>JAKKIA010000033.1:1200000-1703224 GCA_030763345.1 Mythimna separata | reverse complement strand
AACATTTCTTAAAAAAACACACACAAGTCCACGTAAACTGACGTCACTAAACGTTTACTTAAACTGAGCCCATTCAGGTTACGAAAGCTCAGATGTATTTAAGTCACGTCGGAGCCCAGTTGTGAAGGACATGCAAATAGATTACTTATCTGCATTGCCTGATGTTTACGTTAAACTGGGTTAAAAACTATGCATAGTGGATGTGGCTGTGTTTAATCTGAGGCCATTTGAGTGGATTCTGAGCTGTTAACGGATATTGAATTTATTCGATGGTTGGTATTGATTTAATCTGAGCGTTGGTTTGGAGAGAACGATATTGGAGGTCAGATATTGGTCCTTAGTTTGTCACGACGCCTGACTCAAACTAGCTTCAGTTGCCCTTTGCATTGTCGTATGCGTTCAATATCTTAGTCATCGTAACCATCATCATTTCAGCCCACTGCTGAACATGGACATAGGCCTCTACAAATCATCCCCACAACGACCGGTCCTGTGCGTCTCGCATCCATCAGATTTCCGCGACCCTAACCAGGTCATCGGTCCACTATGGGAGGCCTTCCAAACCTACGTATTCCGATACGTACTTAGTCGCCACTCCAGAACCTCTCGTCCGCATCGACTATCTGCTCTACGAGGAATGGCACATTCCTGATATGCGTGTAGATGATGATGATGCGCATTACCACTGATACAATATACTCGTACCTATTATACAATCTATCTTATCACCTTAGTTTAATACTACACCTCAGCTCTTATAAATCTAGCATTGCACAAACATTCTCATCCGAACACAACACACGAAATGTCGCAACTCTCTATACATATTAATATAGACGAGTATATGTAGTTGTACATCGTTTGACCTGCATTCGTACCACTGGCCGTTGACCTCACCTGCTTCATAAGGATGCGTTTGCATTGAGATGGAGCTGGGCGGGGTGGAACAGAACAGAGCGAAGCGGTAAAAGGCCTATTACACTACTCGTTTTTCGGTCTTAGTCTACGTCGCGTAGTGTAATAACTCGTGTAATAAGGGTAAAACGGTCTTCGACGGGGCTCGCCGTATCGAGTATAAGTGTAATAAGACTTGAAGTGCTTTCATTGAAGCGTTGTGGAGTGGTGTAAAGCGGAGTGGAGTTTAGTGGATAAGGTCTTTTTTTAGGTGGGAAATCAGCGAATTACTTCTTCCACTCTGGGCGAAGCGGGTGTCGTGTCAGTCTTTTACTGACCAAAACCCGTTCTTGTTCCTTCTTTACCTTTCTTTCCAAAGCCCCGCGGTTCATTTTCATGTTACTCATGGCTCTCAAGGTGTGTCGATCATTTAATCTCAATCATTCAGATAAATTTGACGTCATGTTGTCGTAAAATAAAAGCAGTGCATTTATATATTATTTTTTTTCTATTTGATGATGATGATTTTCTATATGATGATGATCCATCTCATTGCGATACGCTCAACTAGCTCATATATTTTCGGTCATGTTCGGGTCCGCGTGCACACGTTTGCAGACCCGCTTTGCCTCGCTTCGTATCGCTTCGCACCGCTTAAACCTTTTTCAATGAAGCAGAGGCGATATTTCGAGCATTATAATTGGATAAATTCATACATCGCTAGGCTCTGTTCCGCTCAGCAACTCATCAGTGGGTCCGCACCCTGGATCTGCCACTGTGCTCTGTAACGTAAGCTGCAATACGAATTGAGAGCACTTTCATAGAATTCCATTTAACAGATTTTTGTATTGCACTGTATTTTTGTTCTGTGTTCAGAATTTAAAAGGGTTTTTTATTTATTATTGTTAGAGATGTCAGCAAAATTGACATTTTAGCTCTCGTATAGATACATTTTAAGTGAAGTTCATGTTAGTTTAAATGAATATTTTTATCAACTCGTAGACCTTTCATATACACAAAAGGGCAACTGAAGAAACTCGGGTGGATTTTAGTCGAAAATTTGAAATAAGTGTTGAACATAAGTAAAAGTGTAAAGAACGCTATTCTTATAGTGTTAAGATAATCGGTACTGAAAATTATAAGTTAAAATCAATTTGCTTTTAGGCTCGATTGTAATCAAATTATTAAGAAAGTCGTACTTACAATTACTAGAAAAAAAAATCCGCTTCCCCACACATTTATGTTCACATAATTTGACAAAATGTATGGAGGAGCGGATTATTTTCATGATTTCAGTGTTGGTCGCATAGTAAAAGTTGTTCATATTGATGAGCACAACCATACTTTGTAAGAAGGCCCCTCTGTCGCATCAACGTCGTATAAGAAGTGTTTAAGACTCCAATGTCCAAGAGCTCTCTTGTTTCATCCAACCCTTTCCTTACTGCCCTCCTCCAGGGATGCCCTAAGCCGACTTCCGTATCCCAAAGGGGAAGCCCTTAGCGTTTCGTTGCTTTGTTTTAAATTAGTTAAGTAAGCCCTGGCTGGAGGCTTTGATTTTATAATTCAGGCCCCCACAGGCAAGTCCGGTTAAGCAGTCGACCACCTCAGAAGTCGATAGGAAGTTGCAAACACAATTTGGCCAAATGGGGTTTTATAGACCCGTCGGATACCCGTTGTGAGTGTGGTGCTTCTGTACAAAACATAAACCACACGTTGGAGCCCCAAGTGCCCAAACACTTGCACTTTGGAGGCTTTAATGAGTGCCACCGATGCTGCAATTAACGTAGCTACCTACTGGGCCCAAACAATTACAAGAAAAAATGAAGAAGAGCTCAGAGGTCGACTATCGGTATTGATGTCTACGTAGTACACACACACAATGACGTTAGTGACGCAATATTTTTTACGTCTTTTCTTTGGTATTCTTGACAATTTTACGTAAAAAAATACCCATTTAAAACAAAGCTGAAATAGATCCAGTAACCGATTTTGAACATACTACTTTCAGGATGTATCTTTATTATGTTACAAATTGTATATACTTCTAAAGTAATTACAACATAATATAAAGCTCTTCAATCTTGATTGCCAGCCAGTAAGAACGTCATAACAATGTTATCAATCTGCCTCAATTTATTCGCTTGGAGCGGCTTGCCTTCGCCGCCTCATTTCCGTCCTCGGCGAGCTTCCGTCGGAGTAATGACTTACATCCGTATTTACTGTTACAACTTCTATTTATTGTAAATTGGCTGATTACTTTTAAATAAATTTCTTTGATGCTTAAGAGATTGTTGAATGACTGTATTTTTATTAAGGTATTCTTTGATATTTATTGGAAGTCTTATATCGTAAATGTATTGTAGAAATGTTTTGTAAATAAGTTGTTGGTGTGCCTATACAACGTCTTCAAGTCTAGCCTTGAAGACTCCTGAATTGTCTTCTAAAAAACTAGGTGCCTCATCATCAACGACTGTATCACTGCTTACCATCAGGTGGGATCGCACTGGTTTATGACAATAAAAAAATCTCTCATTAAAAAAACAATAAAAAAAACTTACATACCGCCATGCGTATTTTTCATACTCTACATATTTTTACCATTATTTCGTCCACGTGTAACGCCACGCGCTGCAGCTATCCTATTTTAAGAACAACAAATTAATCCCCGTGGGAGTCGCGTAGGAGGGCTGCACTGGATGCCTCTGTAAAGGTCATGAGGAACCGATGCAGGTGCTTATTCAGTAACGGAAGTATTCCGACAGATAAATATAGCCTGTTGCGAAGAAAAATCCTTTTAAACTAGGTAGAGTTTTCTAAGAACTGGATTTATTTTGGTCACTTCTTACTTAGGTTATGGGCTTGAATCAGGATTCTAGCCAAACCAAGGTTTGACAGAATACTTGGCTTTCTTGAAAAAATTTAAAGTCCTGGTTCCTGTTGGTAATGTCCATAGAATGCGATATCCAGGATTTTTTTTAAATTCTTTATTGTACACAAAAACTTATAATTAAGTACACTGATTTTGACAATGCATGTACAAAGGCAAAAAATAAAATGAAATTAATGAAAAAAATATAAGTGACTGCACGCTAATGGCATTTTCTGTGAGCTGGCCTGTGGTTTAGATCGTCACTGATGAAAAGGGGAAGCAAGGGATAAGTTGGATCATAATTTAATTATTTTGGAATGAATTTATCCAAGGCTCAGTGAAAGAGTTCCGCAGCTCTGGAACGCAAAGGGGAACTTAGCGACACCGCTAGATTTAGTCAGTGAAAGTCTGACACGCTCTCTTTCACACCACCCAGAGCGGGTGAAGTTATTTACTGATTTCTCAACTCAAAAATAAAGGTCTCAGCAGCTCAGATTGGCTCGTAAATCTCTGCGTTCTACATCGGATATAGACAGTTATCGGAAGCGGTGGGCTCGCCGCGGAAATGAACGTAGCCTTAGGCGGCGTCGGAAGGCAAGCGTCTACTAATTCCAGGCTTGATTGTCTGTCGAAGGCGCTTGGAAGCGATAACGATCGATAGTTTTTTTTTATCTGCTGCATTTTATTTTTAGTAGTCGCAATCAGTGCCGATTTAAGCCTGCGCTGCGTAAGCTCTGTAACAAATTCTACAAATTGGCCCCACAAATCTTTTAAAAATTACACTAAATTAAAAGTACTCTAACAGCGTCGGGATACATAGGTAGCAGTTGGTCCATAATTACAAGTCCTAAAGGCAAATCCAGATGTTAGAATTCAATTTACAGTGGGTGGCCAAATTATTAGGGTAAAATGTCCAGCTAATATTTTCAGGTCCAGCTAATATTTTTTATTTAAAGACTTTATTGGTTGAGTTACTAAAAACATAAAATTTGAAATCAAATTCTTTTATATATTTTTGAAAAATAAAAGATACGAAATAAAAAATATTTGCCGAACCTACAACCAACCATTTACCTGCAAAATGCAATTAAAGTTGATAATAATATAAGAAATTAAGTACTGTCCCTAATAATATGGCCACCCATGGTATATGGCCCGTAGTATTTACTGCTGTTGTTACGGGGCTAATTCACCATTGGTCGTAATCGAACTTATTTTTTCGAGAATTAATGGTAGCTGACCAGTATTTAAACTAGGTATGTTGGTTTACCGAATTATCACAAAACTCTTAAGTTTTGACGTTGTTTTCATATTTACGGTTTTAGTTTTATGGGAATACTAGCTTTTACCCGCGGCTTCGCTCCCGTCAAATGACTACCCTACATATCCTACGCTACCCTACCCTACCTTCCCTACCTATCCTACACTACCCTACCTACCCTACACTACACTACCCTATACTACCCTACACTATCCTACACTACCCTACACTACCCTACACTACCCTACACTACCCTACACTACCATACACTACCCTACCTACCCTACACTACACTACCCTACACTACCCTATACTACCCTACACTACCCTACACTACCCTACACTACCCAATACTACCCTACACTACAGTACACTACCCTACACTACCCTACACTACCCTACACTACCCTACAGTACCCTACAGTACCCTACACTACCCTACACTACCCTACACTACCCTACACTACCCTACACTACCCTACACTACCCTACCTACCCTACTTTACCTAACTTTTTTTTTTTTAGAATTTTTCTCTCCGTAAGAACCATCATTGAACTTCAAGGAACATTTTAAAAAAAGAATCAGCCAAATCGGTCAAGCCGTTTTCATTTGATGTCGTGACAACGGAAAACGGGTTTCATTTTTATATATATAGATTGGCCTAAATGCAGCGAAAGATCAATGAAATCGATATTATCGGTACTGTGTTTAAAATCCTGGTTTATGCTAGAAGTGATTCAGCTAGTAAAATTGTCGTGACAATGTGATCGTAGCTAAACTTTGTTAAAAACATTCAATACATTGTGCTATATTAATATATTAAGTCATTATTGTAACGATGGAGCTAACCTGCCATATGCGATAAAAGTCTCTAAAAACCAAAATTATAAAAATATCTATCTCTAATCCAAAAATTTGGTTTGTGCAGGAATAAACTAAACTAGGTTAGGTACAAAGTCACAAAGTACGTGTGTTTTAATTTATGAAAGTAGAGCAAGAACAATAATTAAATATTGTTAACAAGAGGCAATGACGCAAGGCGAGTGAAAATTAAATCAGCCTTGGATTCTGTTGAGAGCGTTTAGAAGCACTAATAAGATTATAATATCCATAGTCTTGAGTCTCTAAGGACATTTAGTATTATGGTCTACGTATTAGTAGGGGCGACGTTGTATCTTTGTATATGGTTAGCTTGTAAACGTAATGTGGGTGATACTAGATAATCTTTACTAATGACATTAATATTTTAAAGGTGAAAGTTTGCATGATTGTTACTTCTTCATGCTGGTACAGTAGACCTGATTGTAATGAAACTTGGCTCATTTACTTGTTACTTCATGAGCATGATTCGGATACGCATAATCAGGTTCATAATGTTCCTACTGCTGCGACTTAGGCGGCCACACAGGGAATGAGCCGTAATATACTTCGCAGGCTCAGTGCCAGTTGGTGGATCTTAAATGTCATTTTTGGTTTTACGACATATATTATGTCGGTTTCCTCACGATGTTTTCCTTTACCGTTTTGAGAGCTGCGGAGATGACATAAATTACACAAAGTATTGCGCCTGGCTGGGTTTGAAACCACGACCTAGAACTTGTAATTCGGTTAGTTACCACTGTGCCACCAATGCTCTTCTGCTCAGGGCCTAATCTACTATTAGAGTTGTATCAATATACCAATACCAAACCCTGTTCAAAATCAACAATTATGAAGCCAATGATCGACAATACAGATACAATTCTAATAGCAGACTTGAGACCCTGGATGATGCAAGATAAACACATAAGAAAATCATTATAAAAGTCTACATTCTCATAAGCGTTTAGTAATAAAGTAAGTTACATTGATTGAGTATTATAATTCGGAAGTAATTTAAAATACATAACATTATAGGATCTCAAGGTTCCACCTTGAGTTTTCGACGCAGTAATGTTGTAGGTACCTACTGGGTTTTCGCGGTATTCAAAAGAATATGCTTATTATAAAAAAATGTACACTGTGTACTTCTACTATGTATTTGTCAAGCTTTGTAAAGACAGAAAGAAGTATCTACTTACTCTCTTTTGGATGAAATAAAATCAGATATTGCATTTAAGTAACAATAACTGCTTACCATTTTGTGGAATCGCAGTCAAGCATTCGTTTTTATCTGTAAAACAAACACGGCACGGCTGGCGTAGTTCGGCCGTCATGTCCAGGGTCGACGGATTAAGGAACACCCGTCGGACCATCAATCTGGATCCGAGATTGCGGCGCGTAGTGTCCTACGCGCGCCTCTCTTAGACGTATAGGAGAGCCACTCTCCAATACGGGACGATACCCGCTTGGATCGTGTCAGTACTAGTCTGTGGCAGCGGAAGACACACTACACTCGCTGCCCCCGACATGTTTCAGGAACGTACGGGGTGGTTTCATTCAGTAAGAGTCTGACAGACCCCTCCACCCTCCCCAGGGCGGAAGACATCCATGAGGAAATCCTCAGCACAAAAAAATAACAGAAAACATCCGGCTGTCTGGCAAGGATCGAGCCAGAGTCATTGGAGGCACGTAGTTTTCGATACAAGATTAATTCCTAGCATGGGGCAACGTTTACAAAAAATCTAATAAATGCTTCGCAGTTTGTACAAGGCGCGATTTGTAAGAATGGGCTCTCGAATCCATGGCACGGTTTCAGCTTATCTACAGGTGTTTGTATGGCAGGCAACTTGCCAAGTCCATCCCCTGTAGGTACAGCGCAACATTTTACGAGAGCACTCTACAAGTATAATAATCAGTTTATGTATTTTCTGTTACAGAGAAACGTCTTCATTATAGATTATTATTATCACAGTGATATTATGAAGGCAAAAGTTTGTATGTTAGTCCATCTACATTTTTTTTATTGGGTCTATACTTACTTATGACATTGTCGTTTTACTAGACTAAAATATCTTCAGATTGTGTTTAGAGTTATAATTTTAAATAAAATGTATATTTAAAGTATGTTTAAATTTATATATTGTACGACAAGATAATAAATGAAACAACTTGAGCCTTTTTAAAATTGGCGGCCTTATCGCATTTCTCGATCTCTTCCTGGCAACCTGGAAAGGACAGAGATTGCCTGTTAATAAAACAGGGTTGCATGTTATATCTGTTTTAAAATTAAGTCTTTAATTTGTGTGTTATATTTTTTCAATAAAGTCGCTATATTTATACCCATATCATAAATTTTGGAGCCCTGTTTCATCTCCTTAGGGCCAGAATATTGGATAACATCTTAGTGCTCGCTTACGTCATAAAAAGAAAATTTGTGCAAAATTTCACACCCCGCTTTTTCGGCTGTGAGTTGATAATATGTCAATCAGATTCTTCTTTTATACATATAAAATTAAATGATACTTGAACATAAATTAAACTACAATTATTATTTATATTTCATTGGTATTCTTTCCTGAAATTGTACCTCACAAATCACAACTCAATTTGAAGATTTCTGTTTCATAGTTGAGTTAACTATCTACACAAGTTTAGCCTCGGACTTGACCGGTTGGTTGAATGCCAAACCGAAGATCACATGACTGAGTAGTGAGTATATTTCAAAATGGTTTTGCAAATGAACTCGTGTCACCAGCCTTGTCATTTGAACCAACATTGTATTTTGTAATAAACTGGTATTTATGAAGAAGAGGTGCATAAATTATAATATGACTTTGTGGCCACTGAACCCTGTTTTAATTAGTTTGTGGTAGCATCCTGTCTTATGTGAAAGTAATTTTTGTCTTTGGTTGTATCTCTTACTTTTAAGTCACGTTTTTAGGTGGGAAATCATCCTATGACTACTCCGTTCTATAGCGAAGCGGGATGGCGTGTCAGAATATCTATATATATAAAAATGAAACCCGTTTTCCGTTTTCACGACATAACATGAAAACGGCTTGACCGATTTGGCTGACTTTTTTTTTAAATGTTCCTTGAAGTTCAATGATGGTTCTTAAGGAGAGAAAATTTCTAAAAAAAAAATGTTAGGTAAAGTAGGGTAGGTAGGGTAGTGTAGGGTAGTGTAGGGTAGTGTAGGGTAGTGCAGGGTAGTGTAGGGTAGTGTAGGGTAGTGTAGGGTAGTGTAGTGTAGTGTGGGGTAGTGTAGGGTAGTGTAGGTTAGTGTAGGGTAGTGTAGGGTAGTGTAGGGTAGTGTAGTGTAGTGTAGGGTAGTGTGGTGTAGGGTAGGTAGGGTAGTGTAGGGTAGGTAGGGAAGGTAGGGTAGGGTAGCGTAGGATATGTAGGGTAGGTAGGGAAGGTAGGGTAGGGTAGCGTAGGATATGTAGGGTAGTCATTTGACGGGAGCGAAGCCGCGGGTAAAAGCTAGTTACTAATTAAAATATACTCCTTTGATCGTTCTTTGCCTTTCGTTCTAGGGCACCCGGGTTTCCTTTCAGAAGTGAACCCATGGCCACAGAGGCTCCGACCGGTTTTGCTGACATCTTCTTGAGGCATGTGTGGAACACTACGCACCATCGCGTCGACCCGGGCTTGGGCTTTCCCGGACGGTTGAGCCGTGAGCTACTTTTTTGGTCATCGTCCACAAGTCAGCAGTCTGGCTGTGACCTTGGCTAACTCTGATACTAAGTCTGATAGGGACGAAAGGAGTGGCGACCTGGTACCGGAAGACGCAGTATTGGAAGTCCTCCCACAAGGTGGATCGACGACCTGATGAGATATGAGACGCACAGGACTGGTCTTTGCGACAACGCTTGTGTGAGGCTTATGTCCAGCAGTGGAAGTTTTTCGGCTGAAATTATGATGATGGTAGACACCTTGGTTGACCTTGGTTCTCACAAGGAAGCCAAAAAAATCCTATCCATAAATCTGCTTAGCCAATATTAAACAATATAAATTATATTTCCATATACACGATAGTTGTTACGAATTGTATTAAAAGCTTTGTTGCGTTGAGATTTCTCACGTGATACCGTATTAATGTCGAGGATACGATGATATACACACAAGTACCTTACTTATACATAATGGTAGGTACTTAGATTAACAGCTTGAGTATAAATAGGTGTGTGATTATGTAATATACAATTGAATTGGTTTAGTTTTTAGACTTAAGGCAAAAGAAATGTTATTGAGATAGGTTAGGGTTTTTTTAAGGTTGAAAATCATCGAATGGATTCTCTCGATTTAGGATGGAGCGGGTGTGCGGTGTTAGACTTTTACCCTTTGGCCCTTCAGGGGAGGCCCTTTGCGTCCGAGTACGCAACTACACAGTAGTAACTACGGTTTGTCTTGCTTATGTTGTGCCTAAGGTATGGTTAGGTTAGGAAGACGACTAAAAGAACAGGAGTAATATTTCAGTCAGTAAAAGTCTCACACTATCTTTCGCCCCTTCCAGAGCAGGAGAATTATTTGATGATATCCAGCCAAAAAAAGGCTAAATGCAGCAATCATCTTTCCGTGGTCGTTCATAGCATCTAAATGATAGTAGTTCAAACTACAATGTTATATCGGAGCGACGCCAATGATGCAATCGGCTTTGTGAGTTTGTCGAACAGTGTCGAGATGATCGCGTTTCCGCGCCATGATTTCTTGCATAAGGTGGCATATATGTCAATTTAAAATCATATGACCATTTGTGAAATATAATATTGAACTTTACATACCTACTGCACCAATGATAGTGCGGCTTAGTACTTACCTTTAATATAGTATTAACCTTATAACATTCCAATTGCTGGATCGGCCTGAGTTCCAGCAATTGGAATATTATAAGGTTCTAGGAGAAGATGGTCGATGGGGACAGAAGGTTCTAGAGTGGCGGCCACGTACCGGAAGACGCAGCGTTGGAAGGCCTCCCAAAAGGTGGACCGACGACAACGACCATACAGCCACTAGACGCCTAATACTCGATCTATCGCACGAAAACAATTCTGTCAACTCGCTGAGGTGCGGGGAAGCGGGGTACTGCGTTCTGATTGGCCCTTTCAAGGTCATTGCATTTCTCTAGGGATGGACAAGTTTAACATCAAACATGAAAGCATCGATATTTTTAAAATTGTATTTAATAAAATACGTATTTACATACATAACTTGCACTTAAGTACCTTCTTTATTCTAAATATGAATGAATCATGTAGGATAATTCAAAAATAAATAATAAGTAATTATTCTAAGCTATGTTTGAAGTCTTTGGTGAGGACTATATAAATTGAATGCAGCCCGCGATGTGAACATATTACACTATACGTAGATGGAATCCAGTTCTCTCGCTTGGTTGCTACTTAAATGAATAGTTATAGGTTTTTTTTTGCTTTCTCGATAACAGAGATGGTCATATGATTTGGAACATCACTAATTATGTTTATTAAAAATTGAGGAAAAGAGATGGCGAAAAAAATACTTTCAAAAGAAAGAGAGGCAATCATAAAAGACATCAACGCGCGCTACTCGAAAGTGCTCTGCGTACAAGTATGACCAGTATAAGATGAACTCCGAAAAATAATGTCAGAAAATTAATCTTATTTAGATTATGGGACAATTAACTTATCAATGGAATGTGATACCGTCTTTCAGGAAACTTGGAGTCCGGCTTTCTTTAGCACACTAACGTACTGTACACGGGGCTATATTATGTTTATTTTCTCGAGTATTTCAAAGGTATAGTGCGGAAGTGTTTACAGGTCACAGGAGTGGTCGTAACTAATTCGAACTTTGCGAGTGACGACACGTATAAGATCTATAGCCCTAATGTGTTGACAGACATCGGTCGCCTGTTATTAGGTGTCTAGTGGCTGTATGGTCGATGACCGACGACGACCTAGCGAGGGTCACGGGAATCCGTTGTATGCGAGACGCACAGGGCCGGTCGCTTTGGCGACGCTTGGGGGAGGCCTATGTCCAGCAGTGGACGTCTTTCGACAGAGTTGATGAAGGTTTTAGGATAGGAAATGGGCAGTAATCCACCACGACACGTCTTCGAATTTTTGGTTCTAAGACATGCCGGTTTCCTCACGATGTTTTCCTTCACCGTTTTTGAGAGCAATGGTGATGAAATAAATAGTCTTAATTTTATTGAAAAGTGTCGCAGTGGAACTTTTTTTTAGTATAATTAATACATTCAAAATGATTTTATTTTACATAGGCCTACATGGGCACTTATAAAACGTCAAAAACTAGTGCCCGGTTCCAAATTGGTCGTTTCCTATGGAGAAGAACCGGCAAGAAACTCCATGGTTACTCTTTTCAAAAAACTTAAGATCCGTGCATTGCTTTACATTGGCCTTATAATAGAATACCAGTTACAAATTATGGTGAACTTTTAAGGATATGCCTGAATCAAATAATTTATGGTCATACAAGTTTTTATGTAGTTCTTGTGTCTTCCTGGTGTACTACATTCCATACTACTTTATATTTCGTTGTTACGAAGGTACAAAAATAATTGAAACCTTGGAATTATGGTAGAACTGGTTTTAATTGATCTCAATTGACTTTTACGTCTTGCACGTTCTTTGTTTTATTTATATCTTTATTGCTATGCTCTGTATTATCGTTTAAAAAGTTGTTGATGAAATCATTGCAATATTAAATTTCACGATTTGACTCAATAACCTGGTCTTTGGAATGTTATTTTTCTTAATGTCTCTATTAGAAGTGGAATTCGATGACAACATCGCATTAAATTGTGTTTAGTAGAAAATATGGACAGGAAAGGTCAACTTCAAGTAAACAGGACTTATGGTCAAACAAATATTCATAATTATGAGTAGACATGATAAATGATGCAACATTTTTGGATGTCACAATTGCTTCGAGACGAGAACACGAACATAAACATACTGGGTATACTTACTATGTCCAATTGTCCATGTATGGGGTGCCGCGACAGAAAACCTCCACGCGTGCTCGCGGGCTGGAATTCCCTAACGGATTCTTCCGGAGTGAAGGCCAGTTCGCGGGACGGTGCACCCTGGGAGGCGGCCAACGACTCTTTTGGGTACTTCTGCCTGAGGAGCCTCGATGGCCGTCTGCGAATGTTCTGTCTGAAGGAGCGCTTCAACGCGTGTCCCTCTGCTTCAGCAGAGGGCACAGTGGCGAAGCAAGAGCGGGCTCGGTATGCACTTACCCTGCTACCGGGCAGGCAGGAGGAAGACTCGCTCCTCCTCCTGCCACCGTTAGTCTCGTAGCCCCATTGATTGTCCAAGGTCATGTTTCTGACTTTTGGTGGGGGTCGAGGGTCCTGGCTTAACCGCCCGGGCCGCGAGGAAGACAACCTCTATAAAAAATTACCCCAAACCTCCAAGCGGCGGCGCACCGTGAGGGAGGTTGTTAGCTTGACTAATGGGTAGCTAAATTAGTCTCTAGTGCGGACCACTTATCTTGAGCAAGTACCCGAAGTTTTTACTCGTGGGAACTAATATGAAAAAAGACCATAAACCCAAAAACGACGAGAAGAAGGAGAAGAGCGATGCGCGGTCGGAGTCCGACGCGGCATCGCGGAAGGGCTCGGAGAGCTCGGGGGAGGAGATGGGGAGCGACTCCGGAAGCGTGCGCAGCTCCCGGAAACGCTCTCTAGGAAGAGAGGGGTCGGACGAGGAGTCCGACAGCCGAAGGGGCTCGGCTAGAAAAATCCCCACCGCTCGGCGGGGAGCGAGCCAAGCCCGCGGCAGAGGGAGGGTGATGACCTCCAAGGAGGCTGCCGAGAGGGCTGGGAAGCTTGCCGCGGAGGGACGCCATCCCGGAGCACCCAGCCCCGGTCCCTCGGGGCCGTCTGGCGGTGAGATTGACGACGGGGGAGGCTCCGCCGACGAGGCTCACCAGGAGGTCTGCGACCTGGTCATAGAGTCCTTGCGGCTGGTGGCCAGAAAGAGCACCCCGAAGGGCAGGACTTCTGCCGTCGCCGAGGCCTTGCCCCCTATTCTGGAGGCCTTCCAGAAGGCCCTGGACAAACGGGGTGCGAGGGCCCGGAGGGAGGTCCTGGAAGCCGCCGCCCCTTCGAGGGAAGTCTGCTCCCAGCAGCCTCCAAAGGCGGGGAGCCCGCAGGGGCAGGGGTCGGCGCCGAACCAGCCCCAGCACGAGCCAGAGGGACAGGCTCTGACCCTGCTGCGGCAGGAGCTAGCTGCCTTCCGGCAGCAAATGCTGCGGCAGCAGGAGCAGTTCCAGCGGCAATTGTCCCTGCTGGAGGGGATTGTGCTGCGTCCCCCACTCGCGGGCTCCGGTCGCAGACTGGCGGCGTCGTACGCCGCCGCAGCTGCGCCTACGGCAGCTGCCGCGCCCAAGGCCGGCCCTTCAGGGCAAGCCGGGCGTGGGGCCGTGACGGCAGCGGCTGCGACCGCTAGGCAGGCCCCGGTAACGAAGCAGCAGGGGAGGGCAGCTCCTGCCCTTGCCCCTCCTGCGAAGGGCAAAGCGGCGCCCACCGCTAGGGCGGCGCCCACCGCCAATGCGGCGGGTGCTCCAGCCGCTGTGGTGGCGAACGGGCGGCCTCGGCTGCCTGTCCCGCCTGCCGATTCTCCAGCTGGCGCCGAGTGGTCGGTCGTCGGCGCCAAGAAGCAGGCGGGCAGGGCGGCCAGGGCCGCCAAAAAGAGGGAAAGGCGGCAGCAGCGCAAAAAGCGTGCCGTGGCGAACCGGCTTCGCGCTCCGGGCGCCGCGGCTGTAGTGATCACACTACAGCCGGGCGCGGAGAAGAGGGGCGTGACGTACGACGCCGTGATGGAGAAGGCCAAAAAGGCGGTACTCCCTCACCTCGACGAATACGGGGCCTCGAAGGGCTTCCGCATGCGGCGCACCGTGACCGGTGCCTGGATGCTGGAGGTTCCCGGCGAGGACAGCGGTCCTGCCGCGGACGCCCTGGCTGACAAGGTCAGGGCGTCTGTGAACGAGGAGGACGCCCGAGTGTCCAGGCCCACAAAGTGCATCGATATGCGCATCATGGGCCTGGACGACTCCGTCAAGGTGGAGGAAGTGGTGGCCGCCGTCGTTGAGGCGGGAGGGTGCACGACCGACCAAGTGCGGGCGGGCATCATCCGCCTTGACGGCACGGGTATGCGAGCCGTCACGGTGAGCTGCCCCGTGTCGGCGGTCAAGGCCATCACGGCGGAGGGCCGAAGGCTCTTGGTGGGCTGGGTTTCAGCCCAAGTCAAGGTGCTGGAGCCCAGACCTCTGCGGTGTTTCCGCTGCCACGTGGGGCACCACGCGGGAGCCCGTTGCGCCGCGGAGGTGGACCGCAGTGACCGCTGCTTCCAGTGCGGTCAGCCCGGTCACAGGGCCGTCGAATGCCGTGCGTCGCCGCACTGCTACGCATGTGCGGCGGCAGGCAAGGCTGCCGACCACCGGGCTGGGAGCAGGTCCTGCGACCCCCCCGCCACAGCCAAGGGTAAGGTCCGGAGGGGCCCTCACCCCAAAGTCCACACCGCCGCAGCCAAGGCTGACGCTGCTGCCGCCATCGCCGTGGCAGAGCCCTCAAGGGGGGCTCCGGAGGAGACCGTAATGGACTGTCAGTGATGGCCCCATTACGTCTCCTCCAGGCGAACATCAACCACTGCGCCCCCGCTCAGGATCTGTTGCTCCAGAGCATGGCGCAGTGGTCGATCAATATCGCCGTGGTCTCCGAGCCGTACTTTGTCCTGCCCAGGGAAGACTGGGTCCAGGACCTGAGCGGCTCGGTGACCCTAATTTCGTCGGCCGCCGCCGGTACCCCCGCCTCTCGAGTCCATCACGAGAAGGCGGGGCTGCGTGGCGGCACGGGTCGGGGACATTGCAGTGGTAGGCGTCTACCTGTCCCCGAACCGAGATCTCGCCGATCTCCACAACTCCCTCATGGAGCTGAATGCCGTCGTCGCTGGGTTCGGATCCCTCCCCGTGGTCGTCTGCGGGGACTTCAATGCCTGGAATCTGGCTTGGGGTTCCCGGCTGACGAACCGACGGGGTCGGATGGTGGAGGACTGGGCTCTGGAGACAGGCCTGGTCGTCCTAAACCGGGGTTCTGTCCCCACGTGCGTGCGGATGCGGGGTGAGTCGGTGGTGGACCTCTCGTTCGCCAGCCCCGCTCTGTCGCCGCGCGTCGTCGACTGGCGCGTAATGGAGGGGGTGGAGACGTATTCCGACCACCGGTACATCCGGTTTGACGTCTCCGCCCGGATCTCGACCGCGCCGGTCAGGGAGCAGACCCCGTGTGGTCCGCGGTGGGCGCTGAGGCAGATGGACCGGGACGCTCTCCTGGAAGCCGCGAGGGTACAGGCCTGGGTGCAAGCACCGGACAGGCCTGTCGAAATTGACCTTGAGGCAGAGTGGTTCCAGGAGGCCATGTCGCAAATTTGCGACGAGGCGATGCCCCGAGTCCATCCAGGACGTGCTCGGCGCCAGGTGTACTGGTGGTCGCCGGAGATTGCGGCTCTGCGCGAGGCGTGCACCGCCGCGCGGCGCCGGTACGCCAGGTTCCGCAGGCGCCGCACCCGCCCGCCGGATGCGGTGGCCAGGGAGGCGGAGCTTTACGAGGGGTACAGAGCGGCAAGGCGCACCCTCCGAACAGAGGTAAAGCGGGCCAAGTTGGAGGCCCGCAATGTGTGGCTAGGGACTCTGAACAGGGACCCATGGGGACGCCCTTACCAGGTGGTGCGGGACAAACTCCGCCCATGGGCTCCCCCTCTGACTCAGAGTCTCCGGCCCCAAGTTGTGGAGGGTGTGGTGGCCAATCTGTTCCCTGAGCGAGGGGAACACTCTCCCCCGCTCATGGCTCCGCCACCTGCGGTACCCGTAGCGGACCACAGCAGCGACGACGAGGACGACGCTCCAGAGGTGACCGAGGTAGAGATGAGGGCGGTGGTACGAAGACTCAGTTTCAAGAACACCGCCCCAGGACCCGACGGCGTGCACGGCAGGGTATGGGTCCTGGCCATGGAGGCTCTCGGGTCTCGATTGCGAGGGCTCTTTAGCGCATGCATGGAGAGAGGACAGTTTCCCCGTCGCTGGAAGACCGGGAAACTGGTCCTCATTGCGAAGCCAGGGCGCCCCGCGGACTCTCCGTCCGCGTACCGGCCCATTGTGCTGCTCGACGAGGTGGGCAAACTCTTTGAAAGAGTAATTGCAGACCGCCTCGTCGGGCATCTTGCGCGGGTGGGGCCGGACCTTTCGGACGGCCAGTTCGGCTTTCGCAGGGGGCGTTCCACGGTGGACGCCATCATGCGCGTGAGGGCTCTCACGACGGGGGATGCGGTGTCTCGGGGCAGGGTCGTCTTGGCGGTGTCTTTGGACATCGCCAATGCCTTCAACTCCCTGCCCTGGAGTTGCATCGGGGCGGCACTTCGGTACCACGAGGTGCCCGCCTACCTCCGTCGTGTGATCGAGGCCTACCTGTCGGATAGGTTCATCATCTATCCCGGTCACCAGGGAGAGTGGAGACGGCGAGAGATGTCGTGCGGTGTTCCGCAGGGATCGGTACTAGGACCGCCCCTGTGGAACATCGGATACGACTACGTGCTGCGCGGCGACCTCCCCGACGGGGTCAGCGTGGTCTGCTACGCAGATGACACGCTGGTCCTGGCGCGGGGAGAGTCGTACCAGGCGGCGGCCGAAACAGCGACACGCGGGGTTGCGACAGTCGTGGAGAGGATCCAGCAACTGGGACTCAAGGTGGCATTGCACAAGTCCGAGGCCATGTGCTTTCATGGCCCTCGGTACGCGCCACCTCCGGGTTCCCAAATAACGGTAGGGGGGGTCCACATCGGCGTCGGGTCGGCGATGAAGTACCTGGGACTCGTCCTCGACAGCCGGTGGACTTTCGAGGAGCATTTCCGACGTTTGGCCCCCAAACTGGACAGGTCTGGGGCCGCTCTGAAGCGGCTCCTGCCCAACCTAGGGGGTCCAGACGCCCCCTGCCGGAGGCTCTACGCGGGGATCGTTCGGTCCATGGCCCTTTACGGGGCGCCGGTTTGGGCGCCGTCGCTAGGTAAGCGACCGGCGGCCAAGCTGAACGCTTGCCAGAGGGTTATGGCCATCCGGATGGTGCGGGGATACCGCACGATCTCCCGCGAAGCGGCGAGCCTCCTCGCTGGCCTGCCACCGTGGGATCTGGAGGCAACAGTCCTTGCACGCATGCACGATTTGCGCGTGGAGATGCAACGCCGGGGCGAAACTCCGCTGCCGCGACAAGTCGCGGCATGGCGGACAGAGTTCCGGCGGGATCTTAGGGTGGCATGGCGACTGCGACTGTCGCAACCCAGTGCTGGGCACGCCGTCATTGAGGCGGTTAGGCCCCTCTTTGAGGAGTGGTTGGAAAGAGGTCACGGCGTCCTCTCTTTCCGTATGACGCAGGTCCTCACCGGACACGGTAAGTTCGGGAGGTTCCTGCATCGAATCAAGCAGGAGAGGACGCCCGGGTGTCGCCACTGTGTGGACCGCCCGGAGGACACGGTGGAGCACACGGTAGAAGTGTGCCCCGCTTGGGCGGAGCACCGCCGTGTCCTCGTGGAGACTATCGGGAGCGGCGACCTCTCGCGCCGGGCCCTGGTTCAGGCCATGGTCCGGAGCGAGGAGGGTTGGCATGCGGTCGCCTCCTTCTGCGAAGCAGTGATGCTCGTGAAGGAGGCTGCTGACCGCGAGCGCGTGAGGGAACGGTCCTCACGCCGCCGCCGCCGAGATCCCGATCCCGATTTCCGACCACCGTAGGCGCGGGTTCGCGGACGGCGAGCACTGGGTAGCTCGCTGTCCGGCAGTCTGGAAATAATCTGGACCGAGCCCAGTCGTCAACGGCGCGTTCTGTTCCACGCGCGCCTCAAGGAGATGTCAGCAAACTGTAGGGGCCCGGTAGGGCCGAAGCCTCTGGGGGGAACATGTGGTATTCCTAACGGTTGATACCGAGTCCCCCCCAGAACGAAGGCAACGAAGGAACGGGGTAGGGGTTTAGTCAGTAAGAGTCTGACACGCCCTCCCGCTCCGCCCAAGAGCGGGGGAAGTCATTCTGATGATTCCCCTACCAGAAAAAAAAAAAAAAAAAAAAAAAAAATTGTCCATGTATCAGATCCATGCTCTAGCCAAAGTTGCTTTTTGGCAGTCATGTTAACGGTTTGAGGATGTAACTCCTGATTGGAGATAAGTTTGATTTCTTGTGAATCTCGCATATAAATATACAACTTTAGATACAACCTATAACCGAATTTGCATATTTGTCTAGTTTCCTTTATTCTCAAAAATTAAACAGAATTAGAACAGATATTTAAATAAAGTAAATATTTTAATAATTAGGCGGACCCTGGCAATGGCCGGGATTAACGCCAGGTAGAAGAAGAAGATATATTTCAATAATTAATTGTCATAGAGATTAAATTCGCAACTAGAAATGGACCCCCAAACATCGCCACGATTTTTTATAACGTTTTCCAACACCAGAGATTACTCTGGTATTATGAGTTCGTTCTCAAACATTCAAACTACGATGTGAATGGCATGGAGTATATTTTTGATCAGTGCGAGATTCGAACCCGCGACTCACAACGCAGCAGCCACTGCATCAACATTATCAATATAACTTTATTCATGTAATTTATACAAACTACACTTCTTATTTTTTTTTCCCAGACTATAATCCTTTACAATCACATCACGAGGTCTATATAACTTGTTACCAAATACAGCGAAGCTTAAACGAAATTATTTAACTTTATTCAAACCGGTATCCTAACAATAGCCAAAGTAAATGTAGCAGGGCCTAATATTAGTCTCCACATTTGTAAGCACGAGTCTACACATGGCAGACTTTTGTGCCTTAATACTTGTTCCACGAAGTTTCACAAGGGTTGTTTGCGCTTAGAAAATTGTATTTTGTACTGTAATATGCTTCTTTCTTAGATGTTATGAGTATCGTGTATAATTTTTGAAACTTTGTCTTTTAACGGGAGCTATTCAGTTTTGAGGTATTTTGTATGCGGAATAAGTTTTTGTGGGCTATAAGAATGCCTGATTGTTCTCGATTTTCAATATTCTACCATATTTCTCTTCTGATTCATGCGTCTAGATAGATCGACACTCCAGCGTTTTATTGGCTTACTTGTTAATTTTTTCGTTAAATTTAATCATATTGGACTACACCTATATACATATGTAATTTATTTGACTTTTTACTAGGTTACTCAAAAGAAAATTCTAGTAAGTTCCGAAAGACTATAGTTTTATTTTAATTCGCTTTCCCGATTTATCACAGCTATAAATTTAACAAGCCAGAGGTTTCTTTTTTAAGGTACTCTGGTACTCTTCCAGCCGTAGGTGGAGTGAGAGGGGGCGTTTTGTCCCTTGAGCTGCTCTGTGTTTTCCAGAGTTTCCGCAACTCTCTCAAACAACCCGCAGCCATTGACTTACTTCTGTTGCAAAAAAGTACAATTCCTCGGAAAAGTAGTTTATACTTCTCTGCTTTATTGCGACAAAATTATCAAGCACATACATAAGTACCTACTGTATACAGAACTTAAGCATACAAAACATTCGACTCACAGTTCTCAGCTGGCGTATCCCCCACGACCTTGCGTCACAAACAAACAGCTGATAACTGACAGCCCTAACAAAATCTCTTGATCCGCATCTCAATGGCTTACAAATGTAAGTTGTACGAAATCCTTGTCAGCAATACTGTTGGACGTTCCCAAGTCAGCTGTCCCGGAAGCGATCAGAAGGTTACTTGGCAGCCTGTCTATACGGCTATATATTTGTTGCACTGGCTGCCCGCGCGCAGTATCGCCTGCGCTTGCGTCGAATCTGTGACCGTGAATATTGTAAGTGTGATGTGTGTTCGTTTATTGTGCTGAGTGTTACGAGTTGTTTTTGATATGTCATTTAGGAATTGACGTGTGTTTTAACGTAGTGGGTTTTAACGTGACAAGTTCTCAAAGTGCTAAAATACTTCTTTTAACGTTTGAATCCCCAACCGGTCCTATGAGACCGCGCTGTTATTGTTTTACTATTGTGTCTCGTTTCGCGGGTATCTGAGTAACTACGTATCCGAAAGTTATTCTGTGGTCAAGCTCCGTATAAGCTCTTTACCGTTTTGTTTTCCTCCTGTCTTAATATTAATAATTTCATCACGTCCAACCTATTAGTGATAAGGGTCGTGTTCTTGACGTAGGTATCTTAACAATTTTGAAGTTTGTTGACGCAATCAAAAAAGTTTTTGAAGAAAGTTATTTTTAGTCGATATTTTGGTAGCGTTCAAATATAAAGTGGTAACTTGGTGACAAACTCATTTCAGTGTACGTAAATTTTTGACAAGTAGGTCCTACTTGTCAAAAATGTACGTAAATTAGAGGTATTTTTTGGCAGATGATTGAGATTATAAGGCCAGTATTCTCAAAAATCTTAGATTTTTAAAAATGTTTCTTGTATTATAATTTTTTTTTGTTTAAGAGTGTTTTAGAAGTATAATAATATAACCTTTGGCCCTTGTTAGTAGAAGCTTATTTATATTATTAATATATTCAAGTTTCGGATAAGCGTGTTCTCTTGTTTATGTTAGTGAAAAAGATGGGTGGATTAGTTTCTACTAGCGGTTTTGGTTGCCTGAAAGCAAAAACATAATAATATATATCACATGACATTCAGTGATAATTATATACTTTTGAGTTTATTCTTTACAAACAAAATTACAAATCTTAAATCTTTATAGGTAACATTATTCCAGAAATATAGATCATATTTATGTATGTAGGTACAAAAGTTATATACATTTTAAATGAATTTTGAAATAAATATGTTGTCACAGGGTCTACTAAAATGAATGCTACTAGAATGTCACTCGATAGTGAATCATACTCTAGCCAGATAAAATATTTCCCGCATAGGTAATAGGATTTATATACGTACTTGCATTAGTACTGTTCCTCTCTCTTATTAATAAGTTGTTATCAACAACATGCGATTTCCGATAATTGCATTACCATCTGAAAAATATCGTATTCCTACAACATGGCATATCTTCTTTCATGTGTCAAAAGTACAAAAAAAAATGGGAATATCGCGGTATTGTTTTGGCAAGCGGCAATGGGTAGGACATTGCTCGCACAACAGTTGGTCGATGGGGCCCTGAGGTTTTAGGCATCTTACGAAGTGGACCGATGCCCTGTTGCAGAATGCGGGAATTCGATGAATGTGAGACACAGTCCACCGGTAGTTGTGGCAGCACTTGGGAGAGGTCTATATTAGTAGTCTTTTGAGTGAAATGATGATGATGTAGTTTTTTTGCCAAGTTACAACTACCAGAAAACCACAAAACTGCAGACAACTTGTTGCATTTTGCATCCATCGAATTACATCATTTTATGATATCATCTTTGCCGTTTACCTTAACAATGTGCCAATAAGTCAAACTATTTTCCTACTTTATATTTTGTCTCGTATAAATTAAAGTTTAGCAAAGTTACCATTCTGTTAGACATAATAACGCCTACGATTTTAAAATAGCTCAGACAATCGATACGAGGACAGACAACGTACACTTTAATCTATTTGTGAAGTTACTTGCGACTTCGAATGACACATCACTATATCTACCCACGTCAATATTAAACCTACAAGCATGGATTCCAATTTAACTTTAGAACCTTCGATCATTATTTACATTTACTTATCAAAACAAATCACGCGTATTATCAATCCTACTAACGATTTATGACATTACTTAGATGTATGACCTGGTGAGAGTCGAGAGAATTCGATAGATACGAAAAACACAGGACCAGTCGTTATGGCGACACTTGAGGAGGACTTTGTCCAAGAGTAGACATCTTTTGATTGAAATTATGATGATGATGACTTAGATATATTTCTTCTTCCACTCAAAGATCCATTTTCTTTCAGATCAACATGCGTTTCTTCATCATCACTGCTGCCATTTTGGCGATGGCTCAAGCCAGACCAGGCCTATTCTTCGCCCAGCCATACCAGCCTATTGGAGTGGAGTACGCTTCCCCAGGCATCGCCGCCGTCCATCCGCACCCAGCGGTGGAACTCAACGCTGCAAGTGAAGCCCAACTTCCAAGAGGACTTTTGAAGTCCAGAGACTTTTATGACAACCCTCATGTGGCTGCAGGACTTGCTAAGGAATCCTGGTTTACTAACAAGGAGATGCAAGTCGTTGAACGGGAAGCGGAGAAGATTCCTCGTGAGAGTATTTACCACATTGTGAAGAATGCCGGATTTTTGGACAGGCATTGATTTTGGAGAAGTTTTGGAGACGACTTTTAGTGTGTATGTGTGTGAATAATTTTAAGTAGAATTAAGGTGATGTAAATGTGTATGGACTTAAATCTTTTTGTAAAAATTTTTGATATTTAGGAATAGAAATCCATGGTACAATATAACTTTAAATAATTTAATTTCGTCACCTTGTATATTTTTGGTAGAAACAAATATAGATGTACAGTAATAATAAGTTAACTAAGATAATATTCTAAGTCATAAATCCTAGAATATTAGAATGATGTAACTTCTATCATGTTTATTTATGTAAAATCTTATTTATATTCCAATTATTTATGTAAATAATTGCGATTGCATGCTAAGGTAAACCGGTTTGGCCTGATGGCTTTAATTTCAATAAAGTAAGTTAGTTTAAGAATGTCAATGAAAATCTGTGATCTCGAGCAATAAGTACGTTTGTAAGTTATTGTTCAATTTTTTTTTTTGTAAATAATAAATAGAAATATTGTTATTATTAAAAAATATTTTTGATATAAAACTGTTTGTTTTAAATGGAGTTTATGTTACAATCGGATCTGTATGCAGGTTTTTTGAAGCTTCTACCTCGTTTGCAGGTAACCCAGCATTCGTGAGCGGGTTTCTGGGTGTAATCTGAAAAAGAAAAAGTACTGTTATGGTGACTTTGGCCCAAAAATATAAAACATTACTATGAATTGGGGTTACTTTGGCCTTGGGATTTAACTTTGGTATAAATATTAAAATTTTGTATAAATATTGGAAGGCCTTTTACAAGGTAGACCGATGACCTGGTGAGGGTCGCGGATATCCGACAGATGCGAGACGCACAGGACCGGTCGATGTGGTAACGCTTAGAGGAAAGGCAAAGTCCAGCTGTGTATGTATTTCGACTGAGATGATGATGATGATAAGCATATTAACTAATAGAAATACAGTAAACTCAGTTTTTCGTGCTCCTATTGGTTAATAAGTGTCACTGTGACATAAGAGCTTCAAGCTTCAGCTTCTCTGTATCCAGCGAATTTTGATTAAGGTGATCAATTTCAATTGAGATTAGCCAACCAAATTACGCTGAAGATAAATAAATAATAGTACTTAATCATTTTTATTCAGGTCAAATATAATATTATAACCATTGCCATTTTTGTTTAACAATATCACGACGAAAAATACTCAATGAAATAGAATAAAATAAAACTCAATCACACATTCATCATTTTATAATATCGTACTCTTATAGTCCGATGGCGAGGCACGGGGTATCGCACCACCAGCTTTTAAAACCGGGCAGCTGCAGAGTAATTCCTAATAGAAAATCCCTACAGCACTTTATGCCCGACCCGAGAATCGAACTCGAAGCCCCTGCTCTGTAGTCACGCTTGACCACGAGACCAAAGAGGCAGTCTGATAACTTTCAATAATTATGTACATGTTGGTCAATATATTATGATCACAATACTCATTGCTTAAGACTGATCGAATGGAGTCATAAAATAAGTTTTAATTTCGTTTGCGTAAGATGACAGAAATAGTGGCATTGGCATAATTGATGAAACTACTACAAATCTTTTTTTAACTCATAAGTAAGTGTGACTTTTACGGTATTACATGTTAAGTGTGAACCAATCACATAACACGTAATACCGTAAAAATCTTTACATAAAATAAGCGGCCTTATAATGTTCCCACTGCTAAAGTCAGGCCTCCTCTCTTAAGAGACGAAATGGGCTGTAATCTGCCACGCGGGACCAGTGTGGGTTAGTGGATGTCACATGTTTTCGAATTTTTAGTTCCTGGGTAAATATTCACGTATAGGTCCAAACATTATTAAAAAATACTAAAAATAAAATCTAGATGAGTGAAACAAAGCCTTTTAATGGTCAAAATATGTTAAGCACAGCATGGAAGATTTATTTTATTGACAATTTCAAACAAAATCTTAATCGACAGGGATAAACAATTAACTTAAAAACTACTGATCCGATTTTCGTGCGGTTTTCCCTCATATACAACATGTTACGTTAATTGCACAAAACCTGAAAAGGGAAAAACACAACGAGGAGAATCAATTGAACCACTATTTAATGTAGGTCACCTTTTTCAAAAAAATCTTCATTCAAACTTTTACCGTGCCTATTTATTAATAGGTCAAGCTATCACGTTAGGGGCCCGGCAGGCTTAGGGGCCCGGCAGGGCCGAAGCCTCTGGGGAACATGGGTATTCCGAAAGGTTGTCACCGTGTCCCGACACACCCTCCCGCTCCGCTCAAGAGTGGGAGAAGTCATTCTGATGATTCCCCTACCATAAAAAAAGCTATCACGTGTTAAACCCGCCAAAATAGGTAAACAAACTCAAATAGTTGTCGTGTCCTAATTTAAATTTTCTCACAAATAATAGTTATAGGGCGTAATAATAGTTCTTATTTCGATGCAGATACGAATCTTAAACAAACTAAAACAGCACATAAAACCTTAAATGACTTTTTTTCACTCAGAATTAGGTCAAATGAATTAAAAGACATTTGGGGTGTATAAGGCCAAGCGCATTCAATGTTTGTTACACGTGTGTTGTGTAGAGCGATTCATGAGAAAGGTTTAAGTGTATAAAAATATGCTTATTGTGCTAGAGAAAAGTCGAGAAAATCAAAGATTCCCTGGCGAAGCTGGGTCTGGTCGCTGGTTTTTTTTATGTATAGGTTTGACCACTATCCCACTTGATGGTAAGTGATGATGTGATCGACGATGGAGCACGCTTGCCTAGAATTAACCTATTCACTCTTGACTTTAAGACCCTTAGGTTATAGCTATCAGGAAACACAGACTCCAGCAAATTCGAATCCTCAGTTGAAAAGAAAACAAAGGAATGCTGTTGACTAACAATTACATACATACGCACATGAACCATTTATACGATATAAATTGATTAAAAAATTCGTTTCAACTACCTATATTCTATACACAAAGATACCAAAAGCTCAACTTAAATCCGTGATCAAAAAATTCTTCGGATTCCCCCCGAAAGGTTAAATTCCTACATCAAACGACACACGAAAATTACGCGAATATTTGAACGTCTGGGCTTCGATTTCACTAAAACAATAGTATTGGTTGACAGTATGGGTGTCTAATACCACTAAAGAAGAACCTCGAAGGCTCAGTTTTTTCTGCACTTTCTTTTATTTTTCTATTAGGCTGAGGGTCTACTTAAAATGGTCGGCTTAGAGATACTTCAGTTGAAACTGAATATCTTTGAGATAAATATAAAATAAACTTCAGGACTTGAAATAGGTTAAAGCTTTGGTCAAACTTAGGTAGCTGAAGTGTCAGGCACGAGGCTAACTGCCCTTATGAATGGACGACGCTTATCTTTTTGAATATAGCCAAGCAATGCACACTTAACATACGTCAAGTTGGCGTTATGGGAAAGCAACCACTTCAGAAAACTTGTCTTCCTTCTACTTCTACTAGGCGTTAGTCCCGGCTTTTGCCAGGGTCCGCCTTCCGGCTTAGCTTGCTCCACTTTGCCCGATCTTCTACATTCTTGACAGTAAGGCCATTGGCTCTCATGTCGGACTTGACGACGTCCAGCCAGCGCTTGCGAGGGCGACCACGCGACCTACCGCCAAGGACAGCCATATTCATGCATCTCCGGCCACCGTACTCCATAGGGCGGCGCATGATGTGGCCATACCATCGCAGACGACACTCTTGCAGTTTTTCCCCCACGTCACGGACACCAAGACTACCTCGGATGAATGAGTTGCGTATGCGATCGGATCGCGTTACGCCGCTCATCCACCTCAGCATCTTCATCTCCGTGACGCGAAGCTCCTGGGTGTGTCTGCCCAGTGCTGGCCAACACTCGCCGCCGTACAGGAGGACAGGACGTATGATGCATTTATATATCTGTCCCTTAAGCTTCGGAGGCATTTTGCGGTCGCATACAACGCCCGTTACCTCTCGCCATTTCGACCAAGCCGCGCCTATACGTGCTTGGACATCGTCGTCCACATTGCCAGACTCGTGCAGCACGGATCCAAGGTACCTGAACGTATCAGAAAACTTGTCTTATAGTGGCTATACCTACAGACAGAAGGAGAAGGCTACCATGGACATGGTCTGCTGCTCCAAGTGGACTATAGAGCATTTTTAATTTTCGCCGTGTCCTCGTGGAGACTATCGGGAGCGGCGACCTCTCGCGCCGGGCCCTGGTTCAGGCCATGGTCCGGAGCGAGGAGGGTTGGCATGCGGTCGCCTCCTTCTGCGAAGCAGTAATGCTCGTGAAGGAGGCTGCTGACCGCGAGCGCGTGAGGGAACGGTCCTCACGCCGCCGCCGCCGAGATCCCGATCCCGATTTCCGACCACCGTAGGCGCGGGTTCGCGGACGGCGAGCACTGGGTAGCTCGCTGTCCGGCAGTCTGGAAATAATCTGGACCGAGCCCAGTCGTCAACGGCGCGTTCTGTTCCACGCGCGCCTCAAGGAGATGTCAGCAAACTGTAGGGGCCCGGTAGGGCCGAAGCCTCTGGGGGGAACATGTGGTATTCCTAACGGTTGATACCGAGTCCCCCCCAGAACGAAGGCAACGAAGGAACGGGGTAGGGGTTTAGTCAGTAAGAGTCTGACACGCCC
The DNA here is from genome assembly GCA_030763345.1 of Mythimna separata. NCBI lineage: Eukaryota > Metazoa > Arthropoda > Insecta > Lepidoptera > Noctuidae > Mythimna > Mythimna separata. The sequence continues at coordinate 1,675,393 of JAKKIA010000033.1, read as the reverse complement.
TCCCGCTCCGCCCAAGAGCGGGGGAAGTCATTCTGATGATTCCCCTACCAGAAAAAAAAAACCCGTCTTCCTTCACTTGTTCTTTGCGGTAATATTTTCCACCAATTCCGCAGCAACACTGTATCGCATATAGTTTACACTTAATAAAAATTTGATATGCGAGATCAGATAACGCAAAGCCAAACTCAAAACTGTTGTAGGTATCTAACAAGGAACATAAAACTTTGATTAGCAGCCCCTTATCTAACGAGGGTGAGCGTTAAAGAAATGTTTTTAAAATTATATCCCTGAAAGTAATCTTCTTCTTAGCGTGTCAATGGCAAACTTAGTTTTTTCAAGTAAGAGTCCTTGCCTGGCTTAGTATTCGGCCACGGCAATGCCGTTCGCTGACGTTGTCATTGGTTCCCATGTGAACAGGAAATAGGGCACAAGACCCAAGCTGGAAAGTGGAACATGGTCTGCGGAGAGACGCGAAGACTTGAATGTAATAATACCTCATGATAATTAATATTTAATTTTTGCCCCTCTCAGCGTTTTCACTTCACTAATGCTGACGTAGTTTAGCCGAAGCTTTATAGGCGATTCCAAACTTTGCCCACGTGTTACGTGGTTTCATGTTCCATCCTCTTCATACAATCTTCCAAGTCACATGTCCTAGAACTCCTTCTAAATAGCTTTATTACGTCATACAACTTTGTATTATTACTTAGTTGTTTGGTCTGGGTCAACACATTTATAACAAGATGTGTGGACTAAATTGCCTCATTTAGTGGCAAACACTGTTATTTTAATATATTGCTTGGCTCAATATAATGGGGAGAAGATTCAACAACTTGTTCTATTTTTGGAATTAAGTGGTTGTCTGGAAATAATATTTGATTGTCAATATTAAATTATATTCCTGAAAAAGACTAGGCAACATAAAGGTAAGGTACCTACTATAGATATAAGTGGGTAGATTTTGACTTGTCTACAATGTCCTTTTAATAATATTGTAATATTATTAAAAATCTATTTTTTTAAAGAGTTTTTGTGGAGTTTCCCTCCGGTTTTACGCCACAGGAAAAGTCATTTTAGGACCGTGCTTAGCGTTCGTAGCTTTTAACTTGTTATAAGTAGGTACCTAAGCAGGTCCATGTGAAATGCTCTACGCAAAGTGGAACGAGTTTTCTGATGAATTTCGACCCCAAAAAAGCCTATTTATGAAACTAGCGCTGGGTCTTTCGGTGCGGGTACGCACGGCGCATTCTGTACACAAAGTAAAAAAGAATAAACTTTTTTACTTTGTCTTTTTAATCTTTGTGCTGTGTTTGTCCCGAATAAAAGCATTTCTTTTCTATAAATAAAATGTTTTGAATGAAAGCGAACGTCAACGATCAGCTTAAGGTAATCTAAAGTTCATTTCATCTACTTTACCCCTAAAATATGTTCTATTTTCGTCCAAACTTCAGCCATTTTGAAACGAAGGAACCGTAAACAAAGCAATCCTTAGTTTCTCCCGATTAGAGACTTGACTTGCTCGAAAATACTAAGATTAGAGCACTAAAAGTCTTCATGAATGGAGCCTTAAATAAAAGCAGTTTCGAACTAGTCTCGACTAATAAAGAAGTTAGACTGTTTATTCGTTTATATTTTATGTGACAGTTAAGTGATTTTTTTGGAGTGCGAAATCGTCTAATTACTTATCGCGATCCAGAGTGGAGAGAGAGGGCGTGTCAGACTTTTGCTGACTAAAACTCACACCTATGGTCATCCTTTGCCTTGCGTTCTAGGACCTCGAGTTTTCCTTTCTGCGCTTCGGTCCTGCTAGGCCTCTACAGTTTTGCTAACATCTCTTACAGGCGTGCGTGGAACTTGGGATTGGATTGGGAAGGGTTTCAGAGAGTACTAGTCAGACAAACCAGCAAGATTGCTTCACTCAGAGCAGCACCAAGTCATTTGAAGATTTCGCACCAAAAAACAGGATCGTACGGATTATCCCAAAAAACTGACCCTACACGAGGCCAGGAAAAAGATTCTGTGTTTCCTGATAGCTACAACTTAGGGGTGTTTAAGCCAAAGTGAATAGGTTACTTCTAAGCAAGCGTGCTCCATCGCTTATCATCAGGAAAGATAGTGGTCAAATGAAAACCTATAATCCATGCCTACAAGACCCTACAAGCCGACCCTACAAGCCAAGAAAAGGCCAAAGGAGCGTTCGGCCGTTTTACGCAGAAGTGACACATATTTTCCCAATATTTGTTAGCTAGATTTAAGATGGCGTTATATTCGCTTTTTTTCCTCTCTTGGGAGGAGGCCTGAGGACCAACAGTGGGAACATTACGTTTTTCTTTATTTCTTTTCTAGGAGCGAAGTCGTGGGAAAAACTAGTACATTTTAGAGGAGACTTCAAAGTATACGGTTGCGAGTTTATTGCCCTGTCGTCTGGTCTGGACGCGTCACTGAAGTGCTGAAAATAGCAACACCATTACTTAGCTAGAGATGTTTTTGTCCTTTTCGTTAAGATTTCGGTACATTCATTTTATGAGCATTGAAATTTTAAAATGGTGGTGTGGAATGGTTTATTAGTGCCGTTGTGGTGAATATTTATTGTAAGTGGGATTATAATTTGAATAGAAGTAAAAACTTGGAGCAAAATAGAAAAAAACAGCCAAGCGCGAGTCGAACTCACTCACAAAGGGGTTCCGTAACTTCAATAGCAAAAAACGTCAATTAATCACGGTTGCTGTATTGAGGGTCCGTAATAATTAAACTGTATAACAACTTAAACTTTCGAAAGAGCAGAAAAAATATTCGATGAATAGTTCAGTCGAAGTAGCATTTGGCGATAAAAGGTTATTTCGCAATAAATTCTTTGCGATCAATCGTTGAGTCCACTTTTTGTTAAGCGACCATGTGACTCTCGAAATAACGTTACGGGCCCGTGTATTGAAGCCCCCCTCAATATTTTAGTATTTGTTTGTTATAGCAGCAACAGAAACATATCATCTGTGATAATTTCAACTTTTTAACTATCACGGTTGATGAGATACATCCTGGTGACTGATGAACAGACTGACAGACAGTATGAAATGGTGCACAAACCATTTTAATAATAATTATGTTAAATAAGGTAGCTTTATTTATTGAAGTAAAAGTTTATTCAAAGCAATCTCATCTCAGTTTGTGGTTGAACCCACGCTTCAATTTATTTTTGTCCATGGTCCTTTGTAGGACTTCTTGTGGTAATTATACGAGAGCTATTTTTAGTGATATAAAAAGCAGGAAAAGCACAACTTTTGAATAAGAAAGTGTTATAATTGAGGAATAGAGAGAGAATATTAGGTATTAATAAACAGGAATACATATTCCTGATTATTAACACTTCATTTTCGGTGAAGAGCAGTGGTAACGGCCCCAACTTACTATTTTTTTTTTATTGTTATAAACTAGTGCTTGACTGCGATCCCACCTGATGGTAAGCAGAGATGCAATCGTTGATGGTGAGGCGCACTAGCTTATTAAAAGCCTATCCACTCTAGCCTTGAAGACACCTAAATTATCTACTAGTTGTAGGTCGCGGGTTTAAACCCAGCCAAGCGCATTACGGTGTAGGAACACATCGTGAGGAATCCGGAATGGCAAGAACCAACAATTCAAAGACATGTAACATCAACCAAACTAAAAGGACCCGCGTGGTGGATTACGGCCCATTCTCTCTCTTAAAGAGGAGGCCTGAGTCCCAGCTGTGGAAAAAAAAGGCTGATGCATACTATGCTATGAGGAGCTCGTGGCTAGATAAAAAAAGTCGCACGGGTCGATCTTCAAGGTTAAGCAACGCTTGCCAAGGTTGGTCTGTGGATGAGTGACCATCTTAACACACCGAGTTTCCTCCGTGCCTCGGATAACACGTTAGCCATAGGTCCCGGTTGTCATTTGTAGATCTTTGGCAGTCGTTACGGATGTCAGAAGCCAGTAAATCTGATTCCAGTCTTGCCATGAAGTACCGTGTTACCCCAGTTAATGGGTTGTGGAGCTCTGGTAGGCAGCTGTCCTCGTAAAATACTGGTTGGTTGAAATTCGGCTTGACTGGAAACCGACCCCAATATAGTCGGGAAAAGGCTAGGTTGAGCTAGATGATGCTATGCTAAATTACTTCGACTTTAAGACCCCTTAACTTTAATAATTTGTGTTAACTTCATTTCAAAATTTTCCACACCAATATGGAAGATGGTGGTGATGGTCGTATTTTTTCTTTTTTTAATAAATATTTTAACTACCATACCTTTCTTGCTATCACAATTGAACTCATGCATATCACAGGTGTCTATGAAGGTCCTCATCTCCCCACAGGAGTCGATGCCGCATATCGGCACCTGGTCGTGGCGACATATGTCCGCTATCTTGCATTCCTCTTCCAACTGAAAGCCATTGCGAAAACTTTCAATTATAGTTTTATGATATTTTATTGGTTGTTAGACAACAGACGACCGTTAGTGCTAGTAGACCTACAGATATCACACTACTGTTATCAAGGCGAAAGATTGTGTATGTATGTTTGTTCACGCTCGAACGGCTGAACAGATTTCGATGAAACTTGGAACACGAGTACACCATGTTTAGGAATAGTCTATAATTAAAAGTGATTTTTTACAGACAAGCTTTGGATGTATTTGATAGACAAGCAGAAAAAGATGCGGTGGTACCATTAAGTTACTTATTCCAAAAATGGAGTATCTATCATTCAAGATAAACACAGTTCTATCTCACGTAATTCCCTGTTTAATTGTCAGAGATTCTAGTGCGCGGATTGATGAGAGTAGGGATGTCCTAATTCGTCAACTTTTTAGTTTAAAATTATGTTATACTTACAGAGGTAGCGATATTAAAGTTCATAATATTGTAGGTTGATATATGAATATACTTTTTGTTTTGCTACAAGTATTATATTCGTCAAAAGTAAACATCCAAGTGTGATTAAAATAAATATTCATTAATGGATGTTTGTTCAATAGCATTTTATTTTACTTATTTGTTTGACCTTTTACCAATTTGACCTTTTCGTTGTCAATGGCCAGTAAATCGGAAAAATATGGTAATGGTTTTTCAATATGATATTGAAAAGAGATTAGTATCTATTTATACATAATGGTTGTCTGTTTTTAGAATAATTGTACGTATAATGTAGACATGACTTCAAAGTCTTCAATGTCAAAGGCTATAAAAGGCGAGGTAGACTAGAGTACGATGGAATTTTGAAATTATTTTTTTTGGGGTGGAAATTCATCTCGAATTTATCCAATGACTTTTCACTGTTTAGAGTGGAGTAAAAGGTCGTTCCAGACTTTTCCTTACTAAAACCTATGTCCTTCATTTGCCCTTTGCGTTCTAGGACCCTGGTTTTCCTTTCAGAAAGATGCCTAGCCTTTTCCCAACTATATTGGGGTCGGCTTCCAGTCAAGCCGGATTTAGCTGAACACCAGTATTTTACGAGGAGCTGCCTACCAGACCTCTACAACCCATTAACTGGGGTAACACGGTAGTTCATGGTAAGATTGGAGTCAGATTTACTGGCTATTATTATATTTTCAGGAATTCCCTATAACATGCTGATAAACTGTTGGGACCCTAATGTTTTGCAGTTATCACTTTGAAGTGCACTTGTTGTCCACAAAACCGTATTTCGTCGGAAGGTGATAATATGAGAGAGATTACGAATCTTCTCACCCGAATTTCAATTAATGATTTATTTAATACTGCAGTATTAAATAAATCATTAATTGGACTGCAGCCCAGGCAGTTAATTTAATCAGTCTTTAGATAATAGGTGCTTATATTTCTACAGATAATTGAAATGTTACTTACCTTTGCGCCATCCACATGCCCATAAGCATCATTTACTAAAGTCAAAACAATAATTATAAGAACAAAAATATAATGAAACATTCTAGCATCCACAATTTGTATAGAAAACCATTTTATTCACGTTAAATATAAGTTTTAGGAATTCGTCTATCGAGTTTTAGTCCAATAATACGAAAATGAAATTCTATTTAATAAATAAGTTTTGGATATTTTATAGAGCTGTAGAAAAAGTAATAAAATGTTTGAAAACTTTATAGTTTATCCAATCGAAAATGTATGACGTCATAATAAAGATAATTCGAATTTATGTGGCTTTAAATTCACTTTTACACTTGTTTTATTGCCTTTTCAGAATAGGATAAACAAATGTGAATATGAAACGCATTCAATAAATCTCTGACTTGATTTAAACAAACTTATAATACTAATAGGAAGAAATGCTTTAAATACATTTTTAGGACCTAGTAAAACTATTTCATGATTATAATTTTATAGCGTCTTTTTATTAGTAATGGCTTGCATGCAACTCTGTCGAAGGAGCTGCAACGAGACGACGGCATGACGTTGCCGCTTCATCGACAGAATTTCATAGTTTTGTATATAAGCTTCACGCAGGCGTACAAATAGCGTATAATGAGGCTACGCGTCCGTGGACAGGATAAGGCCTTCATAAAGCTGTTCATCTAATAAAGAGCCTATCAACATATCTCATTCTTTCTTTTGTTTTTGAATAAAACGTTGCTGTACACTAGAAATTACTCCTTTAACATACGTGCGTTTATTTTGGCAAGAACTAACTGAGATCTAGGCATAATTCCAGGAATAAAGGGAGACCTTTGTCCGAAAGTAAAATCTGATATATAAATATCCGTGGGTGGGACAGTAGATTACTTACTAGCGGTCCTGACAGACAGATCATACATTTTTATCTAATGAAAAGTGAGAGCGACCCACGAAACAGCGCAGTAGGAAATTAAAATTAGATGATTGTATTTTTAAGTTTTTATTAGAAAACACTATGATCTAACATTTGGCTTGGGGTTAATGTTACAGTCAGTCCTGTATTCTGGCTTCTTAAACGAGCGTCCCCGCTTGCATGTCACCCAGCATTCGTGAATCGGTCTCTGCTTGAAATCTGCAAATAAAAAAACAGTAAACTTCAACCCCACAACGTTTTTACAATTAACATATGCCTCAAAGAAATGTCAGCGAAACTGTTAGGGGCGGAGTGGGAGCAAGGATCTCGATTTTTTTTTAAACAGTTACCGTGGTTCTGAAATTAATATCCTACCTAATAGTTAATTTTCCGTCTAGTTTAACTCCTACATAGATTATTCAGAAACTGTTACTTGGGGGGGTCTACGTCCAACACTGACGTCTTTCAGCTGAAATGATGATGATATTGATGAAGTGGACCTCCAGACATACGCTATTAGAATAGACTATTGAAAATATGATTACCTTTCTTACTATCACAGTTGAACTCATGCATGTCGCAGGTGTCGATGAAGGTCCTCATCTCCCCGCACGAGTCGATGGCGCACATGGGAACCTTGTCGTGCACACACAGGTCTGCCACCTTGCACTCTTCTTCGTTCTGTTGTAGAGGATTACATATTAATACTTCAAGACTAGAGTGAATAGGCTCTTAATAAACTAGTGTGCCTCACCATCAACGACTACATCACTACTTACCATCAGGTGGGATTGCAGTCAAGCACTGGATTATGTAATATATAAAAAAATGGTTTGAAGCGTTTCAAGGTGGTTCGATGACCTGGAGAGGGTTTCAGGAATGTGATGGATGCTAAACGAACAAGATCGGATGTTGTGGCGACGCTTGAAGGAGGCCTATGTCCAATAGTGGACGTCTTTCGGCTGAATTGATGACGAAGCGTTTGGCAAAATAGATGGAAAAGGTGGATTCATGACCTGGTATAGGTCGCCGAAACGCGCTGGATATGTAACGGATTGGACCGAAACCTATATTCAGCAGTGGAAGAAATTATGATGTTGATGAGGTAGGAAGTAGATAGTTTAAGTTGTGTGGTAGGGTATAAAGTCTCGTAAATCTCTGCTGAACCTTTTCAGTGGAGAAAAGGGAGGATGCTCTGACCAGACGGGTGTTGTACCTGGTCCAGGCAACTGCTCAATAGTTAATTTTGAAGTGTTGTAAATATTTTAATCACGCGGAAAATTTTAATACCGCAATGCAGGATTTTGTAGTTTAGTTTCTATGGGGCAAAATACTAGAATAAAACCGTATCCGTATGAGAATAATATTTGAAACATGTTTAATCATTTCTTTCGGCTTTGCCGTTGCCGGGCAAAATGTAGCGGCGTACAACAATCAGAATAATAGTGATGTTTTGTAAAGTACGGACTATATGTCCGTACTTTGAAATAAATTGTGACCGAAATAAAAGCTGAGAAACCAAAGTCATGCTAAGTTAATGAACTGTTAACTTAAGATTTCCAACATAATTAAGATTGGATTAGCCAGGTCATGCTGCCATCAATCAATTTGCCTAGGCATTTTACCAAGGACAGGGTGGATTTTTGAGACAGGGTAGTACGGGCAGGTACCTTAGGCGACCATCCATAATTTACCTACTTCCATATTTTTTACCACCTGTACGAGCAAACCCGTACATTTTGTATTGTTAAGTAACAATGCTGACGCTTGCACTCACAATGTGGTGCAGGGCGTCCCATTTGTCAATGAATTACTTTAGTACCAATAAATCCGTGTAACAGAAAACATCGTTTTACTTCATCAAATTCCCTAACCTGGGTCGCGGCGCGGTACTCATAACAGTTTAATAACATTAATAAACAAGGTGTAAGGTAACCACCGTTCACTACCGAAGGCACCAACCGATATTGTTTTCAATATTTTTCAAACCGTAGTCTGAATCAAAAAGTAAGTTGGGTTAAGGAAGAGGAGCCAAACGTTCGTCGGTTTCAGTTAGGGATGAGCAGCTAAATATTCGGTTATGGTCTCTGTTTCGTCTCCAAATCATATTCAAAAAGTTAGATAATAAAACCAAAGATTATTTCATAAATATAATATGAATTTATGTTTAAGATTACATCCGAAGTAAAAATAGATCTTTTAAAGATGAATAAAATCGAAGCGCGGAGGTATAGACGTTTTCTAATAAATATGTAAAGAGGGAACGCGTTAGGTATTTACTGGATCTCTTATTACATACTTCGATAGTCGTTCGATACCAAGAAATACGAATATCGAGATATCGTTGTAGTGGAATCTGATATAGGATGAAAAATATATTAAGTTAGAAATTGTTTTGCGAGGTGAGAATGGATACAGTTTGTGAATAGTATATATTGTAAAGCAGTATATTTCAATTCTTCGAAACTACATAGGTGATTGTTTTTACTGATGCTAAGCAAACTAACATAGCACATTTTTCATGTTAAAATACCCTTGATCAGTCTTTTTTAAACTGAACTGTGTTATTGGAATTTTCATGAAATACCTACCATGTTTCCATAAAAATATTTTTTGACTTAAAATTTATGAGTACATTATGAAGGCCCAACGTTCATACAAAATAGCCGGTTTTTAAAAGTCTGTCCTGGATTCTCTCTTATTAGTCGTGCACTCCTGACAGAGCACTCTGGATTACTTTTATACAAATTATAAAATGCTTCCAGTAATAACCTAATATCAGTATTTCCATAATGTTTAGAGAAAGTTATATAATAATGTAATAAATCTTTAGTGTGGTTGTATAAAAATCTATCTCGGATTGAAAGCTCTTAATAAAACCTTACAAAAGTTTACCAATAACGGTGTGTACTGATACTGGTTTTATGAGAAAAACAAAGTCAATTTTCCTGTAATAAAAAACATTTGTAAACCAGTAAAGCTTTTACGGTCTTATAAGATTTACTAACAAAATTACGAATGTTGTCACAAAATTGATGTCTTTGGCGAAATACAATTTTGCCATCGATGTTTCTAGAATATTTTATAACAGAGTAATGTCAAAAGCAGGTTTTATTGTATCGTGAATACCTTTTTCTAGAAAAAGGCGGCTTTTTGATATTTTGATTTCCTAACGTGTCAACCTCCATGAAAAGTTAAATATTGAAATGAAATCTTTCAATAAAAATTCAGTAAAATTTGAGAAATAGTCGATTTCAAATGCTTCATTCCAAGAATGTGGGATTAAAAAAAAAGAAAACGGTATACTTATATACAGTAGTTGCAAATCAAACTCATTACCTACACTTCTGTTTGGTCCGGCCAATTGACCGATAGTTGATTTTGGACGAACATATAAGCAACATAACAGGTATATAATTTAAAATAAAGGAAATTACTAATACCACTTGGGCAAAGTCACTGGAAGATATTGGTTATAAACAAAGTGAACTAAAATTAGTGACCGACAAAATACGTAGATACTAAAGGAGGAAAGGAAATAGCGGGGGCTGAAGTAGACAGATTTCGCTATAACTGAAAAAGGAAAGTTCAGGTTCACGATCGATGGAAGGAGTGGAGGGAGGCTTAGTCAAGGGGTGGGACAGAACAGACTAACAAAAATAAATAAAATTAGTTGTAGCTGTAATTGTACTTACTCTCATAGATTCGCTGTGGGCGTCTATCGATGATATTAAATATATGACAATACCTGAAACATTCATACATTGATTTAAAGCATGAAACTATGTTTAAAGCTTATACGGTACCAATTTCAATAGTCTTAATTCTTCAACAAACACACAATTCATGTTCACAAAAGCGAGTTTAACTCAATGATAAGTTTTCTCCCAGCAATTTTTTTTTTAGGTGGAAAAATCGTCATTATGACTTCTCGCACTCTCGGCGTAGCGGGAGGGCGTGTCAGACTTTTACTGAATAAAATCCACTCCTGTACTTTTTTGCCTTCGTTTCAGGGCCCTGAGGTACATTTCTATTCAGGGCTCCAGTAGGCCTCGACCCGGGTGGGCCACTACCGTTTGCTGATATCTCTTTGAGGCGAGCGTGGCACACTACGTGCCGTCGACGACTTAGGCTCGATCCGGACGGTTACTCGACGGCGAACTACCTATTAGTCGCCGTCCCCAAGCCCACGTCTACGGTGGCTCAGCAAACCTTAGTCCTTTATTAAATGGTCACAATATTTAAGTTCATTATGCAATTATAATTAAATGAAACTTACCAAAGACAGCTATCATTGTAATACGTCATATTCTCTTTCTGTAAGAAGTCATTTCATTTCTAGTTTCTAAGCTAAAATAAAGTCATAATGTTTTCTACATTTTACTGCACCCATAAAACATATTACTCTTTTACAGCTGCGGAAATGGCAAATGAAAATCACATGACTTTGCGTCGTAATATTGAAAATCGTAAATGGAGAAACACGGGCGTGATTTTGGATAAACCGGGAATAATGACATTGGAATACAGAAATCGGTTTAGATAAGTCGCAATATATAAGATCGGTATGCGCTATCGAAATGTCACGGAATAGTGGTCTATTATTACATTCAGACTTTTCTAGAGTAGTTATCGCTAATACTTAGGTAATTTTAACTTGAATTACATAATTGTATTGAATGATTGAACTGAATAATTGTATTGAATTTAATTAAGTAACTGTTTACAATTATTTGACTGAATAATTGTATTGAATTATTGAAATATTAAAGACTTCATTAGATATCAATCGGCGCAAGAGAAAAACAAGACACATATTATTACTATTATAATAAACTTGTATCAATTAGGTACATAAATAGAAGCATTCCATGAATAAATAACTGTTATATTATTATCGACAAATATTATCACTCAATTAGTAAAGTATCAGTGTTATCCAGTGCCCATTAACAACTCCTTGGGATTTGGACACAAGCCTTCTTCTTCTTTCACGTGTCTGAAAACTGAAATGAAAAATATTTGTACTTCTGGTCTTCGAAAAATAAATAATATCTATTGGAGTTATGACTATAAAGTTATGGTATGCTTTTTTAGGTGTCATCGGAATGACTTCTTCTGCTGTTGGGCGGAGCGGGAGGGCGTGTCAGACTTTATTGACTGAAACCCATTCCTTTGTTCATTCTTTGGCCCCTGGTTTTTCTTTCAGAAGCCAACCCATGTGGTCAACCCATGTGTGCATTTCGGACCCATCGGATTCTCGCGACCGTCATCAGGTTGTCGGATCAGCTTGCAGCTGTATGTTCCAGGTCGCCTCTACAGAACCTTTCGTCACCATTGACCATTTACCATGATGTACTGCGAGCAATGTGCCTAAGTATGAGGCCCACTGTGGGTGACATGAAAACATGGATTTAGACGTAGATTTTTTTTTATCCCAGGAGAACGTCCCCTAGGGATAATTCTCAACTTCCAGATGACCGTAGCCTGTATAACAAACTAGTAATACAAATCTTCCTTACCCATCGTGTATTCACAGGCATACTCATACAAATCACAGAGATCCAGAAAAGTCCGCGCTTCATTGACAGACTTGCCACAAATTATAATTCTGTCGTGGAAGCATGAGTAAGCATGTTCGCATATTTTCGTGAGTTCAGTCTGGAACAAAAATACTTATCTATACTAATATAATAAAGAGGTAAAGTTTGTTTTTTTGTTTGTATGGGATAATCTTTGAAAATCCAAGTTCGATTACATAAATGTATATATTGATAGAGAGCTGCTATCTTCCTGAGTGCTATAGGCTATATTTTATCTAAAAAAAATATGTTTACGTCATAAAATTACCATATTTGTAACGGGAAGCCGCGGACAAAAGCTAGTTAGTTATACATTGCAAGGAAAGACGTGGTGGCAACATTATTAAAAGGCTTATCGTGATCAGAAACTAGATCGGTAAAGTCCTCGCGGGCGCAGCCCAGTACCCAGTACGTTATTGGTCTAACCAAATTCGCACCGCTCTTGACTCCATGGTAGTTTTGTTTTACTGCTTCGCGAAGACTTTCCCATTCTTTTTCCAAGCCTTGGCCAAAGATAGAGCGAGAAGAAGTCTTGCACAATCTGTGGCCAAGTTTAACCCACAAACTTGATCAGATCTTCACACCACCTTCGCCACGACGGTAATGTCCTTATACGTAAAGTGTATGGTGGTCTTAGTCTATCTTTCCAGGTGCATTCGTGCGAGATAGCCAGCCCACCCTCACTGAAGTAACCTGGCTGTTTTTTCTCCAACATTCGCTACCTTGTCACTTCATCTTCCTAGTCTTTTCCTAACTATATTGGGGTCGGCTTCCAGTCAAGTCGGATTTAGCTGAATACCAGTATTTTATGAGAAGCGGCTGCCTACTAGACCTCCATAACCCATTAACTGGGGTAACACGGTACTTTATGGCAAGACTGTGGTCAGATTTATTGGTTTCTGACTATCCGTAATAACTGCCAAAGATCTACAAAAGACAGCCGGGACCGACCACTTAAGTTCTTTCCGAGGCACGGAGGAAACTCGGTATGTTAAGATGGTCACCCATGCATAGACCCACCTTGGCAATCGTTGCTTAACCTTGAAGATTTAGCCACGAGCTCTTTCACACCTTCTCACTTATTAACATTTAATGTACCTAAATAGTTCATAAGCGTTTAAATGGTGAGCTATTTTGCTACAAAGGCTCGTTCAATTGTTAATGTCGGTGTTTAAGTCAAGAGTGAAAAGGTCACTAGCCATCAGGAAAATACTAATATCTTCCCTGATGGTAAGTGACCTTTCCAAACGCGAGTTTATCAATAAAAGGAAAAACTAAATTGGCTTGAAAAGTCGCAATCAAAATGATGTACTTCAATAAATATTTTTTATATCACACAGAAGAAATTTTTTATTTCAGTTATCTGTACAGTAAAAATAAAAACACTTAGGGCCTGTTTCACCACCTATGATTAAGTTTCGAGTATCTTACTTGACAGATAATTTCATACGAATTCTGTCACATTTTTGAATTTATTCAGTGCGTAGTGCCTACTCGGATATTGTGAAACAGGCCCTTTACTAATTAAAATTTCATGTACATTAACTCTTACTCTAATACCAATAATTTCTCTTCTGTACTTCAATTGAATTGAGCTTACCAAATGTGATTTATCAGCAAGAATATGAGATTCAACCACCACTAGAACTTGAAAAACTATAAACAGAACTCCTTTAATTATAAACATTACTGACATTATTAATAAACAATTGGTTTTTGGGTACCATGCAACGTCTATCCACAATATGGTGCTAAGGACCAATAGGAATGGTGTTGATCCAAGCTGAGGACAATCGCAGGATGTTTGTGATTCACGTTTAGCCTCAAATTGCGTCTTTGTTGGTAATTCTAAACATTACTTGCGAAATGATAATGGTTTATAAGAAAGTTTCAAGACTCCTATTCTAATAGGATTCTTGTTTTTGAGCTTGCGGATGGTGAGCAAAGAGTTTTGCCATACACATTCAATATATCTGTACCAAAATAAATCAAAATTGGTTTAGATGTTTAGGCCTTATGACTATACATCTATACTATGATTTCTTTATTATAAGATTTTTTTTTATAAACTGATATTCATTTAGTCAAAAAAGTATCGGGAATGGATGATTTGTTTATGGTTCCAAATTCAAATTTTTGTTTTTTTTTTGTAGTTGTTAGATTGGCACAACTGTTTTCCATTTTGGTGCGGAGTTTGAGTTGCATCTGTTATTGATATTAAATACAGTGCTGGTTTTAGTAATATCATAAGTGTGTATTGCGAATTTCATATTGGACAAAAATATCGAACAAAGAGTTTGTCTTAAATTTTGCATCGCCAATGGAATTTCGTGTTCGGAGTCATTGAAGATGTTACAGAAGGCTTACGGTGAATCGACTTTATCAAAAACTCGTGCTTATGAATGGTTCAAAGCGTTCAAAAGCGGTCGAGATGTGATGGAAGATTTGCCTCGCTCTGGTAGGCCGTCAACGTCTGCAACTGAAGTTAACATCGCAAAGTGAAGAAAATAGTGACTGAAAATCCCCATTCAACTCTGAGAGAGATAGCTGCCGAACTTTCTGTATCTCACGAGTCGATACCATTTGAACTAATCATTTGGGTATGAAACATGATTTTACATCCCATATAGTGACGTACCCGTCGGTAGCTCAGCCCGCCCATGGTTCAACGCCGACTATGCTGAAGTGGAAAAGCGAAAGCACTCGGCGTTTCTTTCTTGGGTGATGCTCGTGACCGCAAAGCTCCGGACCTAAGTTCAAAGAAGAGAGCCTTCAACCATGCTGCCAAGCCCTACAAAAAGGAAGGCTCGCTTCGATTGCATTTCCCACATTGGCCAGAAGCTCTCTGCACAACCGTCCGGTAGTAGAGCGTTCTGGTCCCTTGCCAAGTCGGTCGAAGCGAACTTTTGTCGGCCCACATTGCCTCCGCTGGTTCGGCCAGATGGAACACTGGCTCATACGGCGAGAGCGAAAGCAGGTCTCTTTGCATCTCTCTTCGCCCATAATTCTCGTCTTGACACTGGCAGTGCTACTCCACCGACCCTACCTCACTGCGGCACCTCAAAACCCGAGGTCCATATAAGGAACAAAGAGGTTCTGAGAGCACTGTGTCATCTAGACGTGAATAAAGCTAGTGGACCAGATGGTATTCCAGCGATTGTTCTGTGCGCCCGAGTTGTCTCCTGTTCTGACACGCTTGTATCGCCTCTCATATAGGACCGGTATAGTGCCCAAATCCTGGAAGCGTATTGCCAAACTGTATGCTGACCCAGACCGGGGTTGCTCTGAGTTCGATTGCAGTTTGCCTTTGTAGTTGAAGAGCAAACTGTATACCTATTCAGAGAGTGTCTGAATCAAAATACATTTTGCTTTAAAATACTAGAGCAAAATACATACGAGTCCAGACGTCCAGCGTCTGGTGTAGTATGTAATATGGCATTGATAATTTAGAGCAAATTGTACGCGAGTGCAGACATGTTTTAGAAATTAAACAAAGTTTTAGGTGATATTGAAACCACGGAACAAGCCAAAAATTTTGTTAAACAAAGAGTTAAATTTTGTGGATCTAAAAAAATTGGTGTTCAGCTAATGTCTATTGCAAGGAGAATAGCAGAGGAATAACTAAAGGAAAATGACGTATACAAAGTGGCAGAGACGTAACGAAAACATAATTTATCAGAAAATATTAGTAAAAAGTGACCGAATGCAAAGAAAGGATTGGGAGATAATATTGTGGTAGTTGATTAATGATTACACCTATATAGTAAACCACTTGATAGCGCATTTCAGCTTACAATAATCCCTTCCAAAATATGTTCTTTTTTCTAGGATCGTTCGGTATCGTGTGGACATGCCAAATCTAAGTTTGCGACCTCGAAAGTAGGCGGGGGATTTTTTTTAGGGCTATATCTCAAAAACTACCCTGTAATTGGATTTTTTAACATAGCCCTAAAAAATAAAAAATAAACCCACCAACACCAACCACCTACTTTCGAGGTCGCAAACTTAGATTTGGCATGACTTCTTATGTAAAATTAATAAATACTGTAATTGGAAACACTTACAGTTTTTTTAACAACCTGTATAGACAAACCTGTACAGTTCAAATTATTTTTAGTCATACTAACAAAGGGTTTTTTTTTTAATTAAAACTTAAATTGATTCACAAAAGGTATGTTTTTTATGGAAAGTTGTTCAGTTTTACGGATAGTTATAACAACCGCAACAGTATAACAAAAAATTGCGGGAGATTAGATAGATGATTAGTAATAAATAATAGATGAAACATGTTGTATAGTCAGTTACAGATATTCGCGTGTCACAGTTTGCTTTACATACAAGCGAGCAAAGTGCATACAATCTCAGAATGCTCTGAGCTCGTATGTACTTTGCTCCAATTTGTTTGTAATTTCAATGAGCACGACGTAGTACAGTACAGACTATGGGTGTCTGGGTCAGCATACAGTTTGGCAATACGCATCCTGGAAGCTTGCCAACGTGCAGCCCGTGCCCAAAAAGGGCAGTCGTGCCGATCCTGCCAACTATCGGCCGATTTAAA
Source organism: Mythimna separata (assembly GCA_030763345.1). Classification (NCBI taxonomy): domain Eukaryota; kingdom Metazoa; phylum Arthropoda; class Insecta; order Lepidoptera; family Noctuidae; genus Mythimna; species Mythimna separata. The sequence goes on along the minus strand of JAKKIA010000033.1, from coordinate 1,658,493 downwards.
TAACCTTCATACTACATAATCACAATGCACCTTCGCACAAGGCTACCATTGTGAACGAATTTTTGACCGAACACTCAACAAATACCATCCAGCAACCACCATATTCACCAGATATGGCTCCTGCTGACTTTTTTCTTTTTCCTAAACTCAAATTACCACTTCGTGGCACCCGTTTTCAATCGATAGACGACATAAAGGAGAATTCGCGGCGAGAACTGAACTCAATTCCGGAAGCTCTCCTCCTTGCGTCGTATTCCTCAATGCTGAGGGTCGTGACCTCCCTGCTTTATCACCTTAGCCCTTACGATGTTCCTCCATCTGTTCCTATCTTTGGCGTTGTAAAGGGCATCATACATCGTGGAGTTAAGAGCGGCGCGGATCTGGTCGGACCAACGTATTGGGTTGCGCCCGCGATTCCTTTTTCCATCTACTTTACCGGTCACAATGAGCCTTTCGAGGTTGTCACCGTCTTTCCTTGCAATGTGACCGAAGTATTGCAGAATCATTCGAAGGCACTCGGACGACAGCCGTGAAGAGATTTGAAGCTCTTGTAAGATGGATACGTTGGTCCGAAATGCTGTCCAAGGGGTACGGAGCATCTTTCTCCAGCACCACATCTCAAAGGCGTCGATGCGTTTGCGGTCTGCAGCTTTCAGAGACCAAGTCTCAGCGCCATAGGAAAAGATCGAGAAGATTAGTGCCCGTACCAGTTTCGTTTTGGTCTTAACGGAGATGTTGCGATCTTTCCATACCTTATCAAGCTGAGCCATGGCGCTCTTAGCCATGCCGATTCTCCTGCGAACTTCCTTCTCGCACGACCCCTCGTTACTGTATTGCTACTATACTACTCAAATCATCGTTACTATACTACTGAATTCCGGAAGCAGCGTTTAAATAATGTTTTGATGAATGGATTATTAGTTGGCGCAAGTGTATCGTTTCTAAAAGAGCATACTTTGAAGGCAATAAAATAAATTTGGATGAATAACAGACATTTTGTGTATTATTGATCTTTTCCCGGTACTTTCTTGACAGAGTAGTATACTGACTTACACATACGAGGGGTGATCCAAAAGTAATGATAATCGGATATTTGTAGGGCTCATAAAAATATGAAATATTTTTTTTTTGTTTTTTCATATATCCAGTACTTTATCATAAAAAAATCATAAAAATAGGCCACTATTTCAGGGAGTTACATTCATTTGAATACGAACAGTCAGAGAGTAAACATCAAAATGATGAAAAATGAAATCAGAGCTGTCATTAAGTACCTCTGTTTGAAAAAAAAATCTACCAAAGACATACAAAGTGACGTAGTGGAAACATAAAGGGTCTCTGTTCCTTCATATTCCACAGTTACGCGCTGGTCAAAGGAGTTCAAACTGGGTAGAACATCCACAGAAGATGAACATGGCGAGGGACGTCCATCCACGTTCCACACTGCAGAAAAAGTCAAAAAAGTCGAAGATATCGTATTGACAGATCAAAGATTGACCATAAAGCATGTAGCTGAGGTTATAGGGATGTCATTTGACAAGTGATCAAAGAATCATTGCGAACAAACTGCATATGAAAAAGGTATCTGCACGTTGGGTGCCGAGAATGTTAACCAACGAGCACAAATCAAAACGTGTCGACATTTCAAGGGCGAATCTCGAAAAGTTCCAGACGGATCAGGATTTTTTTTTTGTCTCGTTTCGTGACTATAGACCAGACCTGGATCCACCATTTTGATCCAGAAACCAAACAAGAGTCTAAGACTTGGAAACGAGCCTCTTCCCCGTCGCTGAAGAAATTCATTGTGTCAAGTTCGGCAAAAAGTTGTGGCGTCCGTTTTATGGGATGCTGAAGGAATTATAATAGTGGAATACTTGGAAAAAGGAGCCACTATTATGGACTCTTACTAGGCAGACCAAATAAGAAGATTGCGGCAGGTTATCAAAGAAAAAAAACGACGCAAACTCCGAGTTAGAATGTTGTTTCACCAAGACAACGCACCAGCTCACAAAGCCGCCGTTGCGATGACTGCCATTCAAGAAACGGGATTCGAATTGCTTGAAAACCCACCCTATCCGACAGACCTGACACCCAGTGACGTTTACCTCTTTTTTCGGCTCAAGAAACACCTCTGAGGCAAAAAAAAATGAACAATAATAGCGAGGTGATAACTACTGTAGAGGCGTTTTTGGATGATCAAGACAAAGATTTTTTTTCAAAGGGAATTATGGATTTAAAAAAGAATGGACTAAATGTATTGACTTCCTAAGAGACTAGGTAGAGAAATATAATTTTTTTTTAGTTAAAATATCCTTATTTCATATTGATTATCATTACTTTTGGATCACCCCTAGTACCTATAATAACTTCTTCCTCTGACATACAGGAAAAGTTTTTAACCACTGCGTAATTTTTTTTTGGTGGCTCAGTGTAAGTAATAGAACACAGATCGATCTTCAAAGTTAAGCAACGCTTGCCAAGGTTGGTCTGTAGATGGGTGACCATCTTAACATAACGAGTTTCCTCCGTGCCTCGAAAAGCATTGGCTGCCTACCAGACCTCCACAACCCAATAACTGGGGTAACAGGGTACTTCATGGCAAGACTGTGACTGATCCGTAACGACCACCAAAGATCTACAAATGACAGCAGGGAGTCCGGGACCTACGGCTTAATGTGCTTTCCGAAGCACGGAGGAAACATCCACAGACCAACCTTGGCAAGTGTTGCTTAACCTTGTATATAGAACTAAATAAATTGGAATATCCACTTTGTGCGTCGTCCCGTACGTGGCCGCCACTCTAGAACCTTCCGTCTCCATCGACCATCTGTTCTACGAGCAATGTGCCCTGCCCACTGCCACTTAGTTTGGTGAGGGTCGCGGGAATCCGATGGATACGAGACGCACAGGACCGGTCGCTGTGGCGACGCTTGGGGGAGGCCTATGTCCAGCAGTAAACGTCTTTCTGCTGAGATGATGATCAGAATCAGAATCGTTTATTCGTAAACATAGGTGATAAACATATACATCTTAAAAATTTGGTAGTGCGCTATGTTGTTGGGAATATTATTATAATTTTTTTCTAACTTTAAAAAGTTAATAATAAAATACGCAATACAATAAGTAATACACATTTATTTAAAAAATGAATTGTCTAAATATAGCACAGAATAAATTGGAATATACAAATGGAGTATGTTTAATTAAGACTTGTAATTAGTCATCGAAGTAATTGTTGGTAGGTCGGCGAGACACGGAGAGCAGGGATCGATCTTCGGGACACGCCGTCTGCTTATAATCTGAAATGAATTAATCTGGATCAGTATTCGTGGTATAATAAGTTCAAAGGTGAAATTTCAAACTGATCTAAGAAATGTGTACATATAATAATACACTTCTATTATTATATGTATATACACATTTCTTAAATCAGCCGAATAGCAGAATTCTACTAGAGCTATCGGCTTTTAAAAGCGTTACCAGTGGTCCTGGCACGCATAAGGCAACTAAAGCAACATAGGTGTGATTTTAGTTAGTAAAAGTCTGACACAAAAAAGAGAAAGGTCATATGATTTCAACCAAAACACAATCTAATCTACTACTCTACTATCTTCCCTTTTTGAGAAGGAATGGGCCGTTATCCATCAGGGCGGCCCTGGCGGCATCAGTGCAGATTGGTAAATGAAACATGCTTTCAAATTTTTGGTCCTAGGAGAAGCTGAATTCCTCACGATGTTTTCCTTCAGTATTTTAAATGTGAGAGTAGTGGTGATAAAATAAACTACACAAAGTTATACGCCTAGTTAGGTTTGAACCCGCAAGTGTGAACAAAGATAAATCTCTGTAATACTCTGTAAAAGTTGAAGAATACTGTTGAGGACTGGAATAATTTGCCTGCTGCGGTCTTCCCGTCCGATTATAATTTGGGTGTCTTCAAGGCTAAAGTGAATATAGGCTCTTAATAAACTAGTGCGCCTCACCATCTACGATTTCATCACTGCTTACCATCAGGTGGGATCGCAGTCAAGCGCTAGTTTATAACCATTAAAAAAAAATCCTCTGTAATAATACTCTGTAAAAGTTGAAGAACACACAAGGTTGCATTTTCCTAGCACACACGAGTTCTAATGCATCGTCCCCGTGGCTAATCGAGCGTCAATCATTGAGGACACAGCGACACCCGATCTGTCTACGTCAGCGTGTAATTTACGCTTCGATGAGACAGCTGGTGCTATTGAGCGCTGTAATACCTAGGTATATATGTATACTAAACTACACATACACATAATCATTATAGGAATTAATAATGAACAAAGCGGGAATTACATTAGACCGACGCACACGTGGGTGACGCCTGAGTTTTACGTAGAACCGCGTCACGTGGCGTGAATCTAATGTAGCTCTACAAGTCTAGTTGCCGTGTAAAATTTATGGAGATCAAAGCGCCCAGATCAGCTTTCGATGTACGTGGCACGCGTGTTCTACCTTAAAGGTAAAGACAAACTGTCACCCGCAAGATTTTTTTTATTTTTATTGTTGATAAGATCGCGCTTGACCTCACCTAATGGAAACCGACGATGTGGTCAACGATGCGCTTACCTAGAAGTAACCTATTCACTTTTGACTTAAAGATTCCCGGAAGATTTGAAGACAATAAATTTACTGTGATACTAAGACTTACTCCTCCTTCTAATACAATTGAAGTCGAACATATCGCAGAGGTCCCTGAAGCCCATGACGTCACCAGCGTGGCTGAGACCGCAGATCGGGACGCGGTCGTGGTTGCAAACCTTCGCCATACTGCACCATTTGGCTCCCATCTGTGAATTGAACATTTGAAATATTTTTGGCAACGATTGTCAAATAAGTCTAAACATTCCTAGTTACGGAGCTTCGATAAGTTGGAACTTCCAATTGATGCTGTACTTTCGGTTTCGACACTTTTAAATTGAAAAAAAGTCAAAGCGTTCAACGTGTACGGATAATAATAATAATAAATTGTTTATTATCAGGTAACTAAGGCCCATAGAACAAAAAATACACAAATAAATTTTACAAAGTATTAAACTAATACATATAAACCCGGCCGGATGTATGTCGTGCAGAGATGCCTCCTCTCCCCTTCAATTACTCTTTCAGTATTTTTTTTATCTTATTAGGCTCGTCGAAGGAAGAAGAAGATTTTTTCTGCCACCGTCATACTATACTCCACCTCTGCCTACAGCTCCGATAGTCCAAATTGAATCAGATTGCGACTTTGGTTCCGACGAAAGCACCCCTGAAGTGTCCTTGTTTCAAATGTATTTATTTTGCTTTTAAAGACTTAACATAAATGGAAAGTCGATGTTTAAAAAATCTTTGCCCATATAGCTTTTAGAAATCAATGTAAACAAATAGTAGAAGCACTGAAAAAAAAACTTAATTATAGCACAAGCAAACAAGCTAATATTACCGTCTGTTTTTTAAACCCAGACAATAAAATGGCATTACAACACAAAAGAACTGGCATCATTCCTATAGTAAGTTTGACATTACTTGTGTCAATTTAGTCTCAGGGTTTAAAAAACAGACGATAGTAGTAGTAATTGCGTTTGTATTGTAATTTAATTATCCTCAAAGTGTTTGTTAATGAACCAGAGGTAGCCAAACAATCTTGTAACACCATAGAATGATCACTAAACAATTTCCTAACATGGCGTTTACTTGATATTATGGCAAGCTGCCAAACTGTTACAACGCGTTGCACTAGTTTCTACGGAATGGCCGTTTAGAACATATGCTCTTGTTAGTGAGGGCAGGACTTATGTTAGTTCAGTTTCCAGCTTTATGTTATGTAGTTTAGTGACTATGTGACACAAAGTTAGTTCAAAATATAGGGTTATAGGAAAAAAATAGAAAACTATTTGAAAAAACCTTATTACATTTACGCCCAGTAGGGTCGCTAGGGTGGTCAGTTTGGAAAGGTATACCGTGGTCCAGAATTTCAAAGGGCACCTGTAACACATTGATGGGTTTCAGTTAGAATACCCCAATCGAAAAAAAGAAGTAGTTAGTAAATTTTGGTCTGCTCTCTCACTCCATTCTAGAGTAGGAGCAGCCTTCGGACAAACTCAACTTTCAAAAAATAAAAAAAAAACTTGCTCAGAACCCAGGCTTTTAGGAACCAAAATGAAGCCTGTTTTATTAAAAACATCGCGATGAGCGAAGACCTTGCAAGATTAGTCTACAGAGCTTAAATATTCAGCAGAATAGGTATTAAAATGATTAATAAAGGCGGTCGTAAAGACCAGGTTTTACGGCTCTCAGGTTATCTAATACAGGTAGAAGTGTTAGCGAAAATTTAAGAAAGGAAAATGTTGAAATTTACTCTTTTTACCTTCCGCCCCATGGCGATGTCCTCATTATCCCTCTCCTTGGGAGGTCCATGGGCCTCCGTCATTAATATGATAGAGCAAAATAAAAAGATGACTGAAAATATAAACGAAAATGATTTATTTTAGTTTTTTTTGTCTTATGTCATAAGAATTAAATGAAAGATTCAGAACTCAATGAAAAAGTTGCTCCCCTACGTAATTAGCAAAATAATAACAATAAATAATATTTTATGAACAGATTTTTACTCTAATTTTGCATGTACAAACATACTAATGGCAATTATGCCTATTAATTTGTTTTCTTTATGCAAATAGTTTCGATCTTCAAACATAAAGACGGCTAAAATACTGGTTAATTATTTGGAAATTAATTTTAATCAGCCTATACTTTTTCAGCCAAACCTTTGCTGGGCGCATAATAACTATTTTTAGATTCAAGCTTTGAACTGTTTCATTCTTTTATTTGAGAAAAGACCAGCTGCTATACGGCCTGCAGAAACTTGGCAATTTGCCACTGTATGGTGAGAGATTTACCAACTTTTAACAATCTGTACGAAACGTGGTTTCCATTAATTGCACAAAATTAATTAAGTAGGTACACGTTTTATGCTTTCAGTTTAAACAATAAATTCAATAAAAGGTAACTTTATTTAGAGGTTAAAGCTATCCAACATATTCTTTTATTCGTATTTTTAATGAAAATGATGATATATTAACCACTATTTTACAATTCAAATTAACCAGAAATAATTTATTATTGCTTGTTCTTACAAGTATTACTTTCTTGTTCAGTAGCTTGAATATCCAATATGATCAAAAAACTTACCAAAATCCATTCTAGAAGCCATTTTATACGCTTATTTCAAAACGTATTCACTCGAAGGATGCTCTATGAGTGGCACTGCGGACTGTTTACCTAACCTGAGTCTAGCTCATTTACCATTGTCTAAGTGTTTAGCAAAACTTCCGCATTTTCCTTGAAAGCGACTGCATTTTGTAAATATACGCCTTTGATATGGTACTTGGCTGTTCCAATAATGTGGCCCATGTATAATATCAACGAAGCGTTTGTGTAAGGAACTATTAATTATGTTCCTACTTAGGTACTGTGTTCGCTGTTTTAAAGACATCGTATACAATTCCTTTATGAATAATGATTACTTATAAACTTGTCATAGCTTTTGCCAGCGGCTTCGCCTGCGGGGAAGTATAATATACTAGCTGACTCGGCAAACGTTGTTCTGCCATATAAATTTTGTGTAACATTATTTTTTACACCTTGTGTCTGAAATACCCAAATATCTTACAGAACCCTATTTTTTTTTTCAAAATAAAATTTAGCCTATGTTACTCTCGTGGATAATGTAGCTTTCGAATGGTGAAAGAATTTTTAAAAACGGTCTAGTAGTTTTTAAGCCTATTCATTACAACCAAACAAACACAGTTTTCCTCTTTATAATATTAGGCTTATCTATACAGATAAGCCTATGCCACTCACTGATAAATAAGTATTCAACTTATGAAAGATTTTTTAAAATGGTTTCAATAGTTTTTGACTTTTGGGTACGCCTTAACCTCGGCGGTAAGCCCCCTTTTTAAGGAGTGGTTGGAGTGGCAATACGGCGTCCTCACCTTTCGCAACATGCAGGTCCCCACCGGACATGGCAAGTCCAGGAGGTGCCCCCATTAGATTCAGCTGGAATAAACGCCTGGGTTCATCTTTAGACCGTTTTCACATCTTTCGATCCGATATCGGTATCGGACGCCGATACGATATCGGGGTAAGGTAAATGTATGAGATATGTACCTGTCTTTCATATTGTCCGACCCGATATCGGATATCGGAGCACAGCTTTTCATACATTTTACTTACCCCGATATCGTATCGGCGTCCGATACCGATATCGGATCGGATAATGTGAAAACGGTCTTACGATGACCACATGACCACCATATCTCTTATGGTTTAATAAAAAGAGCAAAACTACTTTTTTTGATTTGATTATATTTTGTTCCTTGTCTGTCTTTGTGTCCTTTACACCCCAGCTTCCGCCACAGGAGACGCCCCGGGCGTTAAGAGTTGCAAGACAATCCTTGTCATTAGATAATTTCCTACCGAAAAAGGGGGTATACCTTTGATACGAGTGGGTCTATAGATACTGATATCAACTGAACCGACAGTCCATTTACCGACCAATTAAGTGAGTACAAAAAACTTAGCTCTAATTAAAATAATTACGTGCATTAAAAACCTTTTATTTTATATTGCTTTGACCGTGAACTAAAAACATACACGCTGATACATTATTATGTAATCACTAGCTTTTACCCGCGGCTTCGCTCCCGTCAAATGACTACCCTACATATCCTACATATCCTACGCTACCCTACCCTACCCTACCCTACACTACCCTACACTACACTACCCTACACTACCCTACACTACCCTACCCTACCCTACCCTACCCTACCCTACACTACCCTACATTACACTACCCTACACTATCCTACACTACACTATACTACCCTACACTACCCTACACTACCCTACACTACCCTACACTACCCTACACTACCCTACACTACCCTACACTACCCTACACTACCCTACACTACCCTACACTACCCTACACTACCCTACCTACCCTACTTTACCTAACTTTTTTTTTTCGAATTTTTCTCTCCGTAAGAACCATCACTGAACTTCAAGGAACATTTAAAAAAAAAAATCAGCCAAATCGGTCAAGCCGTTTTCATGTGATGTCGTGACAACGAAGAACGGGTTTCATTTTTATATATATAGAAGATTGTAAGTAGTTAGTCAAATTAAAACTTAAATTCACTGTCACTGTCATTGCTACTATGCTTACAGAAGTGTAAATATTGTAATTTTAAAAAAGTTAGGAAAAGGCTAGAAAGGTTTGTGATCCTACGTCTTCCCTACATTAGGCGTGCGCGTTTTTCGAGCGTATAAGCGACGTGAGATAAGCGCGCGCGCGGCGTTCATGCAGCGCTTGCGTCGCGTTCTATTATACACTATTTTTTTGGTTACAGTATATGCCACGGTTACGGTTGCACCTCACTAATGAGTACCAGGCTTTAGAGTTGCGATGGGGGTAGCAGGCGAGGAGCTAACGTGTGCGCGGTGCTTACGCTGCATATACGCCGCATGTCGGCAAAATGTACTCATGTCACTTACGCCCGCTTTCAATAAGCGCTTTCGGACAGTTGCAGCTACTAAAGATAAACAAAACTATCATTTTGCCCTTACTTGATTTCCTATAACCTACCGAAGGATAGCATTTCCTACCAAAGTTATGGATGGATAGATAGAATTTTACTGTTTTTCGGATCTATCTATGAACTGCGGTAGGTTATTGAAAACGGGCGTTAAACGCTCAAGAAATGCGCACGATCAATGTGGAGGAGGCACAAGATTTATTAGTTAGCCAAGATTATGAAATTAGTTTTTATATTATGCTAAACTAATGACTCAGCAATGGTAATTAATGAGAGGTGTTGATTGGATTACATTAAGTTTAATTAATGTGATGAAGCAAACAATACTATTTTTGCATTCATTCTCTACTGTTATCTATATTTTAACTTGGAGGCGTTTTTAATAACTCACACTAAGGGCCTGTTTCACAATGTCCGAGTACACTACTTTCTGAATAAATTCAAAAATAGAACAGAATTTCCATGAAATTATCTGCCAAGTTTATTGGGAACTTAACCATAGGTGGTGAAACAGGCCGTAAGCTGTAATTACTATTTTAGGTGGATTTATTCATTGATATCCTTTATTTACAGGATTAACTTTAAACTTTTAAAAATTCAATTTTTTATTCCACCAGGGTTTAAAAATACTTAGGTTTCCCATAAAATAAAAACTGTCTTAAGAAATCTACTACCATTGTCAACACACACTTCGTAGAGATCTCAGCATGATTGACACCACGTGACTATGCCATAACCTTGGCGATAAGACCTCTTTTAGGAGTGGTTAGAGAGCAGGAGCAACTGGAGCAGGTCCTCAAGGGACATATTATATAGTTTGGGAGGTTCCTGTTTCGGATTCAGGTGAACAAATGCTCTCGTGTCACCATTGTGTGGATCGCTCGGAAGACACGGTGTAGCATACGGTGGAATTACATAATAGGCACGGGTATTCGGACGACGACAGTTGAGCAGTTCGCCGTCCGGCTGGCCTGTAAGGCCATTTAGGCCTAAATGAAACAAAAAAGAAAATTTAATTGATATAATATATGCAGAAAACAAAAAAGTACGTGTAGTTTTTTATATGGACCTCGTTTATGTAGAAAGCAGGCAGACACGATGAAGAGCCTTAATTATGATTCTTCTTCAAGGATAGTTGGTTCACGTTTTCTTTTTGTGTTATTGATACGCTCGCCTTTGACCACTACTACTAATTACTTGATGTTAAGCGATGATGTAGCATGCTTGTCAAGGCAAGCTAGTATAGTTTATTCGTTTAAAAACTCTCGTAAGCATGGTATAGTTTGAAAAGATACTTCGCACTTGCTCTGGATGTAAGGCGGGTCGATGGCGCCCTATTTCACCAACTTCAGCTTGCAGCGGCCTACTTGGGTCTGTAACTTAACAATGTACTTATGTAGTGTAAGATTTATGTGTAAACTAGTTTTTGCTAGGGCTTTGCCTGCGCGTAAGTATAAAACTATAATTATATATCTACATGTTATTCGAGGACATGGCCTACCTGACTGTTTTATTTTTATCTAAATCCGTTCAGATTTGAATGAGAAGAAATAATAGACGCATAAAAACAAATGGTATAAAGAAGCAGGGTTCAGTAGTTTTTGTGTCTATCATCATATAGACAGACAAACAAGGCAGGAGCCTTCGAATTATAATATGTATGTATGGAAAGTGTGATTCTACCGATCGTTTAGTAATGCACAAACTACTGTGTTCCATCTATTCCCTTTGCGTTCAAAGACGCGGAAGAGAGTCATCTTTTGAAGATTCATACAGCCTTCGAAATGGCTCTTTTGTACCACAAAATTAATGGAGGATATTTAAAAACTAATTAGGCCATATTAAAACATATTGTTTTTTATTTCAATGTCAAATTCAAGTGATTGTGACCTAGGTTTAATTTCGACTAAATAATTCATTTTGAAAGTATGTATTATATCACAGGATGTTATTACATTGTTAAAATATTATATACTAATGTAATTGTTGTAATCGGAATAAGCAAGGACGGTATTAATATTATTTTTTTCTAAAGAACTTTGTAATATAATCATACTAATATTATAACCACAAAAGTTTGTGAGTGTGTGTGGTCCACGGATATCGAATATTGTATTAGTAGTTTAATTAATTATCTTGTTTCAGTGTAAAAAAATATTATTTCGATTTCCGATTTTACGTCAAGTGTTTCGTAAATCACATGAGCAGATAAAATCACACTAATATTATAAAGTTTGTGGGCGTGTGTAATTTTGTATGTGTGTGCATGTTTGTTACTTATTCACCTTCAAACGGCCGGATTGACAAAACTTGGCACACGAGCAGACCATATACCACACACACATACGACTCATGACGACACGACCATGTACCATACACAGTTAAGGTTATTCCGGGAGTATTTTCTACTATCACGCGGCTTGGTTCGCCTCATCTGTTAGCAGCAGCTAATTATTAACTAAATAAACATATCAATATTCAATACATACCTACTAACTCTAACTACAATAATGTACTTAATAGAATAACATTGTTTGCATTTAGTAACTCAGAAGTTTCTAAAGTCCCGCTCCACCTGCATCTAAAAATAGGATGAACCATTTTCTCACACTATTTATTGGTTATTTTCTGCCCACAATTCAGAAAGCCTTAAAGCAAGCAGTAAGAATTCCGACAAAAACAACAAACTATGACACATACCTTCCATATATTTTGATTAGCAATGAATGCGTAGTTTTTTCTCAGAAGCCTGCATGACGCATGACTTTCCTTGCCCTTCGTCTGATGTTCAGGGGCATTAAACTAGAAGTTGCAGACGACACCACCTTATGACGTCAGCAAAACCATTCGAAGAAAAATCTTACAAAAATACTATGACTCAATGAGTTCTCGTGATTTTTAGAAGACTAGCTTCTGGCAACGGCTTAGCCCGCGTAAATGTTGGTTATAGTGGACGCAAAGTCGAAGTCAAAGATAGATAAAATGTCTATTCTTGGGGTGCAAGCTAGCTCTGTACCAAATTGCATCAAAATTGCAAAAAAATATCTGTGAAAACGTAACAGACAGACATACAGAGTTAGGGACGGTTCACATCTGACGGAATATGCGTCGAGCGTATCATCGGTCGCGTCCACTCCGTCAAATTAGAACTTTCACATTAAGCGTCTAATCAGTTTGTCCGTACAGCATCAATTGAGCGGTACTTATTTATTTTTATTGTAAACTCAAGAAATAGAAGTTGTTAGAATAGTCACTATATTTTTTGTCGCTAGACAGATAATTTAAGCCAAGATCTAGCAAAAAAGTATATCTAAGTCCTCACTAGCTATTACGTCGACCGACAATGCGTTGACGGAAACGGAATAGATGCTGTACGCTTGACGCACTAACGTATCATCGGTTGAGTGTGAACGGTCAAGTGTTTTTGTTTGTCCGTTCTGGCGTTACGCGACCGATAATACGCGACGCATGTTCCGTCAGATATGAACCTTCCCTTACGTTTCATAGTTATAATATTGGTATGAATATGGATTAGGCAATATATTATTGAGCAAAATATTCACATTTAGCTAAATATCAAATTTATAAAAGAATAACTTGGAATAACTTGATGGTTTCCAAATATTAATGCAACTACACCGTTGCATTTTTACTTTCTCTGATTCACATAACAATATTAAGAAATAATGATGTATTACTGAATAAATTAGTATTTGAAGAGTATCTATATTATTGTTACATCTTATGTAACGAGATATGCAGTTCTTGATTGATATTTGGAGGTATGCGGAACAGAGTGTAAAGTTCCACATAATATCTCCGTTGAAAAGGGAGGATCCTCCGACCAGACGGGTATTATGTCTGGTGGGCAACTGCACATACAGTCATCATCTGCCTAGCCTTTTCCCAACTATATTGGGATCGGCTTCCAGTCTAGCCGGATTTAGCTGAATACCAGCATTTTACGAGGAGCGGTCGCCTACCAGACCTCCACAACCCATTAACTGGGGTAACACGGTACTTCATGGCAAGACTGGAGTCAGATTTACTGGCAACTGCACATACAGTACGGCCGCTATACGTTGGTGAGTCTGAATTTAGGCTCTGCGAATTTTAGCGTTTGAAAACTCGTACAAAAATAAAGGTTTTAAAGAAATAAATGCAATTAGCAGTTGTTATTGCTGTTCAAAACGGTTATCGAATTGGCATTTATTTTTTTCTAAAATTCGCAGAGCCTAACTTCAGACTCACCAACTTATAACGGCCGTACTGTAGATAGTTTTCGGGCTGTTGTATCTATTCCAATCGCGCGGAGAACTTTCATTGCGTGATGCAGGATTAGTAACTTAGTTCTTATGTGTCGTCATAAATGTCGCTACAGGCACATTCACGATGGAATTCATCATCATTATCATTTCAGCTGAAAGGCATCCACTGCAAGACACAGGCCTCCTCCAAGCGGCGCCATAATGCTCGGTGTTGTGGGTCTCGCACTCATAGGATTCCCATGATCCTCACTTGGTCAGCGATACACCTTAAGGGAGACCTTTCAGCGTTCTTTCTTCCGGTCCGCGGTTGTTGCCACAGAACTTTTCAGTCCTATTGACGAGATATTGCATTGACTACCCATCCTTTTTCTTGAGTTTGGTGATTCTTTGGGTTATGTTGATACCTTGGTTCTTTGGTCTTCATTCATTCGATCACGTAAGGAGGAGCATAGCCCTTTCCACTAATCTAAGACATTAGAATAAGAGGAGTTAATTTAACAAAACTGTTTAATTAATCCTAATCTATTTTTTCTACTAATATTATAAACCGTGAAGTTCTGATATACCTACCAAAACAGGCGCTAGACTGGAATCCCCAAGAGAAACAGAAGCATGACCATCCCCGACAGATCTGGTGACGCACCGTATTGGCAGAAGCAAAAGCCATCGGACTGACGTGGAGCGAGGTCAAGCATAAAGCGCAAGACCGTTCGGAAAGGGTGACTACTGTTGACGCCTTCTGCCCCAGCTAGGGGATATAGGATTTTAAGTCAGAAGTTCTGATATTTGGATGTTTAGACAATTGTTAGCATTTTACTTGACTTAAAAAATAATATTATGAATGTTTCAACACGGAACCCTACCACGAGCTCTTAACACGATCCATTTGACGCCTTAAACCTAGCTGTTAAAGGAATGGAGGTGTTTTTAAGTCCCTGGGATTACTACATCATCTCACTCATCCACATATATAAACCATATCTGTGTGAGTGAGACGACGTGTTAAAATGTCACGCGTGGGAGTTTACGACTAATAATAATAAATAATTACTAGTATTACTTTTATTAATCCCGATAGAATGTTCCCGTCTGATAATTATCGACGCCTACATGCAAAAAACCGCTTACAAAACCAGATTCTATTAATAACTTACCATTTTAGCCAGCATATTAATAATTAAAAAAAGCTTGTGGCTAGATAATAACAGCCGCACTTGGTCTGTGGATGGGTGACCATCTTAACATACCGAGTTTCCTCCGTGTCTCGGAAAGCACGTTAAGCCGTAGGTCCCGGCTGTCATTATTAGATCTTTGGCAGTCGTTAAGGATAGTCAGAAGCCCGTAAATCTGACTTCAGTCTTGCCATAAAGCACCGTATTACCCCAGTTAATGGGTTGTCGAGGTCTGGTAGGCAGCCTCTCCTCGTGAAATACTGGTATTCAGCTAAATCCGGCTTGACTGGAAGCCGACCCCAATATAGTTGGAAAAAGGCTAGGTAGATGATGATGATTCATAAATAATTAAGCAACAAATTTTCCAATAAAAACAGTGCAAATTATTGAACAAGACAGCCTGTATTCATGAACGAACATAGTTGTATAGTAGAGCTACATATATTAGAGCTACATTTTAAAGTAGCCCCAGTGAATATTTAATCTCTCAACGTTGGAAGTGACCCACATGTGTTTCCTGCCTTCTTTTGTGGTCGAGAGCTGCATTAAAATGGGAAGCTTAAGCTCCACCTGAGTGGAAAGATTTCACCTTGAAGAGTTTCCACATTACGCCTGGGGCATAGTTTCTTTCAAATGAATTTTTAAGAGAATGGTGTGGTAACCTTAATTGGAACTTAATTGGTAGACTCGTAAGAGAATCAATTTTAGTTAAATAAAACGGTTTCATCATTTTACACCATATATATGATTTGACCAATACATTGTGTATGGACTTTAAAAGATACTGTGACCCTTGAGTTTGTTTTGGTGTTTCTTCTCAGGGTAGTCAGTTAGGAAACATCGGCCTCATCTAGTAAAAAAAAGTCCAAAATAAATTGACGTGTAAAAGTGTTTGTGAAAACCTATTTGCAAAATAAATATAATTTATCACCATTGTGTCTTTATTTTTACACCTCACCAGCGGGTAAGTAAGCGTACTTACTAACTGAAAAGTTAAAAGGGAATTGCTTGTTTTTATTTAGCCATATGAAGAGGAACAATAGATGGTATAATAGATAGGGAGGAGGCTCGTGGCTAGATAATAACAGCCGCACAGGTCGATCTTCAAGGTTAAGCAACGCTTGCCTAGGTTGGTCTGTGGATGGGTGACCATCTTAATATAACGAGTTTCCTCCGTGCCTCGGAAAGCACGTCAAGCCGTAGGTCCCGGCTGTCATTTGTAGATCTTTGGCAGTCTTTACGGATAGTCAGAAGCCAGTAAATCTGACTCCAGTCTTGCCATGAAGTACCGTATTATCCCAGTTAATGGGTTGTGGAGGTCTGGTAGGCAGCCGCTCCTCGTAAAATACTGGTATTCAGCTAAATCCGGCTTGACTGGAAGCCGACCCCAATGTAGTTGGGAAAAGGCTAGGCAGATGATGATGAATAGATAGGGAGGAGGAATAGATGAAACGCCTATTATGCACTAAAAAAGTTATGAGTAGGTATATAAAAATAGGGTATTTAAAATATAAAACATGTGTATGTGTATTTGGGTATCTTCAAGACTAGAGTGAATAGGCTCTTAATAAACTAGTGCGCCTCACCATCAACGATTGCATCACTGCTTACCATCAGGTGGGATTGCAGTCAAGCGCTAGTTTATCGTATATTAAAAAAAAAAAATGGTTGCCTGTAAAGTCGTTTTTACGGGCGAAGATTTTACGTGACAACGTCTTTTTCTCGGTAGAATATTTATTGATATGAATATAATTAAATTGCACAATAGGAACAAGGAATTGAATGAAAATAAGAATTGCACAAATTTTAACTATAGAAATATATTTTGTTTACTAAAATTCTCTAGTGCTGCGCGCGCGGCAGACCGATCATAGTTGAGTGGGAGAGAGACGCAAGGCATTCGGCGGGCCTCTCTCTCGTTCGGTGACTCATCGTAACGTTACCGAGCGTTACACTTTTTCATAAGTGACTCCCAGCCGCAACCTAATTTAAGACGTTGTCACGTCAAAAAAAAAGTGTTTCAGCTTCAAAGACTTTCTTTTTGAGCTACGTTAACATACGATAAGTATTGTAAGACAATGAGAGAGCCTTACGAATCAATTGACTTTATCAAAGACTTTAAAACTTGGACGAAATTAACATAACAATCAAATCACTCAACCTTTCATCGTAAAAACTTGCAAAATCGTTGAAAACCGAGAAGAAAAATCAAAGATTTTTTCTACATTCATTACAATATTATAATCCATACAAACAAGTTCCAATACAATATAGGTATATTAATATTATAATGAACTATACCCGCTTTACATAAAGCCCAGAACTTTTTTATAAAAAATAAGAATATTACTGGCGCCCGCGTGGGTGTGCTATCGCTAGTCTAGGCTGACCTCTATCAACTCATGATTGTTCGTACATTTTCTTTATGAATGTACAATCGATGGGTCATCTTAAAATGGTGGTTAAAACCCTAGAGTATGACTTCAGAGAAAATGTCTGCCACGTGGGAGTGAGTCAACAGCACTCTGAAAAGGTATTGGTACAGACAACGTCATTGCCATGTTTTAAATATTTAATTACCATGCTCATTTTACTGCCCACGGTATTTTGTAAAGCTGTGTACGCACGCACGAACACAAAAATCAAACTTGAATATTTGATTGGTTCGTGCGGACGATACACAAACGAACATACGGACGAACATGAACAAGAACATAGATCGAAATGAATTCGCACACAATGGTCGTGAACTTTATCTATATAACCATGGCTGTAGCGTTGGAAGTGGTCGATTGTGAAGTAGCGGAAAGATTTTTGATGTTCGCAGTGATTCATGAAGAACACCATGCGTACAGAACGTACTAATAAGATCGGCACAAATACGAACGAACGCAACCACGTTGCGTTGCGTTACGTTGCGAACCAAGTTGTTGTGTATCACGCAACGCAACAAGTTTGTACATGCGTAGGCGGCAATAGGATTTGTCTCAGCAAACATGTTTGTCGAACGTTTTTTAAGGAACGTCGAGTGTTCAATGTTCCTTAATAGTACGCACGTGCAAACCAAGTTGCAGCGTATCATGCAACGCAATTTTCATATTCGTGCGTGCGTTCACGACTTTACTAAATGTAGACATTTCCAAAAGTACACGATTGAGAATTAATTTTGTTTGATCTTTTGATATTAGAGGGAATTAGAAAATCAAACGCCTTTTGTTGACAGCTATTTTTACTTTAAGTTTTTTGCAGGTTTTTACATGAACGAACTTTCGAATATACTCGTTTGTTAGTATTGGTCTTTGATCACTTAATCTGTATAAAATTGCTGACTGTCAATGATAAGCAAAAAGCTAGTAGAGCTACGCGTGTTTTATTCGGCAACGAATATCTATGAGCGAGTTTTTTTTTTTATTAATAGCACTTGTCACTGCGGTATAGGTACTCGTATTAGTAGAGAGAGAGAGTTCTACTAGGACAGTCCATAATATTACGTCAACAACTTCCTTGCTTTTTATTCAGTATTGTACGGAATACCTACGCAAAGAATAAAATAAATAATAATTTTCATACATTACCCACATGTTTTAAGTATTGCATACAATACCGGATTATACAGATTGCCAGTAACAGATACAATCAATCTTCTTCTTAGCGTGTCGATGACAAAACCAGTTAGATACCCTGCCGGCGGCAGTAGGCCTCTTGCAAGTATACGTTAAGAAAAATCGCCGAATTCGTGTCGTTTCTACACACGAACTGCGTACACTGTTTTGACACTGACGAAGAAGAAAATCTGGTCTACACTAGACGCGACAGTGAAGCTGCTATGGTGCGGCAATTGGCCAGGGTAGGTAAGGGGATGTCCCTAGATCCGACAAAATTCTTATCGTGTACATGATGTATTAATTCATGAATCCCCGACCGGTCTCATAGGACCGCGCTGCTATTGTCTTACTATTGTGTCTCGTTTCGCGGGTATTGATAGGTTAATCCTATCTGCCGCAGACACGGTAACATTTCTTAGCGTGTACAAGCGCCCGTACTCGGCCACGGCACTGCCGTCCACTGATGCTGTCATTAGGTCCTCACGAGAACAGGGCACGTGGTGCAAGATGAAAGATGGGACATAGTCTGTGGAGAGACGCTGCACAAACACTGAAGATCAAAGCCATCCGAGAACCCCTATCTGTGGAAATTGTCTTATACATAGACTAGCGACCCGCCCCGGCTTCGCACGGGGTGCAAAATTATCGGACTCGCGCACTGAGGGTTTCGTACCAACCTACCTATAAAAACAGTTTAATTCTCGAATCGAGTCTTGAAGACTTTTCAATTTTTTTTTCTTGTGACGTAACTAAAAATTTTCAGTTTTCAGACTTTTCCCGATATTAGTGCTATAATACCTTGCTTCGTGCCAAATTTCAAGATTCTAGGTCAACGGGAAGCACCCTATGAGTTTTGATTCCTTTGACAGTGTCGAAATGTACGTTTTTTGCAACATAAACGGGCGTATCTTTTTTTCCCGTCAACTTACAAGTTTGATTTTTGCACAACTTCAAGGGACCGCGGATTTCAATATATGGTTTTAATTTCACCTTGATACCTTCACGCGTTCCTGAGAAAAAGGGTCTTGACAGACGGACGGACGGACAGACGGACAACAAAGTAATCCTATAAGGGTTCCGTTTTTTCCTTTTGAGGTACGGAACCCTAAAAACCGCATCAAAATCCGTTGCGTAGTTTTTTTGGTGCGTAGTTTTGATAGGGACAGAGAAAGCGACTTTGTTTTATACTATGTAGTGAAGATATACAATCAATGGCTTTTTTTTCAGTAGGGGAATCATCAGAGTGAGTTCTCCCGCTCTTGGGCGGAGCGGGAGGGCGCGTCAGACTCTTACTGACTAAACCCTTACCCCGTTCCTTCGTTATCTTCGATCTGGGGGACACGGTGACAACCTTTCGGATTTTCCGTGTTCCCCAGAGGCTTCGGCTCTACCGGGCCCCTACAGTTTGCTGACATCTCCTTGAGGCGCGCGTGGAACAGAACGCGCCGTTGACGACTGCAATCAATAGTTTGACAGCAGCAGATGACTTTATCTCTAGGCTATATAATTTGGTTATCAAAGAATGAATTGGCGTGTAGAATGTGATAAATTGAATGTAAGAAAGGCGTATCAACGTCCCTAATTCAATCACGTCGCCTAATAACTGTAAATCATATTGGAGAGGTGAACGACGACCGAAAGATCTTGATCGTTTACAAAAATAATTATTAATGGCTTATTATTTTTTTGTAGGTGGAAAATAATAATCCAATGAGTTCTCCTGCTCTTCGGCAGAGTGGAAGGGCGTGTCGGACTTTTACTGATTAGAACACACTCGTATGTTCTTTTTTTGTCTTGCATTTTAGAACCCTAGGTTTTCCTTTCAGACTTCGACCCTACTGGGCCCCTACAGTTTGCTGTCGTCTTTATCATCATCATTCAACATCATCAATAAAAATATTGTTATAAAATCTGATATCTTAGGTTAAAAATGGTCTGCCCCAAATTATCATTCCAATCCAGGATTTTACAAGTAGGTTTTACACGTGTAAAAACAAAAAGGAATAACAAACATACACTCATAAATACTGTGATATTACGGTCTGTCAGTAACTAGAATACATAGGAATAGGCCATACCAATCCAGCAAACTTTACTAAAATCACGTGACATCATGTTATTTACTCCTAAGATCCAATTATTTAAACAAAATCATTACTCCAGTTTCCAAACGGTGTAATATCGCAAATTGCTCAGTTAAATACCCACACAGTTAATATTATATGAATTATAGCTCCTCGATACAAGTGACCTTTAAGTAAACAGAAATCGATTTAATTTGCGTAGTAGTGAATGTTCAACGTTTATAGAGGATGTAATCTGTGTAACGAGATGACGGTTACTGCTAATAATACGATAAACGTAAGAAATATCCTGTCTGTATTCGAATTGGGCTGTTTATACGCAGTTAAAATGCGTGCAAGTGAGATAGAGCTATTTATGCTATAGCTCCATCTTTTGAATAGTTCAGTTATGTCGTCAAATGGATCACATTAAGAGCTCATGGTAAGACTTCTGTTCCCTTATGGTAAGTTTACCGAAAATGCAACTAAATAGTTAAGGAACTATTTTCATTTTATGCACCTACCATATTATCTCTTCACCATCCTAGGTTGACTGGTAGGACCTGGACCTTTGTAAATTGTGTTTTGCATAAAGAATAAATAAATAAATTAAGGACAAATTTTTATTTAACTTCTTGTAAACAAAACAAAACATTTGGCAAGTAATGTCATCTTCTGAGTTCGGCTTCGATACTATCGGAGCAAAAAACAGTGAACAGTTTTATTTTTTGACAGTTATTTCAGTCGAATAACTTTACTTTGTGCCTCCACCTCATATAATTTTTCTAATTTCTGCACATAAATAAAAAATAGCAAGTATCAAAATCAATTGTTACTGGTTGTCAATTACGCAGACTATAAGTGGAGTAAGCATCAAGATCGGCCTACTTGTAGCGGCCTGGATCTCAAGTACGCATCATGAGACCCTTAGTTATCGGTGAGAAAACCTTTGTATACCACCAATTAATTTGAAAATCAAAGAAATTCTTTGGTGACATCCAATGGGATGTAATTGAGTTTGTAATCAGAAGGATTTTAATGACATTACGAAAAATTCGAAGACATGTGACATTCGCCATTCCGCACTGGGCCCGCGCGGTGGATTATGGCCTATTCCCTCTCCTAGAGAGGAGGCTTGAGTCCCAGCAGTGGGAACATTATTAGGCCGATTATGCTAATGTTAATACGGTCTGAATGGGTCGCAATGCAAAAAACCTATGCATGGTGGTCCTTTTTACTATGATTTCATTAGATACCATCGTAAGATAATCGTTTGAATTTTGGTTCTTTGTAATATAATATTTATTTTTACAGCTTTTGGACTCCTGGCAGTGGCTGCTTATTCAAACATGGCTAATATTGATACCTTAGGAAATGGCAAGTTCGTTGTGAAACCCATTGGCAGAATCACGGTTAGTAAAACCCAGCAACGCTGTACATAAGAACTGCTACTAGCTGAAAAAGAATAACATTTCATACATTTTACAGGCGAATCGAGACATGGATAATGAAGAAAGTTCACTAGAGAGTTTTACCAGTTTTATAGAAGAAAAGCTAATGCATCAAAATCAAGCGCTAGAACATTTGATAAAATCAGTTGACGCCAGTGGAGATATGATAAAAAAGCTAATTGATAATCTAAGCAAGGGGCTAGAAAAACCGACTATGCCAACAAAAGCAGAAGTTGAAGATACATCTCAGGTTAAACGTAGACACAATAATAGAGATAATAATAATAGAGATAATTCTAAAGATAATCCTGTGTTGAGACTCGGAAAAAATATTCCAAAATATGGCAAGCTTGCCAAAGACTTAATGTTGAAAGATAACAGTGCAACTGATCCCACACCGCTTATTGAAGAAAACATTAACTTACCTTTGTTACAGGCAAGTGCAGTGTGATTCTCTTGTAGAGATTAATTTAACGTGAAAAACATGATTTTTTTTTTGCTCCTTTTTTCATTGCTCAAAGATATATAGCATATCTTCATTTGTCTTCGTCTAATAGTTATAAATAAACTTAATATGTTCTTGAACAATAAGCGTTTTTTCTAAAGTTTTGCAAGGGTTGAAATGATAGAAAATTTTATAAAAATCCGCTCTCTAACTTTTTAATGTTTACGTGTTTCAACATATTGTAGGCAAGTAATGACACAGTATAATTTTGGTCGAATTAAATAAAATTTTCTATCTTTTCAGCCCGGATCACGGCGATCGTTAGGAGATGATCCCGTACACAGTCCAAGTCAGCAAAGTGATGATAAAAAGGTAAATCCTTGGTGTCCAATGGCGTTACTTTGCCAGAAAATCGAGGATCCTGTTTGTGGATTTGATGACGAATTTGGATACGGAAGATTTGAAAATTTCTGCCACTTGCTGCGCGTGAATTGTTATTGGAAATACAGTAAGAATCTTTAGGCTCTTTTTAAGATCTTTGACAATAGCTTCATTTATGGAATCTTTACTTCGTCTTGATTCACAATTTTCATTTGTACACTGTTTTATGCTATCACGGTTTATTTGATAATTTAAATTGACACTTACGGGATATCTTCCGTGATTGTTTGTTGTTTTGAGTTCCCGATATTTCGACGCTGTTGCAAGCGCCATGATCGCGGGATAAAAAACAACAAACAATCACGGAAGATATCCCGTAAGTGACAATTTAAATTAATTTTGATTTGTATCATTATATTTTAAATATTTTCTTTGTTCTTACAGATTTCTCCGTGGTGTCCTCATGTCGCCCGAAATTATGATACTTTTGTTGAATCAAGTACATACTTAGCTTAGAGGGATTTTATTGATAAAATGTATTCAAATAAAAGCTAGGTTTAAGTCATTTGTTTTTTATTGAAAGAGTACCACTCAATACTTGATCAATGAGGTGTATTTAAATTGGGGGTATATGGTTGCAGTATGATATTTTTATTTTCTCGAAATCTGAAACAGTAGAAAATACTGTGACAGGGTTATTTTATCCTTCCATTGTCTTTCTAGCTTTGAATGTATTTTGCTTTTAGGGTTTCTGATAAAACTGAGAAGCAAATATAATTAATTTGTGTACAACAGTGACTTTCAGTTCAGATAGATAATTTCACAACCTAGTAACTGAGTAAAAAAATCTCCCTTGGAAAGGCTTTTGGTAGATATTATGACTACGGACTAATATGACTACATGTTAAAAATCGATCACAACCGGGCCTCATGTTTACAGAAGAGATCTAAGAAAAAAGAAGGAAAAAATGGATTTTTTTGGAACCGACAGTATTTATTGTCCATATCAGCATGCATGTTATAAAAATTATCAACAAAAGAAATTCTTAACAATGATACTAACTACCAGAGGAGTTCCAGAATGGATACTGTGATACAGTTTATTCATCATCATAAGTTTAACCGAAAGACGTTCGCTGCTGAACATAGGTTTTCCCAAAGGTCCTCCTCACGTGTCGCCTTGTGTCTGCCTTGTGCGTCTAGTATCCAGTCAATGCCTGTATCGTGATTCAAATAGTTCACTTTTAATGTGGTCTTGGTAAACTACTTTGGTAACTTACTTGTCTTATATTCGCAGTTAAACTCTAACATGTCACATCTATCCAAAAACCGTCGCAATTCTCCCGTGTCCCGAATGAAGCCACACCGTCGTCTTCTTGTGTGTGCACAAACTAACGCTTCTAAACATGGCTGAAAATGTTAATTTATATCATCTAGGTTGTGTTTGCCATTTGTGGGGGTTTTGTAATAGAATATAAGTTGTTGTTTGTGATGATAGTAACATAGTCCTGAGATATTGCCAGTGTTTTAAAATAACCCTGTCATCATCTACCTAGCCTTTTTCCAACTATATTGGGGTCGACTTCCAGTTAACTGGGGTAACACGGTACTTCATGGCAAGCTGGAGTCAGATTTACTGGCTTCTGACCATCTGTAACGACTGCCAAAGATATACAAATGACAGCCGGGACCTACGGCTTGACGTGCATTTCAAGGCACGGAGGAAACTCGGTATGTTAAGATGGTCATCCATCCCTTGGCAAGCGTTGCTTAACCTTCAAGATCGACCCGTACGGCTGTTATTATCTAGCTACGAGCTCCTCAACGTACCCACAAATAACCCTGTATATAACTATAAAAGGAGAAACTGATTGACATATCAACGCACGGCTGTACCTACTGGCTCTAAGAACGTGAAATTTTGCACATGGGTCTTATGACGTAGGCGAGCACTTGAAGAGAGAAAGGTTTCTCCAAAATTCAGCAACTAAAGGTATGAAACGGGGATCTACAGTTTATATAGAGAAACACGTGGGCGAACCCGTTGGCAGAAGCTTGTTGGTATGTGAAAACCTACATAGTTTTCGTATAACTTGATATATTTATTCAGATTTTTCAGACTGAATTCTTTTTAAAGGGAAAGATCCACTCAGAGGAAGTCGATTTGTTGGCGAAATATTATATTGTGAATTCTTGTGGTCTTTAGATGTTGGGTAATCAACTGCGATATATAATATTCTAATAATATTGGAGCTAATTTTTTCCTTAACATTGGATATCATTTTACTAATATTACAAAGGCGAATGTTTGTAAGTATGTATGTTACTCCTTCACACTCAAACCACTGAATGAATGGATGACATTGGGTATACGGGTTATAATATAATATCACTGTTAAAACGACAATGGATATACTCACACAAATTTTACATTGGGAATATAGGAGAATTCTCCCTAAGGAGAATTTTAAACATTCACGTGGACAACGCTGCGCTGGTAGAAGCTAGCGAATAATAGGTAAAATCTTGTATACTTACTTTTGATTGGGTTTCTATTTGCCAAATTAATAATACCAAAATAACTGCAATAGTAGTCAGTATTTTATATAGCCGCATATATTAAAATTATCTTCCCTAATCCAATGATTAATTTTAGTACATCATATCGGTTTTTTTTTGAAGTTCTGTTTATGGAAAATAATACAGAGTCTCTCATGCAACCTTTAATATAAAAAAATATAAAACGCATGTAAGAAACTGTTAGTTATAAACATTTTTTATGCCTTTGTTGATTGATTTTTATAACATAAAAGTTGAAAATAACAATGCCATAAAAATACAACTAATAAAAAATCAACATGCGTAAGAACACTGTATTTTGTATTTTCCTATCAAAAGTTTTGTTTAGACGTAACGTAAGATTGTAAAATGCATTTCATGACGTTTGCGACTGGTAAGTATAAATACCTAATGTTTAATGGTTTATACTAAAATATTGTCTCAGATTTTCCCGTAATGTATTATTAGTTAATTGGCTGTCTACTTTACCTGTAACATAGATAGTTCAGGCACTGCCACATTATTCAATTTTAATACGTCGATCGTCGGCTGCTACGGTGCTATATTTCTCACAGAACGGTCGATGGGGCCGGAAGGTTCTAGAGTGGCGATCGCGTAGGTACTTGAAAGAGTGGTGTTGGTAGGTCTCCTACCAGGTGTGCCGATGGCCTGATTGTGGGAATCCGATAGATGCGGGGTGCACAGAATCGATCGTTGTGAACGCAACAGAGAATGTCTTTCGGCTCAAATGATGACAGAGAATGGAAAGAGAGCAGATAAATACTAAAACTTTCAATCCTAAAGCCTATCTGGGTTAAGCGTTAGCCAGTACCTGCAGAACTGAGAATTAACAATCCCGAAGGAAACCCGATATTGACGGACTCATGAGAGCGTCTCACTATGAGCCTTATATCATTGGTTTAAGATCTACATTAGAATATTCGATGTGCATATGCAAATGCAATATAAGCATCAAAATGTTAATGAAACCATTTTTTACAGTGACGATCATAATGCTGGTTTTCATCTGGCAATCTGAAACTTCTAAAGTAAGTTAAAAACTTCACAAAAAATTGCTACTTCACGTTATCCTACACTAGGAATTACTCCTGTATCGTATATGAAATCTCTAACATGTAAAATCGCAATGACTTTACCATATACTAGGCGATATATAGCCTACACAACACTTCAACAACTAGACCTTTATGCAAAGCTCATACAAATATTTAAGCACAGCTAGCAATACGGTTGTATTTGTAATAGTGCAGCATATATTGGACACTTCTGATTTCTAACCGACGGCGACGTTTCAACAAGAGTCGATTCATCAGGAGGGGATCAAACCTTGGTCAAATTAATGATGGTCATGGCAGCCACTTCGGCGGAATTAGGCACAGGACCAATGACTTAATATGCTTTTATTGAAAAACCCAAAAATACTTTGTCAGTACTGGAAATTAAACAAAAAGTCCAATATCATCAATCGCGCGTAAAAAAAATATTATTTTTTTGGTGACTCCGATACTGAGACCAAATCGCAGCTAAATTATGGATGAGTAGATTTTTTGTATTTGTGAATTTATTCTGCTCTCACCACCATTTTATTTTTGAGCTTTATAAGAATTTAAAGTTATATCTACATAATTTATTAAAATTTAAATACGTGATCCTTTTATTTTTGAAGGCACCACAGCAATATTGCAATAATGACGGTATTGTAGCATCAAAATTGACGGATCTTATGTGGCTGGCATTATAAGACAATTTTGGCAAAACCACCACGCTACAACAAATGGTGAACAAATTAACCATACAGGGCTGCAAGATTGTTTGAGAGTTACCGCGAGTTAATTAAATATCTATTAGGTACTTGCCAATCATTTTATAAATAATTAATTAATAAAGTTGTTGATATTTCAGATATGTTACAAAGCGAAGGTATGCATCCATGACGGCAAAGAGAAATGTGGTATTAATAGAGGTGGAACTCCAAGGCGGTTCCTGGACTCATGCGATATTTTGGAATACAACTGCCTTTACAATCAAAGTAAGCTAATTTACATAATTTACATATTTTTTTATTTTACCTTTGTGAATATGGTCAATAGGATAGTGATTTGTGTAATAAAACATTGATTTCATAACACTGCGTACTTTGTAAATGGCCACATATTCCTATGTCTTGATCCTTTTACGAGATAGTAGGATTTTAATTCTTACTATCTCTTCGTCTTCTTCCTGCCCTTATCTCAAATTACTTCTGGTCAGCATAACACAATTTTTTCTTCCATTCTGTCCTGTCACCCGTCGTACTATCATTGACTGCCTTTTCTTTCATATCCGTCCTAACACAATCCATCTATCTTTTCTTTGGTATCCCTCTTCCTTTCCATCCGTCCACATGTAAATTCATAACTGCTTTAATAACATTCGTTAATACTTATTATATAACTGCGTTTATTAAAAATATAAATTATACATTTCAGGTTATGCCAAAACTGAATTTAATCGCTGTGTAAATCTGCCACCGATGGAAAAAGAAGAGCATACATAAATAAATGTTTTGTTTATCGAAAACTTGTTTTTTATTTTGTAGTAAGTAACTTCAGCCAGTGGCATCACCCGTGTGAAAATAGAAAATTATCCGAACCTAACTTACTCCCGAGACTAAGAAGTATCCTATTTTCTATTTATGGACATAGCCTACTCATAACGTCATCTAAATCTGTGCAGCCGTTCAAGTGTGAAGCAAAAACAAACATACACGCACATTCACAAACTTTCACTATTAAAATAAGTTAGTTAGTTAGTGAGTTAGCCCATTGTGTCCCACTGCTGGGCGAAGGCCTCCCTCTCCCTTTTCCATACACGTCTATTCCCAGCTATTACTGGCCAGACGCCCCCTGCCGGAGGCTCTACGCGGGGATCGTTCGGTCCATGGCCCTTTACGGGGCGCCAGTTTGGGCGCCATCGCTAGGTAAGCGACCAGCGGCCAAACTGAACGCTTGCCAGAGGGTCATGGCCATCCGGATGGTGCGGGGATACCGCACGATCTCCCGCGAAGCGGCGAGCCTCCTTGCTGGCCTGCCACCGTGGGATTTGGAGGCAACAGTCCTTGCACGCATGCACGATTTGCGAGTGGAGATGCAACGCCGGGGCGAAACTCCGCTGCCACGACAAGTCGCGGTATGGCGGACAGAGTTCCGGCGGGATCTCAGGGTGGCATGGCGACTGCGACTGTCGCAACCCAGTGCTGGGCATGCCGTCATTGCGGCGGTAAGTCCCCTCTTTGAGGAGTGGTTGGAAAGAGGTCACGGCGTCCTCTCGTTCCGTATGACGCAGGTCCTCACCGGACACGGTAAGTTCGGGAGGTTCCTGCATCGGATCAAGGAGGAAAGGACGCCCGGGTGTCGCCACTGTGTGGACCGCCCGGAGGACACGGTGGAGCACACGGTAGAGGTGTGCCCCGCTTGGGCGGAGCACCGCCGTGTCCTTGTGGAGGCTATCGGCGGCGGTGACCTCTCGCGCCGGGCCCTGGTAGAGGCCATGGTCCGAAGCGAGGAGGGGTGGCACGCGGTCGCCTCCTTCTGCGAAGCAGTAATGTTAGCGAAGGAGGCTGCCGACCGCGTGAGGCAACGGAACTCACGCCGCCGCCGCCGAGATCCCGATCCCGATTTCCGACCACCGTAGGCGCGGGCTCGCGGAGAGCGAGCGCTGGGTAGCTCGCCGTCCGGCAGTCTGGTAATAATCTGGACCGAGCCTAGTCGTCGACGGCGCGTTCTGTTCCACGCGCGCCTCAAGGAGATGTCAGCAAACTGTAGGGGCCCGGTAGGGCCGAAGCCTCTAGGGAACACGGTATCCGAAAGGTTGTCACCGTGTCCCCCAGATCGATGGTAACGAAGGAACGGGGTAGGGGTTTAGTCAGTAAGAGTCTGACACGCCCTCCCGCTCCGCCCAAGAGTGGGAGAAGTCATTCTGATGATTCCCCTACCGGAAAAAAAAAAAAAAAAAAAAAAAGCTATTACTGGCCAGTCCTTACGGTAATCGTCCAGCTCGTCCCTCCACCTTCACCTTGGTCTGCCACGATGTCGCCTTACATTCAATGGGACCCAAAAAGTGGATCTTTTTGCCCACCGCTCATCTGACATATTAAAACAAAAGTGTGATTATTTGAAAGAGTCATAGCGGCTCTAGATCACGAACGGCAACTAAAGGGGCACGGGTTGTTTTCAATAAAAGTCTGACTCCTCTTCTCGTTTAACCCAGAGTGGTTGGAATTTATTTGAGGACTTGTCATAGCGTTAAGTCTCTGATCTGTGTAGGTCAAAAGTTAGACATTTCTGTCTTCTCCTCCTCCTTGCATCGTATTCCTCAATGCTGAGGGTCTTGACCTCCCTGCTTCATCACCTTAGCCCTTGTGATGTCTGTCTTCTCACCTACCCGTAAAATATGCAACGACAGGCACGGAAAATTCCCGGAAAGTTCTCATCATCATCATTTCAGCTGAAGGACGTCCACTGTTGGACATAGGCCTCCCTCAAGTGTCACCACAAGGAACGGTTCTGTGCGTCTCGCATCCATCTCGCATTCACGACTCTCGCCAGGTCATCGGTTCACATTCGGAGGCCTTCTTCCGTTACGCTTTAAAGAATGCACTAGATACTCAACAAGTGTGGTTTTGATTGATTTTTAAAGGTCTTGACTAGCATAAGATATATAAAAAAAAACCAAAATGTAAAAGAGTTAGTTTTTTTTAACACATGTGGTAAAGTACAATCGTTTATCAATTACTAATTTTTAACAAAAAACTAACTTTCCTCCCACATTTTTTCGAGTAAAGAGTTAAGTCAACAAACGATGCTTTGCCTCGAAATCCAACCCTTGCGTTCCAATGCCTTGTTATTATCACATCTAGCATTAGCATTTAGCATTAGCATTATCGGCCTTGTAATTTTCCCACTGGGCTCTAATCCACCGCGCGGGCCCAGTGCGGATTGGTGGATGTCACATGTCTTCGAATTTTTGGTTCTAGGACATGCCGGTTTCCTCACGATGTTTTCCTTCACCGTTTTGAGAGCAGTGGTGATGAAATAAATTACACAAAGTAATGCGCCTGGCTGGGTTTGAACCCGCGACCTACAAATCGTAAGTCGGGGCCGTTACCACTGGGCCACCACTGCTCTCATATTATCACATCTAACATAAAGTTAATAACCATTTTTATTTTCAACGCAGCCCATACCAACACCCTTCCTGCCAGGTCATGCGAAGGTTATCAACAAACATTGGTGCTGGCGCGTCAAATACTGCCATAACAGCGAAGGTGATAAGGTGTGTGGAGTCGACATAAGAAGAAGACAAAGAAAGATATTCCCGAATCTCTGTACAATGTTCAAACACAACTGTCATCTCAAAGAAGGTAAGTTAGTAGATTTTATTTTTTATTATTGATAGGCTCGCACTTGACCACATCTCACCTGATGGTTAGCGATCATGTGGTCGACGATGGAGCATGCTTGCCTAGAAGCAATCTATTCACTCTCGACTTAAAGACCCCTAGGTTGTAGCTATCAGGAAACACAGACCCCGGCAGGGAATTCTACTCTTTAGCTGTACACATAATAAATGTAAAACGCTTTGTACGTATGGGTGGGATGGCTTATAGGCTATATGGCTTGAAGGAATTAAGTTTTTTTTTTACAATTACATTTTATGTAGAAATATAATATACAAATTTAGCTGTAAACTTATGAATAGATGGTTAGTAACAGTCAGAAACTTATAAACTATGTTAGTAAGACATATCCTATTTTTAATAGACAATGAGGAATTAAGTTGTGCAATTCCTGAACAGGATCAACTTTTGGTATAAAAACTTCTTCATCTTCTTTCCCGGTGTGTTTTCCATCAATAGATTTTTTTATATTCCCTATTTTTTTATATTCGGTGGTGGAAGAAGACGCCTAGAAAATTGTGTAGTCTTCATTTCTGTTCCGCAAAATAATGTCTAGTTTTAAGTTATTTTAGAGTTTTTTTCAGAGAAATTCTAATCTTGTACGTAAATAAGTACTTACTATTTATTGTCAACGTGCCTACATACATACCAAATAGCTTGACGGAATGTACTGTCGAACAATTTCAATGTGGTTAACGCTGCCCGCCTACGACAGATCCGATAATCGTCCCGACAGTCGTCACATATTATAATCCGATAGTATATTCTGACCGACTTTTTGTAGGCCGTGTGCGTTGCACTATTGCTATCAATGCAAGTGTGTTCTATTTTTCACCTACAAAAAATCGGTCACCGATTATCGGTCGTGGGCGGGCAGCGTAACTCAGGTTAACTTTACCTCTTGTTAATAAAAAACCGGTTTATTCAATAAAATTTAAGCCACATAATTATTTATGTTATTTAAATCAATTTTCAGATTACACGGCGAGCGTAATGTATGAATGTTCATTAATACCTAGTGTATGGAAACAGATTATTGATTAAAACTTAAATAGGCGTGAAAAGTATTTTGTTGTTTTATTAACCATACCTAATTATTTTTTGTTCGAGACATGTGTGTTGGAAATGGATTCTTTAAAATATTTTGCAATTGTTTTCGGTAATTAGTATGAAATAGTATTTTATATTAGCCGGAAGTTAACTCGGAAGGCGGACCCTGGCAATAGCCAGGATTAACGCCAGGCAGAAGAAGAAGAAGAGTATTTTATATTAGCCAATTACTTAGTTTAGGCTGAGCATGGAGTAATGTAAACGGCATTGTATCGCTATCAAGGAGACTACCATGACATCTTTAAAACGGTAAAAGGACTAACGTATATAAAGCAACTTATCTTTGTTACCAATTACCTAAACACATAAAAGTATTGAAATCTCTAACAAATTTTAATAAGATAATAAAAGATGTTTTAAAAGTTGGTCAATTGATGCTAATTTTCCAGTAATTTTTTTTTTTTACTTTAGTTTTTTCTGTTGCCGTTTCAGTCAAAATTTAATTAATTTTTTCTTTGTTACAAAAGTTTTCCCATAATTCGGGTCTTTAAAAAATACAAAAAAAAATATACATGCCATTTATATTTTTGAAAAGATGGTTTATAACGCCATTTATCATGTGCATTACAATATCATTATACAACAACAGCAAGGCTTTGTCGAACGGCAATCGACTAATACTAAATAAATAATATACTAATTTTTTGCTAATTTTTAGTTTTTTGTTTGATAGCTTTGACAGCCTTGCGCAAACGGAAGCGGTTTATATTGACTTCCGTAAGGCTTTCGACACGGTGGATCATGATACTCCTCAACAAAATTTAATTCAACGGAAATCCTTGGCAAACTTTTGTGATGGTTTGCTTCTTATATTATTAATCGTGGTCAGAGAGTAGTTATCAATAATTATCAATCACACATCACACATTTTATCTCTTGAGTCCCTCAAGGCTCAATTCTTAGTCCTCTTTTATTTGTTCTATTTAAACGACATCAGTTATTGCTTTCAAAATACCAAGTTTCTTTTAATGTTGAAGTCCAAAAAGGTTATAGAGCTTTGCAACAAATAGGTAAATAGTGCTTTTTCCTTTCACAAGATTTCCTATCTATTGCCAGAAAAATAAGGTGCAACTAAGTAGTCACATAAAGAAGTACAATACATAACTATAAATAAAAAAATACATACTCGTGCAATTAATGAGATATATCTTAGAGTGCTTTTAAAATAAATTAATTCAATAAAAGATATTAAGAATAAAAATTCTTTGCGACATGACATTTATATTTTTATTGAAGCGATTAATGTGTATAGCTGTGTGCTGTGTGTGTGTGTGTGTGTGTGTATGTGTGTGTGTGTGTTTGTGTGTTTCTTTATATACACATTAATATAAAGAAAAGCCTACCTAAGGTTTGCGAAACAATAGCTATACAATTGCCGATTGTTGCACTCTGTAGTCTGTTTTTATACCCTGAGACCACATTGACACAGGTCATTTCAAACTTAGTGTAGGAATGATGTCAGTTTTTTTGTTTTGTAATGTCATTTTGGTCTCAGGGTATAAAAAACTGACGACAATTAATATCAATATTAATTTTCAGTGTTTTTTGTTACTTTATATCAAGTGGAAGCAGACCATGTAAGTAAAGAAAAAGCTATATACCGAGCCTTTTCATTCGGGTCAATTCAAAATAAGTAGATGTAGTTGAGTAAGAATATTTTAAATGCAGTGGCTGCCTATTTGACCTTCATCACATACTAACTGGGCTATTGTCAAGCATTTACCAAGAAGCGGGAGGAAAGCTCGATACCCTTAAATAAGGTGGTCTAACTACCCATAACGACTATTTAAGATGTATAGGGGTTTTCTAATAGTTTTTATAAATCCCTCACCATTACAGTACGCACACAGAAATCTAAATTGTTTAGATTTCTGTGAGTAGGTACGCAGGCATTTCCATCATATTTGACAAAGATAACCCCATACAATGTTGAAAGTTCAACGAATCTATTAACATATCCTATAAAGGGTGTAAAAAGACCCTTAACGAAAACGAAAACCCCATATTCTACTCATCACTGGTATAGTTTTTTTCTTCTAGACCATACTTGGGAATTCACTGGTTCTGGAGATATTGAAGGTCAAAGTGAATTTTTTTTTGTTTTTTTTTTTCAACTACGCACTAGAAGTTACAAAAATGCAATGAAAACTAAACAAAACGAGTGCCTCACACACACAAGCGTGCGGTCGGTTCAACAAACAAGCGCGAGCGGCCGAACGCGCAGCAGATCGGAATTATTATTAATTAATTATTTTTTAAAGATGATAAACAAAAGTTTTTTTCCTACAATATTTTTTGGCCTAAGTAACTTAATTACATGTACAGAATGTGTAGTTATCGGCTTTGTGATCGGTCTTTTTACACCCTGTATAAATAACGGTAATTTAACTTTTTTTTTTACTAAATTAACTTTGCGGTTTCTTAAACGTCTTCCACATGGTTGTAAAACCACGTCCCAACAGAGATGAACTTGGTTTGGGTGTTTGGTTGGTGTTGCGGCTTCAACCAAGGTGACAATTTACAACCGATTTACAACCATGGAAGACTTTTTACTTTGTTATATACCTAGATATGCTTATTTAGATTGTTGTTTTTGGATTAAAATAGTAAGAGCTTTACACCAGATTACATTTACAGCATCTCGGTGCTTTCTACTGCGATGAATGGAAACGTTGTGTGCCGGGAAGTTCAACAGTGTGTGGTGTCGATGT
The DNA here is from genome assembly GCA_030763345.1 of Mythimna separata. Lineage (NCBI taxonomy): Eukaryota > Metazoa > Arthropoda > Insecta > Lepidoptera > Noctuidae > Mythimna > Mythimna separata. The sequence goes on along the minus strand of JAKKIA010000033.1, from coordinate 1,623,656 downwards.
CAATTATTTTACTGTCGCAGAATTCAAAAACCGTTGTACTATGTTTGGCGTGAACTGTGTTTCAGGAGGAAATTTACGTTAGTATGAATACTTTTTTACCAAAAGCAAAATTATTTTGTAATATGTAGTCATTCGGCTATTTATATTCGGCGGAGGAGCTCGTGCCTAGATAATAACAGCCGCACATGTCGATCTTCAAGGTTAAGCAACGCTTGCCGAGGTTGGTCTGTGGATGGGTGACCATCTTAACATAACGAGTTTCCTCCGTGCCTCAGAAAGCACGTTAAGCCGTAGGTCCCGGCTGTCATTTGTAAATCTTTGGCAGTCGTTACGGATAGTCAGAAGCCAGTAAATCTGACTCCAGTCTTGCCATGAAGTACCGTGTTACCCCAGTTAAAGGGTTGTGGAGGTCAGGTAGGCAGCCGCTCCTCGTAAAATACTGGTATTCAGCTAAATCCGGCTTGACTGGAAGCTGACCCCAATATAGTTGGGAAAAGGCTAAGCAGATGATGATGATGATGTAATCATTCGGCTGAGAACCAAAATGAGAGGCCACCGATAAGCACAGTGTGATGCGCACCATCTCCCTTTTCATCTTGAAGATTTTCGACAGGTTGGTTCTGGTATGAATGCCTTATTAGTATGCTTCTTTCCTTTGGGTTACCCAATGGACTATGCGATTGAATTGTAGACTTCCTTGAAGGCCGGTTTATAATGTATACGAGTGATAACTGACGTGCAGTTGCTCTTCTGGTCAATTGTGTCTGATTCAATGGTTTACTAAAGTATGTTGACAAAGATTATTGTAGCAGCACATTCGGGTCGTAATTCCATTATACACAGGATAAAAAACCTTGTCCCTTTACTATAATCATTTTCCGATACGTATCAGCCACTAAAGTAATTTTTTTATTGCAGATTTCTTGAGACTCAGTTACAGTAAATGTAAAAACAAAGCTACCATATATTATAGTGATGAGAAGACAACGCAAGTGATTGTCGGGTCACACCTATTACCTCCTGATCCTACGACTAAGGATGATTCAGCCCTACCGGTTATTGAAATGACAACTAAAAAAAATATTCAGACAAAAAAAAGAACAACAATAGATTACGAAAAAGTTTGGTTTGAACCGAAAAATTATCCGAACTTCCCTTTGTGGTGGAAACCTTCAAATTCATCAGGAGAATCTTCTGATGAAATTCAAGGAGAAACTCCGGTTACTGAAATCGATTCTGGTGAGGAAGGAACGCTGCATAACATTTCTTTACCATTTACCACTGAAGCTCCACCTAGTGAAAAAGATTCCGTTATAAGAATGATATATAAATTGATTCTTTAGCTATTTTATGGTAATATAAATATAATATATAGTAATAAAAGTTTTATTTGCATTAGTTATTTTAGATAGTCATACTAGTTTAGGAAATAATATACGAAATTAGACAACTTATTTTATTTCTCTTTGAATGTCAAATAGAACCGTGAATGAACCCAAAACTAATTTAATTTTAAACATTGGTAATACTAGTGGGACAGACTGAGGAAACTCGATGTCAAAATTATGACCATTGGGATCACCTCTCAAATTTTAATATGACCTATGTAATTGAAGTTGGACCAAGAAGTGGCTCAAAGCCGGGAATTATGGAAGGAATGGAGGGAGGCCTTTACCCAGTAGTGGGACAAAATATGCTAGATATAATAATAACTAAAGTTGGAAAAGTTGTACATTGTGGTTTCACCCGCGTCTATAATGTATCTAACTAATATTATAAATGTGAAAGTGTGGATGTTTATTACTTAATCACGTAAAAACGGCTGAACAGATTTGGATGAAATTTGACATGCTTTTATCCCGATTCTTTTTTTTCTGAAGTCCTCGCAGCCGAAGTTTAGTAGTCTATATTTTGTCGTAAATAACCAGAAGTTCCAAACATATTTTAGGGTTCCGTACCTCATAAGAAAAAGCGGTACCCTTACAGAATCACTTTGTTGTCCGTCTGTCTGTCTGTCTGTCAAGACTCTTTATCTCGGGTACGCTTGGAGATATCGAGTTGAAATTAAAAGCATACTATTCAGGTCTGCGGTCCCTTGAAGATGTGCAAAAATCAAAGTTGTAAAATAAAGAAAAAAAAGAGATGGCCGCTTATGTCGCAAAAAACGTACATTTCGACACTCTCAAAGGAATCAAAGTTCATAGGGTACTTTCTGTTAAAACCTGTGAGAAATAAGCCCCGTCGGGATGTAAGATTCTTTGCAAGAGTTAACACATCTCTGGGACGCAACGGAAGAAATTAGCATTAGCATTAGCATTATCATTATCATTATCGGCCTTATAATGTTCCCACTGCTGGGACTCAGGCCTCCTCCACCGCGCGGGCCTAGTGCGGATTGGTGGATGTCACATGTCTTCGAATTTTTGGGCCACCACTGCTCAACGGAAGAAATACAGGTAGGTTCATGAATCTACGACCGGTCGCATGAAACCGCGCTCTTATTGTCTTACGTCGTCGTTTATACTGCGTACTAACATTGACAAAGCTGCATGGCAGACCTATGGTCGACTTTTGACTGTCAGGTTTTGCAAAACCTTTCATGACTTTCATGAGACGGCTAGATGGCGCTGTTCAAACATTTAAAAAACACAGCATAGCTTAAAAATCTTATTACGCAGTGGCACTTAATATGGTTTTTAATACCTAAAATAATTACTAAGTAATAATAATATAATAAAAAACAAACATAAATGATTTTATTTTCTTATTTCCGAGTACTTAATACAGCGCCATCTATACTAAACCAAAAAAGCCAATTGGTATATTAGTTAATTCGACAACAGATGGCGTAGATCATAAATAATAAAATCCCTACATTCACAAAGTAGCTCTCATTTTCGCATACTCTAATAATTAGATCGGTAGCTCAGGTGGATAAGCATGGCAGAATATCTAAGCTAGTTCCACAGGGCACTGGTTCGAATCCCAGTTCTAAGTCCGCTTTTTTGAAATTTAATTATTGTATAATATAATTTATATTCTTTTTTTTATATTTTTAAACGTTTTTTATTTTATTTTTTGTTATAAATAATATAAAAATATGAGGTATAAGATGTAATAAAGGCATAATACACAAGTATACATACACTACTATATATTAACATTATATAAATATATATATAAATAACTTTCACAAATAGTGGTAAGTATTAGCATTATAAGTAATAGTTTTCTTACAGATTAAGATTTACTAAGTTACGAGAATTAGTAAAGGATAAGAAATGAAACAATTTTAGTGATATTATAGTTTAAGACATTTAATTCTCAAAGAAGAATACAATTTTTATTTCTTTCTTATTTATACAGTGTATAATCTAACTTAACAGTTTTACACCCAATTGACAATTATTTAATTCACGTGTTATGAGAAATACAAGCAAAATTTATAACTGAATAACTCTATTACAAAATGGAAGACATTAAAAAAAATAAAACTATACTCCGACGGTTTAGGTAGTTAACTAAAGTACCCGTCACGAGAAGCTATAAATTATGTAAACAAACATCTTTTACTATGTAAACATTTTATACTGCGAGATAAAAATAAATTGACCATATTCAATCGACATGAAATATAGACGGGTTATATGAAAGTAACAACCTATTTAATTTAGTTGGATCATATTTTAACGACGTAATGCGCTATCGTTTGTGTTTCTTGGTACCGGAACCGTCTCAGGGATTGTAAACTATCGGGACGCTATTTTGAAATAAACGCGTCATTCGAGTTTCCAATGCGTACGAGTTTGTTTCATTGCTTTATTATTGGAATATTGGAAGCGTTGTGTGGAGCATGTTATCAAGGAAGAAGATAATTTTTATTCCAAAATCGATGAGATGATTGAGTCACTGATTCTGACATAGAAATGGAAACATCTGAATCTGACGAATAATTATTCTTAAATAATATATGTTAATTAATATTTGTTACTTAATAATTTATTAAATCTTAAACACTTTTTTTGTTGGTCCAAATGTTGTGAACTCCTGAACACTTGTTTACAAAATTTATAGCTTCTCATGACGGTTACTTTAAATGTAAACAATCTTGGCATGTCTTTTTATCTAAAAGTTGTCTAAAAATTGTGTGTAAAAATCTTTGCGAATAGGTATTTACCTAAATCGATGTTAGCTAATAAACTACATTTAAATAATCTTTGTGTAAATTATATATGACCTCTTTAATATAAAAAGACATACCAAGATTGTTTACCTTTAGTTAACCACCTAAACCGATAATAATAGTAGATATTATAAGTATTCTAAATCAAAACTGTATTGTGCCATTCTCCTATTATTTAGTTTGATTCATAATGTTACAATACCCTTCCCTATAATATGCAACCTTATCGTCTGTTGTTTATACCCTGAGACTAAATGGACATATTAGTGTCAAACTTACTATAGGAATGATGCCAGTTCTTTTGTGTTGTAATGTCATTAGACGGTAGTTCTGTAAATATTTTACCCAGTCATAAATTATAAAAATATTACGTTTTGCATAATTATGGTTAGTGGTATTGACTATGATGATTGATTTGTGCATTATGTTATGACTAAGGTTCACAGCTTAAGTATTCGTTCCAGAACGAGGAAGAAATTGAAGCTTAACCTCACATCAATAACAATAATTATTGTAAGACCGGGTTATAGCTGTAATTTTGGGATCGAGTAGTTTATAATAATATCATTATTTCACCCACAAAAACAAGACTTACATGATTAAAATTAACTAACATAACAAAACAAATTCAGTCACTAGACTACTACTAGACTAAAACCTGTATTACAGATCACCAGGTCCTCACCCCACGGAATCAGACAGGTATAACATAACGAGGAATATATATATCACGTATTTAAAAACAAAAAAATAGCTGTAGCAAGATATTAATTTAGTATCTAAACGCTAATTTGCCTCTTTGCGCGAAGGTTTGTGCATTAAAAGTATGGTAAGCGTGGTGTATGCGTGCGTGTGTATTTAACTAGTTTTCTACTTACGGTTAAGGTATTTATTTCTCAAAAATAAGAAGGTAGGTTTTACACAAGGAACCGCAAAACAATTTCGACTTATGAGGGTAGGATGCAAATTAATGATTACTGCGTGCCTATAAGGCTTACGCCACAGTGCAGAATGTAAGCGATTTAAAACAATTGTTTTGGTTTATTATTTGTGATATAATTTTGATTTTGTTTTGTTTAATAATTTGTTTTATTTAATATTACTTTATAGTAGTTTGAGTAGACTTTCTTTATTTTTAATTTAACTTGTTTTTTTATTTGTTTGTATTTTTTATTTATATTTATTTGTATTTGTTTGTTTTATTTATATTTATTTATATTTTTTATTTATATTTATTTGTATTTGTTTATATTTGTTTGTATTTATTCTTTATTTTTAATTTAACTTGTTTTTTTTTTATTTGTATTTTTAATAAATAATTATTTTTTTATATTGGAAAGAAATACAATATGCATTTGGGATAAAATATCCATTATGGACCGTCGATTTGGAAGTTCATTTTTTTATGGTAGATAGTACTCATAAATAGAAAGCATTTTTACAAAATATTAAGGTGCGGAGACTCACAGTTTTTCAAGATATACATTTTTAAAGTTTCATGTAAATCGAAAAAAACACGACATTTAGGTTAGATAAATTGTCACTGTAGATGTCAAAGTTGACGTTTGACGTTTCTATGTTAAAAGTCATTATGATTTAGGCCCCAAACCGCCCCACAAATCGATGGAAATTAGTGTTCTAACCTAACATAACCTCAAACTTTAAACATGAATATCTCCATAACCATGGGGCTCCGCGGTGTGGGAGTGGTACCGGGGGGCAGCCCTTCACTCCCCCCCTCCCCCTCCCCCACGCTGACCCTTAAATCGACGGTCCATAATGGATATTTTTACCTGCATTTGCATTGATTTTATTTTAAATGATATTTTTTCTGCAAATAGGTTTTCACAAACACTTACACGTCAATTTCTTCTCTTTTTTTTAATTTCTCATGTTATATAAAAAATCAATTTAATACATTTTGTTGTTATAAAATAGTGTAAAGTTATTACATACTTTATCCCTACATTAGGTTTGATCACTGTAGTTTATCAAATAAATTATAGCTACCCCGGTCTTTGTTATTACTCAATCCAATAGTCAACACTTTACATTCTTTTTAGGGTTCCGTAGCCAAATGGCAAAAACGGAACCCTTATAGATTCGTCATGTCTGTCTGTCTGTCCGCCCGTCCGTCCGTATGTCACAACCATTTTTTCCGAAACTATAAGAGCTATACTGTTGAAACTTGGTAAGTAGATGTATTCTGTGAACCACATTAAGATTTACATATAAAAGTAGAAAAAAAAACAATAAACTTTAGGGTTCCCCATACTTAATTTTTTTTCATTATACTTGTGGGGTATTTATGAATAGGTCTTCAAAAATGATATTGAGGCTTCTACTATATTTATTTTCTAAACTGAATAGTTTGCGCGAGATACACTTTCAAAGAGGTAAAATGTGTGTAACTTCTAAAATAAGAGAATGAAATGTCTAAAAAAAATATGTAATGTAGACTATTATGCAAACTTCCACAGAAAATTGGTTAAAACGAGATCTAGTAAGTAGTTTTTTTTCAATAATTCATAATTCGTAAACCGTAATTAAGTTGGCACGGAACCCTCGGTGCACGAGTCCGACTCGCACTTGCCCGGTTTTTTTAATATTTCGTGTATCCGCCATTTTGATCGATCACAGCTTGCAACCGCGAACTCATGGAGTTAATTAATTTTTCACACAAGTTTTGACCCCGTATAGAATCCCATACCTGCATGCAATGAGTACTCAGTGCTTCTTTAGTCCTTTCATTCCTATTGTCCCACCTTTGAACCATAATGCCCCATAAATTTTCAATGGGGTTTAAATCTGGCGATCTTGCAGGCCACGGAATGATCCGTATGTCCGATTGCTGGCTAAACCACTCTTGCACAATTATGGAACGGTGTATAGGACAATTATCTTGCACGAACGATATCTCTGGCATATCTTCTACAGGAAAAACATTCCGCACAGTGGGCAACATAACGTCATTCAGCACATCTATATAATTTACACTGTTTGCACGACTGGGAATTACAGTAAGTTCTCCTGGTCCTGAAGAACTCATCCAACCCCACATATTAACTGTTATACGCCCGGATTCAGCGTTAGGCACAACGTGATCACTGTCATAACGCGTATTATTCCTACGCCACAACATAACTCGCCCGTGCTGGCTAGACTTGAAAGTCTTTTCATCACTGAAGATGACGTTGCTCCAGTCGAAATTTATGTATTTCAACGCGAACTCCAATCGTGCTCTTTTATTACCTTCGGTTAACAATGGCTTAATAGCATGTCGCCGATAATGTAGACCTTCACTATGAAGAGCACGATATACAGTCCGCAAAGATGTATCAAATAATTGTGCGAAATGTCTTGTTGGTATAAAGCCATTTTCCTCATAACCTTGCACCATAAGTTGACGCTGGTCTGGGTCAATATGGCGTCTTCTGCCAGATCTGCGACGGTGTTCCAACGAACCCTCTTCTTGAAACCGCTTTATCCATAAAGTGACAGTCTTTACCTATAAGGGAAACATATTATTTATTATTTTTGTGTATCGATAACCATGGATAATAAAATAAATAACGGACAGTGGTTTTAAAACATTACTTACGTTTAAGCCAGTTTCTCTCGAAATTTCAGAATAATTTAAGCCTTGATTATGCAATGCTATTATTTGGGCCCTCGTAGCCATATCAATATTTGCACGCGAACTCATGATAAAAATAAATATTATAAACTTGTAAACGCAATTGTAACCGAACTCACTCAAAGATAGTTAAGAACGTTATGCTTGAACAAAAAGATTTAATTTTTATACAGTTAATATTAAACTACCCTCAATTCTTTTGAGATTTATGATACGGGCTAAAGTCGCTAAACAACTTCAATATAATAAAGAGTACGATAATTTCAACTCGTTGCGTAATGACTCAATGGTCTAGTGGCTAATGGAATCGGTCAATTTTATGCCACCGAGTTCGAATCCCAGTTATTACGTGCTTTGCTTTATAAGGTTTGTAATGTTGTAGGAGAATTTGTGTTAAGATTAAATAATTTTGTAAATAGCAAAAAACAAAGTAATGTTCTTTAAAGAGATATGTATATTTTCCAATCCTACTACTATACTAGCGCCATCTATGTCATAGCAGACATATTATTAAGGCCACAGAACAGTTGACATTACTGTGTCTCGTTTAGCGGGTATGTGATAGGTTAAGACGATGAAACCCTGTGCAAACGATTTTGGTTTAGAATCTTCCATGCAATTCCGTCACAAATAGTACATAGAAGGACTGGAACAATTTGCCTGCTGCGGTCTTCCCGTCCGATTATAATTTAGGTGTCATTAAGGCTAGAGTGAATAGGCTCCTAATAAACTAGTGCACTTCACCATTAACGATAGCATCACTGCTTACCATCAGGTGGAATCGCGGTCAAACACTAGTTTATAACAATAAAAAAAATAAACATAGATTTATTTTACATGGTTTTAAAACACTAAAAGCTAGTGCTCAGTTCCAATTAGTCTATGCCTCTGGAGAAGAACCGGCATGAAATTCCACGGTATGGATAGTCATCAGTGGTATTATAGCCTTCGATCAACAATGTACGGTATAGTGAACGTGCATGTAGACTGTGCCATCTAGTGTTGGCAATTGGAAATTTTATTCTGATGAAACCTTTCTTACAGTCACTTCTGTGTCTAAACCGCGCGCCTCTCGCTTGGTTAAAGAAGTATGTAAATATCGTACTAGATGGCGTTGTAGTCTTTTCCAAAGAACGCGGGAAAAATTACTGAGTTTATGTATTTTTGTGTGTGTTTGTTACTTTTTTAGTAACAAGTTCAAGCACAGTAAGTCATTCTGATGATTCCCCACCATAAATAAAAAAGTTGGTTGAAAACTATTGGGTTGTTACTACATCCAACAATCTCCTTTGTTTTCCATAGGTACTCCTATGGAAAACAAAGGAGATTGTTTTTGAAGGATTGGTTACCAAAAACTATGTTAATACTATTGCAGGGGCCACAAACTTAACAATCTTATAAATATACATCGGTTAAAACTGCTTGTTATTATTTTATTGCTCAATCTTTGAAACTACTGATAGTGATACGTTAACGGATTACTGATAGTGATACGTTAACGGATTAATGAGAAATTGATTCACTGATAAACTGGCATATTGTCGCTGCTTTTATTTTTTTAAATTTACTTTTTGCACAGGCATTTAACATTAAAATTACTAATGAATACTTTCAATCATAATAATTTCACAGATTTATATACATTCAAACATTATTTTACAGATTAAAGACTATTAAAACTCGAATTAGCGTAAAATAACCATTTTTCTTGTTTTTTATTCATACCTAATTATTCCTATGCAGTATGAGACATAGTTGATGAAAATGAAATCCATTCTAATTTCCATATTTTTTGGTACAGTAAAATTGTATAAATTTCTTTTTTATTTAGATTTCAATTAATAAATAATTAACTGACATATATTTGTTTGCAGCATTCGTTGCCATTCCATACAATGGGGAAACAAAACCTAGTCGTCGTAAAGTGCACCCTGACGTGAGTAATATGATTGAAAACTAACTATAATATAAATAAAAATTTATTTAAGAGTCGTTATGACATGGTCTAATACAAATTGTAGATTAATGGGTATAATACTTATTTACAAACTAAAATATGTAGAAACAAGTAGAAAAAAAACTTATCTAAAACATTAATATTAATTTAAACCAGAGGGTAACTCATTCATTGCCTAAATACCTAATTAACATTGCAATTCAACGTAGCAATGCTGCCAGTCTTCTGGGCATGTGCCGGAAGACAGCGATGTGGTGGAGTACTTCGACGTCTGAGTGTATAGAATATAATTAGAATATAAATATGTAATATAATATATATATATTTATATATACTCGTATATATGTAGAATATAATTATATGTACGTAGTTAGGTTTATTATAAATAATAAGTTAATATTTATTATTTACGAAAAACAACAGTTAACTAAGCTAACATTATTTACTGCATAGATTTGTAGGTACTTTTTCCTTTCATTATACATATTTATTTTAGTTTTTATATAATAGTAATGTAGAAATACAGTATCCCACCAGTTTCATAGTTATTTGTCATGATAACTTCGTCTATAAAAATAACCTTCGGTTTTCATAAAGTGGTCACCGAAACGCAGTCAGGCTATGAACATTAATGAGTCAATAGTTGCTTTTTCGAAAGAAATTCTTTCAATATGTTAGTGATTAAGTTAGAAACCTTTTAAATTAAGTATATTAATACATACTACGCCATTAGACTTACGTATACCTACTCAAAAGAGATTTCGAGATATTCCAACCACGCTCTCAGTCTTTCTCAAACCAATATTTAGAATGCTAATTGCTGCTTTGCTGAAAACAGCATCAAAATTGGTTACTAATTAACAAATTTATTAAAGATTTTTTTTCTGTGTTATTTATTTATTTATTTAGTCTTCATGCAACTCAATGTACAAAGGCGGACTTAATGCCATAGGGATTCTCTACCAGTCAGTTATTTGTTCTAAAGTACAAAATATTGTACAAAAATACGCATGGACAAAAATATCCAATTCAAATTATTATGCTTAAAATTACTTAAAAAAAAACAGCAGCGATCAAAATTGTTCTGATGGGAATTATTGTGAATTATTTACCGTTGCAGATATATATTTTTTTTTGCGTTTTTGATGATTTTATTACTTACCATCATTTGCGGCAGCTTCACCTGTGTAAAAGACACAAAAATGTGGAATATTTTTTTTTACTTGGTAATAAATTATTTTAATTGAGGCCATGGTCCACCTGTATTCCAATCCAAATGTTTTGCCGTTAAAGCGTGATTGGATAACCAACACAAACTCTCACATTACTAGCATGATTTTTAATTAAAATAAAAAAACTATTTACTATTTTTACTTGAGCGTAAATCATCGGTATTTCTTAGTTAGACGAAGATTTCACGGCCGATCGCGAGTCACAGTTCAACTGCTTCAAACTCAAAAGTTGCACCCCTGGGGGTCCAAAAGTGTGTGGCTATGACCAAGATATACCGTGGCTTGTTGAGTTTGAAGATATGTGCACCCTGTATAAAACTAACTGCAAGGAGAACGGAAGTTAGTACCTTTTCAGTTCTATTTTTTGTTATACTTTGGGCTATCGATAAATGACTTCTCCAGAGAGTGTGTCAAAAGTAATTAGTAAAACCCTCCCGTATTTTCGTACTAGGGCCACAGCCACCTTTTCAACTATCTAGTAAATTTACTAGGTACCAACATAAGTTTATTGATTTCTGATGCTTGAGGGAAATAATTACTGAATTACAATTTACGATAGTGCTTCCTGCAAAAGTAGTTGATAAATAAGCTTTTTTGAAAGGGTATTTTTTTTAATCAATGCAGTCAAAAATATTTGATGACTGTGTTTAGCTCTTGCTAAGTAATAAATAACGTTGTCTTTTTAAAGAATATGAATAGAGAATCTGCTGAGCCCATGATTAACAGTTCAGATATAATAATAATAATGGTTTACTAGGTCTCAGAAAAACCAGTAATGAGATTACAAAACTATCTTACATACATTAAAAATAGTTGGTTTTCAACATAAAATATATCGCAATAATTGCAAATTATTGGCATCTTAGCTTGATTACATAGTAACCTATGCCAAAGATACTGGCCTGAAAGGGTTACATTTTCATTAAAAAAAAATAACAAAATTTCATTTACGTAATCCAATAAATGTAGTCTTTAATATATCAATGACAAAGAACATAAATGGTTAAAAGAAAGGAGAACAAAGTATTCCTGTCTCAGCACCAACGGTTTGGGCACCAAAGCCTATTCCTGTTTCAACCCAAAACACCTATTGGTGCCGAAACAGGAATACTTCATGAGAAGAAGTATGAGAACAATAAAGAAGTCATCATCATCATCATCATCATCTCAGCCGATAGACGTCCACTGTTGGACACAGGCCTCCCCCAAGCATCGCCATAGCCGCCGGTCCTGTGCGTCTCGCATCCATCGGATTCTCGCGACCCTCGCCAGGTCGTCGGTCCACCTTGTGGGAGGCCTTCCAACGCTGCGTCTTCCGGTACGTGACAATAATGAAGTAGTTATAAATAATTTTGTCATTTCAGAGTTCTATCCAGTGGATCATATCGTTTGTGATACCAGAATCAATTACGACAAAGAACATGCGAACGAAACATTCGAAGTGATTCACATTCGGCCCACTGCTGACACCAACAAGCCTGTAGTAAGAAACGCCGCTGATGCTGCTACGAGTACTAGTAAAAGAATAAGGAATAATAAATTCTCTCTCTTTAAATAATCTGATTTGAAGTTGATGTTTTATTTAATCTGTGGATTAAGCCCGTCACAAACTTAGCTATAATACATAATAATATTAATATTTTTGTAGCTAGGCATATTATTTACTATATTTATTTTCTATACTAATTTTCGCGTGACCGCACACTCAGCTATAATATATATTTCTGTGACGTCACCAAGCGATACCGTAATATATATTATTGCACTATATTTAGGACGACCATCAATTTAATGAAGGCAAAATATATATTTCTCAGTGTGTGATAGCTTGCTATAATATATATTATAGTACGGTATATTAATATATATTATAGCTAAGTCTGTGACGGACCTTAGGCATAGTGATAATCTTCCTAGTTCTTAGACTGAACATCAATTACTGTTTTAATTACCTATTCGCCAATTAACTCCTAGTAGATATTGTGATGTACAATTGGGTGTAGTTTTATATTCTCAAGTGCCTACACAACTAGACAATTTTTAGAAACACTAACGCAGGCGCGAACTCGGTAAAATAGAGCTGAGAATTTTATTGTAGTGTTGATTACCTCAGCCAAGCGTCAACCTTCTCGGCAAGAGAAGGTTGACGATACATTTGCTGCCAAATACTACAAAATACATTAGAATAATATTAAATATGTATAATTGTATATCCATATACTATATATTATATAATATATGGTATACAAATGCACTATTCATATAGTATACGGAGAAATGGCTTAAAGGACTCAGTAGATGTTCAAGTCAAAGCCCAAAGGATTTCTTCGATTGTGTGAAGATTAGTGGCTAATTTAATTATTCGGTAAAATGATTCCGAGAGGATATTTTCATGTAAAATTTACTGTAGTTTTTTCTAAAGTATACAACTGGTATGGGCAATATGTGGTATCATTAAAATAGATGCGACTTGTGCAAAATAGATTTCTGTACTCATTTAAAGACAGATTTTTATCGAGTTGAGAGTCTTGGCTAGGCTTACGTAGTATAGTTTTGTATCTGTGGTACAAATAAAAAACTAGTGTCCTGCCCAACCTTTGGCTTTGACTTCTTTCACTTTGTTTTTGCCTGCTTTTGGACAAGTTCGGTAACTTTCGGTCACCATCGGTCGCCTTCGATCATTTTTGGCTACGTTTAACCGAAATATCTCAAAATTTGTGGAGATCGATCTTGTAGTTGTGTCTTCCTTTATATTATGTCGTTGAAAAACTTACATCAAATCATAACCACGAGAAAGCACATTCTACTGACATCATTAAGGTTATATCTTAAATAGTTTATTTAAAAAATATAATTTTCCTGCTTGGCTTAAACCAAATTTAGACTGAGATCTTTAGAGTCGCTAGAACTACAGCTTCGACTTTGGTCAGAAATCGAACTTTAGTCGGACACTAGATAAATAAAGGCAGAACTACATTGCACACAAGTGGGCTACGTACGCCGATCTGGGCGCGTCGGTCCCCAAACATTTTATAATAATATGGCAACTAGACTTGTAGATTAGGTCCACGCCATGTGACGTCACGCGGCGCGGTTCTACGTACAAATCAAGCTTGGTTCACGTCTGCGTCGGTTTAATGGAGTTTTTTTTTTTTAATCATTATAAACTAGCGCTTGACTGCGATCCCACCTGATGGTAAGCAGTGATGCAATCGTCGATGGTGAGGCGCACTAGTTTATTAAGAGCCTATTCACTCTAGCCTTGAAGACACCCAAATTATAATCGGATGGAAAAACCGCAGCAGGCAGATTGTTCCAGTCCCTCGATGTACGCGGTATGAACGACGAAGCGAAACGCTTAGTCCGGACCGTAGAGGTTTGGACAACGAAAGGGTGGATACCCGCCGTACGACGGCTTGTCCGATGGTGGAATGGGGATGGCGGAATCAATTCATGCAATTCCTGCGCACACTCTCCGAAATGCATCCTGTAGAAAACCGAAAGGCTGGCTACCCTGCGCCTGTGCTCAAGGCTTTGTAGATTGGAAGCCAAATCCATATCTCCAATTAGCCTCTTTGCACGCCTTTCCACGGAGTCCAAAGCTGCCAGGTGGCATTTTGCAGCTCCAGCCCATATGTGGCTGCAGTACTCCAGACACGATCGGACCTGTGCTTTGTATAACATTAGAAGCTGTCCCGGTGTGAAGTACTGCCGGACCTTTGCCAAAACGCCGAGTTTTCTAGCAGCAATCTTGGCCTTGGACTCAATGAACCGCCCAAAGTTGAGATCGGAGGAAATTTCAACTCCTAAGAGCTGAAGGCGGTTGGCGCATTCCAGGGATACATTCCGGAAAGCAGGAGCCAAGGTGAACAGGCTCCTTTTAGCGGTGAATAGACACGCTTGTGTTTTGGTGGCGTTGAATCCCACTAAATTGGCTTCGCCCCAGCTTGCATTGAGTTCCCGCTTTACTTTTACAATGTTGCTATTGGCCCCTATTTAAACGTAACGCGAACGTGACGTTATCGGTAGTTAGTAGTACTTAGTAGTACACCTCATGAGTCTAGATTTGTTTTCTTAATAAAGAAGAACAGGCGAAAAAAACCCAGACCCGACAGAAAAGTAACATACCTCAGTTTTTTTGTTATTATTTATATAATCATATTATATACTTTTTATATTCGAAATCAATGGCTAACACCAAAATATTGCCTTATGTTTTTGTTCAGGCTTTACACTAAAAAAGTACAAAATGCCTACGTATCTACACAATTCGTAAATATGTGTAACTAAATGACGATAAATAGTTATGGGATGTATCCAGGAGACCTGGAGATACAGTTGTATTATATAATTTTTGAACTCCTAGTACAACATTCAACTTAGGATTTTTTTTAAGGTGGTTTAAAATCATCTAATGACATCTCTCGCCCTTGGGTGGGGCGAGAGGGCGTGTCAGACTCTTACTGACTAAAAAATTCCACCCCGTTCTTTTTTGCCTCTGGTACTGGGGTCAGAGCATGCCCTTCTGGATTCGCCCTTAACTTAGGATTAATTAAAATCGTCATATTCGATGATTCAGATCGGATTATTCCACTAATTCGTTGACGCCAGTTCGAGCTTATATGTTTTCCAATCGTTCAAGTAAAAGGTTCATAGAATATTGACGTTAAAAGAGAAGTTCTCATGGGTTGATAGGTCACTCATAGAAAAGCGTCTCAGTATAAACAGTCTCAGTATGAACATATACAGAATCACAAAAATCCGGTTAGTACATGCAGTTGTAGTCCCCATATTCCTGAACGCTGCAGAAACGTGAACCCTGAGGGAAGTAGAGAAGAAGAAGAGAGGCGCCTTAGAGATGTGTTGCTGGAGGAGAATGCTCGAGGTATCGTGGAATGAATTCCGTACCAACGAATTTATACTTCGAGAACTCGGCATCAAACAGCGTTTATTTTCTGTGTTCAGTCTCGTATCCTCACCTTTTTTGGTCACGTTTGCAGCCGAGGGGAGGTGGCTATCAAACGATTTGTGGTCCAGGGAAAGGTTGAGGTTACTAGGCCACGAGGAAGATGACGTGACCGTTCTTCTTTATGAGAAAGTTTTTTTTTTAAGATTGTTCCTTTTAATTTTATTTATCTTTATGAAGTCAGTCTTTATAAAATATCTATGGTCGTAAAAAATTGCGCTGGGATGCAATTTTGGAATGTTGTTCGAATAAATAAATCAACATTTGCAATTTCGATAAACCCCTATTCACACATCACGGATGTTTCAAAACTGCAAACTTAGTTCAATAATAATGAAACTCTATCCTGACATTTCGAAAAATCACTATTTACTTAATAAATAGTGATTTTTCGAAGCCTACAATTATGAAATGTCGTCAAATAAATATTTTTGTATCTTTTCTTTACAGTTTTATTGGCTTTTTGCGGCCTATCATTGCTACCAAAGAATGGTTTGTAGGGGTGGTGGTGGCTGGGTCTGTGCGGAAGACGACGGGATACACGCCTCCTTCCCTGACAAATGTCATATGCATGGCGTTAACTGTCGGATGCAAGGAGGTTAGTTATAGATTGAAATAGTACCTAAGTGTTTTTACCTCTAGTGATTTTTCGTACTTAAAAAAAAACCTTAGGGGTCTAAAATTATAAAAAAAATTATGTGGAACAGAACTATTAAAAAGTTGGATCATTGATACTGAAAATAGGTGATCTGATGATTTCCATTCTGTACAAATATGTAGTTGGTCGGGATTCAGTTGGTCGGATTGGAAGAAAAAAAGGTGATCCGATGAGTTCCATTCGGACCAACTGACTTTGTCCGTTTAGTTGGTCGGTATGGAAGTCACGAAATATAGTCCGTCTAATGAAAGCGCGACCTGAAAAAAAGAGGTTAAATTCAAAAAAATTGTATGTGATATTACTAACTAGTAGGAGAATCATGTTTTGACACCCCACAATTTTTTTTATTTCCTACAATTGCGGCTGAATAATGTTGCCAATTAAATTTTAAAAAAACTCCAGGTCGCGCTTTCATTAGACGCACTCTATTGGGAAGTCGTTCAGAATACAAGGAACACGGTATTTTGGATGTTACATTCAAACAACCGCTTTCTACCGCGTCGTCTTACGTAAGCGATTCAACGGAATTTAATTTGGATTGCGTAGTGATCGCATGTGGTTTTGGCGAATACGGCACAACGCGCTCTGTCCTACCTGGGCGTGAAACAAACCTCTAAACCGAGTTCGCACAAAAATATCAAACCAAATAATTAAGTCCGCTGCGCATTGTTCGTCACTGCATCGCATCCACGTGCAGATTGGCCACTGTAATAGAGCATTAACGTTTGAATCCCCAACCGGTCCAATGAGACCGCGCTGTTATTGTTTTACTATTGTGTCTCGTTTCGCGGGTATCTGAGTAATTAATTGTTTGTTCTGATCGCACCGCTTTGCTTCGCGATCGCATTACTCACCTACGTAAGACACAGCGTTTTTTTTTTGTTAAGGCGGGACATCGTCTTATGACTTGTCCCGCTTTAGAGCGGAGCTAAAGTGTATGTCAGACTTTTACTAACTAACAGCCGAAACCAATAACCTATCTATCACATATCGGAGATTGAAAAACAAATGAAACAACAGAAAACATGATAATTTTTGTATTGTATCATTTGTTTTACAATCTCCATTATGCCAAAACTGAAGATCGATAGGTTATTGGTTTCGGCCGTAAAAGTACACCTACGTTCCTTTTTTGCCTTGCCTTCCAGGTTTCCCTTTCGGAAGTCAACTCATGGCCCCAGTAGGCTTTCCTTACTTCATTCACTGTTTAAGTTTGTTTGTAGAAAAATACACTTCACCTGATCTATTTATTACATTATTGACATCCCTAATTTTATTTCACTTTTTCGTTTCAGTGTACTGGCAAATAGGTACAGAGCTTTGCAAGCCCGTGGTAAGATTCGCTGAGGCAAAAACTGCATACTACGGGCAAGCAGTTAAAGTATATTCAACGATAAGACTACTTTTGCGGCACAAAAATCGAACCGAATCTCCAAATAAATCTACAACTGAGCCTTCAATTTTGGCCAAAATTAAAGAATCAGTCGGTATTTCTGTTAACCTTTCCATTAAGCATGAAACTTGAATATTATTTGGTTATTTTATTACTGAACCTTGTGCCGTCCATTTTCTATTCCTACACAACCTTATGGTCCTCTATAGTAGATTAGTAAGGTATCAGGTGTATTTTAAGGTAAGCTACCAATATATTTTATTACCATCATCATCTGCCTAGTCTTTTCTTAACTATATTGGGGTCGGCTTCCAGTTAAGCCGGATTTAGCCTAATACCAGTATTTTACGAGGATCGGCTGCCTACCAGACCTCCACAACCCATTAACTGGGGTAACACGGTACTTCATGGCAAGACTGGAGTCAGATTTACTGGCTTCTGACTATTCATAACGACTGCCAAAGCCATCTACAAATGACAGCCGGGACCTACGGCTTAACGTGTTTTCCGAGGCACGGAGGAAACTCGTTATGTAAAGATGGTCACCCATCCACAGACCAACCTAGGCAAGCGTTGCTTAACCTTGAAGATTGACCAGTGCGGCTGTTATTATCTAGCCACGAGCTCGTCATGGGGAGGATTCGAGGTTTCTATAGATATACGAGTAAAATATATAATAATAGCTGCGTTGGATGGTAATTTAACGAAATAAAAAAAGAAATCTTTTTAGTAAATAGATCCACTAGTATATGTTTTAAACAGTAAAGAACAATGAAAACCCAAAGAGCAACGAAAAGGGCTATGCTCGGAGTTTCCTTGCATCGCATCAGAAATGAAGTTATCCGCAAGAGAACCAAGGTTACCGACATAGCCCGAAGAATCGCCAAACTTAAGTGGCAGTGGGCAGGGCACATTACTCGTAGAACATATGGTCGATGGGGTCGGAAGGTTCTGGAGTGGCGGCCACGTATCGGAAGACGTAGCGTTGGAAGGCCTCCCAAGGACCGACGACCTGGCGAGGGTTGCGGGATTCCGATGGATGCGAGACGCACAGGATCGGTCTTTATGGCGGCGCTTGGGGGAGGCCTATGTCCAGCAGTGGACGCCTTTGGGCTGAAATGATGATGATGATGATGATGATGTTTTAAACTAAAGAACCTAATGAACTAATACGAAATATATGTAAACTCGAGAGGTTTTTAATTTTAAACTAAACAATCTTGTTAACCATCGCCAAACATCATCTTTCTGCTGTATTCCAAGTTTTTGATTAATTTAATTTTTATTGTGCTTGTGGGTACCTACAATATTAACTGGTCTACACTGTCCTCGCATATGTGTCTGTATTGTAATATGGTAGTATTGTGAACCCAATTTTTTTTTAAAAGAGCAACCATGGAGTTTCTTGCCGGTTCTTCTTCATAGGAAACGATCAATTGGTACCGTGCACTAACTTCTGACGTTTTATAAGTGCCCATGTAGGCCTATGTAAAATAAAATCAATTTTGAATTTTTTTATTGATTTTATTAGAAGGTGCAATAACGTTTGAATCCCCAACCGGTCCTATGAGACCGCGCTGTTATTGTTTTACTATTGTGTCTCGTATCGCGGGTATCTGAGTAACTACATGCAATAAATCCAAAAATAATAACTACGGATAAGATTCAAACTTAAATTGGCGTGTAAATGTATTTTTTTTTGAGTTATTACGCATACCTAATTATTCTGAAGTATTAATGAGACGTAATTATTGATAATGAATTTTGTACTATTTTCAACTGTTTTTGGTAAGAAAGAAAAGCAAAACATTATTTAAATAAATCCATATCCATACTAATATCATACTAATTATACTTACTAATATTATAAATGTGAAAGTAACTCTGTCTGTCTATCTGTCTGTTACGCTTTCACGGTTAAATACCGAACCGATTTTGATGAAATTTTGTACAGAGCTAGCTTGAACCCCAAGGTTGGCAAACTATTTTTTTTATCTCTCTACGACTTCGCGTCCGCTGTAACCAACATTCACATGTGGACGAAGTAGCGGGCAAAAGCTAGTAGTTTTATACGTCCATAAACTAGTGCTTGACTACGATCCTACCTGACGGTAAGCAGTGATGCAATTGTTGATGATGAGGCGGACTAGTTTATTAAGAGCCTATTCACTCTAGCCTTGAAGACACACATATTATAATCAGACTGGAAGACTGCAGCAGGCAAATTATTCTAGTCCTTAGATGTACGCGGTATAAACGACGAGACGAAACGCTTAGTCCGTAGTAGTAGTTAGTAGTATATAACAATATATAGATAACTAAAAGTCCCACATACCTCCGTTAAAAAGGGTGGATCCTCCGACTAGACGGGTGTTATGTCTGTTGGGCTACTGCCCGATTTCAGGCTGTTCTATATCTCCTAATCGCGCAGAAAACTGTACTTAAGCGATGTAGGATTATTTCTTCTATGACATCATAGATATCGCTACTCACCAAAAAATCATCGTTTTCAGTATTTCTTGCGACTTCATATCAAGTGGAAACACAAGACCAAAAAGATGGCCATGTGAGTATCTACTAATGATGATTCTGATTAATTTGAACTATCTGTAGGTATTTAGTGAAGTTTTCCCATTTCGGCACCTAGATTTTTGGCACTAAAATTTTCGGCACCCAAGCCATTTCCGATTCGGCACCAATAGGTATTTTGGATGGTAGTCACCAATAAACGGGAATACTTCCTAAATGTGGGACAAGTTTTTCTATGCTTACAATGACATAACAACAGATATCACCAACTTTGGGAACGCTACTATCACAGTACTAAGGAGTGGCTACGGACGTACTACGTATCCTCACTGTCTCCCTGATGTAGGTTCTCACCAGACACAGTTGTTTAAGAAAAGCCCGGGTGTCTCCATCGTACAGATCGCACGGAGGATATGGTGGAAGTCTGTGACTCATAGGAGGCACTGCCACGTCCTTGTGGAGGCGATTATTGGCGTCGACCTCTCCCGTCCTGATTCAGACCATAGTACGAACCGAGACCGAATTGAAGACAGTTCCCTCCCTCTGCGAAGCAGTAATGCGAGGAAAAGAAGCGACCGAAACCGTGAGGTGGAGTTAATCCTCATGCTTCGGGCGTTGGGTGTCTCAGGGCGGACGGCGAAAATGATCAGCTCGCCATCCAACGACCAAGCTCAATTCTACGAAGTATTGTGTTCCACGTGCGCCTCAAAGAGATGTTAGCAAAATTGACGGCCAATTAGGGCCGATGCTTACCAGGGTTGCTGTGTATTTCTTGAGGAGAGATTCAAAGATCTAAATCTCTCTGTGTCCTTCAGTAACTCCTTGCTTCCCAGGACAAGGGTAACTCTTTCAAGAAATTTCATGGCCCTAGAGGGCATCGCCATGATTAAGAAAAGATCTGATTATTATTGGTTTCATTTCAGTATTTCGATAAGTTTGCGGCATGGCATTGTTATAAAAAAATGACTTGTACTAAGGGTGGCGGGTGGGTGTGTGGAGTTGATAGATCTCGAGAGGGCGTTACAATAGCACGTTTTCCCGACAAATGTCATCTGCATGGCGTTAACTGCAGGAAGCAAGGAGGTTCGTTTTACTTTTTTCATATAGTCCGTCTAATGAAAGCGCGACCTGAGAAAAAGAGGTTAAATCCAAAAATTTTGTATGTGGTATTACTAACTAGTTGAAGAATCACGTTGTGACATTCATTTTTTTTTAATTCCCTACAATTGTGGTTGAATAATGTTGCCAATTAAATATAAAAAAAAAAACTCTAGGTCGTGCTTTCATTAGACGCACTCTAGTAATACACTTTATAGATATAGATAAACACATCAGAAACGAAGATATCGGCAAGAGAACCAAGGCTGCCGAGATAGCCCGAACTTAAATGGCAGAGTGCAGGGCAAATTGCTTGCAGGACAGGTGTACGAAAGTTTCTGAAGTGACGACCATGAACCGGAAGACGCAGCGTTGAAAAGCCTCCCACAAGATGGACCGATGACCTGATGAGGGTTGCGGGAAGCCGATGCATGCGAGACGTACAGGACCGGTTATTATGGCGACGCTTGGGGGAGGGCTATGTCCAGCAGTGGACGAATTTTGGCTAAACTAATGATAACATTCAAAGTAAATGCTTTGACTTGAGATAGTAATTTTATAGATTTAACTTATATTTCAGAGTACAAACAAATAAGTACAGAAAAATGCAGTCCCACAATTTTGTATCGGCAATTGCTCGTAAAAGACTACGGGCAACCTAACTTTGTCTATTCAACGCTACCTTACGGTTTTAAGGACAGTGCATTAGATGGCATCTCGATGGAAAACCTTGCAACGCGACAAATGAGTACTCGTTCCAAATATTCAGCGCATAGTTTTCCCCAGCACCGGAATTGGACCAAAATGGAAGCAGCGTCAATTCTAAAAATCAAAAACGCTTTAGGAATTTTCGCTAATTTATCAATGAGTTTTTGAAACCTAGGTTATATTTAGCTATATTATTTCTGGACTTTTCTCATCTTTATCGGTGCCTTTATGTCTCACTGTAAAATTAGTTCATTAAATAGGTACAAAGAAAGTTGAAAATTATGCGCATAAAAGATCTGTTTTTATTTATATTAGTTATTTTAAATTGATACCATGATTAAAACACTCAGTACCTAGTTTTTTTATAACTATGGAACTTTGATGTAAAAGTTTAAATCCATCTTAAAAAAAAAACACTGTTTGTCTAATCAAATAGAAAATAGCTATTGAAATTTTCTATTTCATCTAGGAAATTATTAAAATTTTCAGTCTCACCTTAATCATTTAAAACGAAATTACAATATCTAGTTTAATTCATGAATCCCCGACCGGTCCTATGAGACCGCGCTGTTATTGTCTTACTATTGTGTCTCGTTTCGCGGGTATTGATAGGTTAAACTTTCTTTTCAGTGTACTGGCAAATAAGTACAGAGGTATGCTATCCTGTCAAAATTGTCTATGAGGAAGTCTTCGACTACGGGGAACCCAATTTTGTATACTCAACGCTGCCGTTTGAAAATTCTACAGAACCTTTTCCAGAAGGGCAATTGAACGACGAATATTCGACGGAGACACTTAAACCGCTCCGTCACCGAACTAAAATCGTCTCAGGTTCAATTTTCACGAAAATCAAAGACACTTTAGGAATTTCTGCTAAATTTTCTTTGGACGACGCGACGGATGAAAGTTGATCATGATTTTGTTATTTTATTTCTAAACCCAAAGCAAATCTCATCCTTATTATGATCATCATCATCTGCCTAGCCTTTTCCCAACTACATTGGGGTCAGATTCCAGTCAAGCCGGATTTAGCTAAATACTAGTATTTTACGAGGAGCGGCTGCCTACCAGACCTCCACAACCCATTAACTGGGGTAACACGGTACTTCATGGCAAGACTGGAGTCAGATTTACTGGCTTCTGACTATCCGTAACGACTGCCAAAGATCTACAAATGACAGCCGGGACCAACGGCTTAACGTGTTTTCCGAGGCACAGAGGAAACTGGGTATGTTAAGATGGTCCACAGACCAACCTTGGCAAGCGTTGCTTAACCTTGAAGATCGACTCATGCAGCTGTTATTATCTAGCCACGAGCTCCTCGTCCTTATTATGATAACAAGAATAAAACGCACTGCATAACAGCTGTAAGGGAGGGATGGGGAACGGGGCGGCATTAATTGCACCCAAGACTTGTAGAAGTGTTAGGAAGAATTTCAGAGAATAAAATGAAAGATAAATAGCTAGTGCGCCTCACCATCAATGATTGCATCACTGCTTACCATCAGGTAGGATCGCAATCAAGCACTAGTTTATAACAATTAAAAAAAAATGAAATATTTGCGAGCATGATCATTTTTTTCCTTTGAACGTTTGTATAAAATTTTAGATAAATTAAGTACGATAATTGATTAAATTGATGATTGGTGATTGATTTAGGGTATCATAATTAAATAATGACATTCTTTATAATACCAGTTAGTGCATTAGCGGATGATAAAATTCAACGTTATAGTTACTGTTAAAATTAACTTAGACAGAAATTATAGATAATGTAGCTTTTGTTGCTACCCACACTTTGTCCAAAAATAGAGTTAGTGAAAAAAAAAACAAGTTCAGTTTACTTAACGATACTATTAGCGCCATCTATATATTCTTGCCTACACTAGTTAGTTCATGCTTAGCTTTCACTTATTCGGTCGGCAACCCGTTTGCATTTTTGTTATAGGTAATGCCGATAGATGTCGCTGGATGTATGGTTTTAAACAAATCTTTGTTAAGAGGCCTGCGGAGACCGCGCGCTATCTCGAGTTGAGACGAAATAAAACACGTTTTTGAGGTTGATGGAAGCAATCCAGATAGTTTAAACAATTCTTGGACACACCGACTGGAGTAAAGTCATCATCCGCACACTGACAGTTGCTTGCTATGATAGCAATACAAACTATTGGAAATTTGGGAGAGGTTCCGTAATACCAAAAATGATGAATGAAAAATTAATGTATTTCCAATATTGTTTCGAGTATTTATAACTTGATAATAATATCTGTGTTCCTACGAAAAGATATTTTGAAATATTTTTGTTTATAATATAGAAAAAAACAAAATAAAAACATGACATTTTCGCTGTGAAAATGTGCAAATTTAAATTCGCTTAAATTTCGTTTGAGGTAAGTTTTTCAACAAAAAGACGATGTAGGAACCTAGATAATTATTGTCTGAATCCGAATAACATCATATTATGGTGTAAATATGCTTAAATTGCAAATGATTTTGGTATTACGTTTGTATGGATAATTCTAACGTCGCGCCCGCCTTAAATATTTTGTATTAGTTAGGTATTATTTACTACCGAATTTAATTTTATAAGCATACAAATTAAGGTTCGTAAATAGTTCACAGGCGAATAAATAAAGTTTCACAAAACTTGATCTAGGGAATACGAGTTTTTTTTTTTTCAAAAAACCTTAAAAGGTTTCGATGACATAATCAAAAAATTCTTTTTTTTACATTTATGAATAAATTATGAAGTGTCAAAGTTCATGCAAATAGTAGATTTTCAGAGGTCTTTATATTATAATATCAATATCCGCAAGATACTTTTTTTAGGTGGGGAAATCATCCTGATTTTTCCTGGTCTTGGGCGCAGCGGGAGGGGCATCTGACTTCTACTGACTAAAAATATCCTGTTCCTTTTTTGCCTTCCTTTGAGGGTCCTGGGCTTCACTTAAACATAACCTATGGCCACAGTAGTCTTTGACCCTACTATGGTCTATTCACCGGAGCATGAGCAAAAAGGTAAACAAAGAAATCATTTTTCCAAAATGGCGGGTATAACCCGACCGATGACAAAACGTCACATTTTAATGTAAAATGTTCGCAGTATCTGTGGTCTACAATTTAGTAGTATTAAAATGTCATTTTTGGTTCTTTTACATGTAAACTATTTAATGCAAAATTAATAAAAATTAAGAAAATAATTAAAGGCATTTATAATGTTTGATTTCAAATAAATCTGAAAAGATAACATAAGTTCCACAGACATCATTCTAAAATATAATTTCTAATGTTGTCAGTGTATTAATACCGTAGTTATTTTTATAAAATATGTTCACTACATCAATCGTGACATATGTATAAAGAACCCTTTTTATGGTTTGTTTACCTTTTGGCTCATGCCTCGGCGAATAGACTATAGGCAACTAGGATTTGCTGACATCTCCTTGGGGCGAGCGCGCAACAAAAAATGCACAAGTTTTCTTTTTATGACGTAGGCGAGCAGGTACGAAACGGTAGCCCGCGAAATTCAAATCTTACGTTCTTTGCAATTTGCAGGCCAGTAGTAGGTTGTATGAAATTAGAAATATATTTTGCGACTGTAAAACGTAACTAGTTACATAATTATAACCATAAAAATCATCAATACAAGCTGCCAAGCTCACTTAAGTCTAGGAACGTTTTTGACCTTGAAAAAATCGTTCCTCTACTTATATGTACTAAGAGGGATGTACTGACGCTGTCATCTTAAGAGAGGATTCTTCTAAATTCACCCCCTTATTAAACGGGGTTCCAAAGTTTCATGAAGAAACTTACTATCAGGCGAGAGAAGCCGCTGGCTGGCAGAACCTAGTTTTTGTTTATATAAAAATAGAGCATTAAAGATGTAACTACAATTTTGTAACAATTTAATTATTTAAAAGAATATCCGTAGCGTTTACGCTAGGTACGCTTTACGCTTTATCTACGCTTTGAAACTTACAAATAGCTTCATCTTTTTTTTTCTGACTGGCCTTGACCACTAGAAAGTGCCTGCAAATTTTATTTAAATAAACACTTTTGAATTCTTTGTTTTTTTAAAGAGTTGTTAAAGAGGTCTTCTTCTTTTCGTATCGATGCTCTAATTAAACTTTTTCTGCCCAGTATTTGGCAACCTGTATGGCTTTGGCCTCGTTTAGATCCTGGAAAGTAAAGTTGGTTGTGCAGGATGGACAAAGAGTTGATTAAAGAGGTTAACACAGAAAAAGTGAAAAGGTACATAGATAATTTTAGTGTGCGTCCATTTAGGGCGGAATAAATATGTTTTCTTTCTTTCTTTCTTTCTTTCTTTAGATATTATTTTAAGGTAGGTAATCATCCATATTAACTTTTCCCGTTTCGGGGCGGAGCGGGATGGCGTGTTAGACTTTTACAGACTAAACCAAACGTATGCTCCTCTGTCTTGCGTTTCAAGTTAAGTCAACAGACTCCAAAATAAATCTTTACTTAAATAATTATCTTTTACAACATCCATCCAAAAATTCATTTTCCTCTCTCCACCATACTTATTTCTCTGTATAACATGCTTATACCCAGGCTGGAGCATAGGCTGCGGAATTATTCCAAAATAGTCACTACGACCCTGAAACGCAATAGGCACGAATAGGTTTAGGTCGGTAAAATTTGTCATTCCCTTTCCCTGCACCCAGAGTGGTAAACCCAAAAATAATCGCATTCCATGGAGGCTAAAGATAATGCATAGTTAACAAAAGGGCAACAGCTTGAGACAGTAGATACTTCCTGCATAATCATCATCTTCCTGCCCTTGTCCCGTTTTATTTGGGGTCGGCGCAAAAAGTCTTTTTCTTCCATTCTGTCCTGTCACTCGTCACGCTATCACTCACTCCCTTTTCTTCCATATCACTTCTCACACAAACCATACCTCCTGCATAATAAATAAGGATTTTTTATTCTCATCGCCATCCGAGATTAACAGTACGACTATAGGTAGAGGATTAAATCACCATTCTCAATTAGCCGGTAACGAGTGTACTTACGCTACAATTGAAAATGCACATGAATTTCAAGTTCGATGGACTAACGGGATAGGGGTTTTAACAGGAAAAGCGGACACGGGTAACAAGACTAGAATAGGTAAACGATAAAAGAATTATGAGGAGTTTGAACCTGTGAATTTGCAATGGATTGATTTTTGTTTTTTAGACTTTATGTCGATTTTATTAAAACCTGCCGTCTGACAGTGAGATTGAAAATTATCACAAGGGTACATATTCCCGGGATAAAAGTATTATAATTATGCTATTCTAGAACATGGTCTACCCATGTGCCAAATTTTATCTAAAACCAATGAACCGTTTGAGCGTGACGAAGTAACGTACATACTTTCACAAAATTAGGCCTTTATAATGTTAGTGTGAAGTCCTGATAATTTTGGAATAAAGAGACGACTAGCAATATACATATCAGTTAAGCTGCGCTGAAGCTGAAAAGCGAAAGCACTCGGCGTTTCTTTGCTGGGTGGATGCTCGTGACCGCAAAGCTCCGGACCTGAGTTCAAAGAAGAGAGCCTTCAACCATGCTGCCAAGTCCTACAAAAAGGCACTAAGGAAGGCTCGCTTCGATTGCATTTCCCACATTGGCCAGAAGCTCTCTGCACAACCGTCCGGTAGCAGAGCGTTCTGGTCCCTTGCCAAGTCGGTCGAAGCGAACTTTTGTCGGCCCACATTGCCCCCGCTGGTTCGGCCAGATGGAGCACTGGCTCATACGGCGAGAGAGAAAGCAGGTCTCTTTGCATCTCTCTTCGCCCATAATTCTCGTCTTGACACTGGCAGTGCTACTCCACCGACCCTACCTCACTGCGGCACCTCGATGCCCGAGTTCCATATAAGGAACAAAGAGGTTCTGAGAGCACTGTGTCGTCTAGACGTGAACAAAGCTAGTGGACCAGATGGTATTCCAGCGATTGTTCTCAAGGCATGTGCGCCCGAGTTGTCTCCTGTTCTGACACGCTTGTATCGCCTCTCATATAGGACCGGTATAGTGCCCAAATCCTGGAAGCTTGCCAACGTGCAGCCCGTGCCCAAAAAGGGCAGTCGTGCCGATCCTGCCAACTATCGGCCGATTTCAATAACCTCCATACTCTGCAAGATTATGGAGCGTGTGTTGAACTCGCGCCTCATGGCATACCTGGAAGGTAACGATCTCCTCAGTGACCGACAGTACGGGTTTCGTCGCAATCGGTCTACTGGGGACCTACTAGCGTATGCCACTCACTTGTGGGGCGAGGCCCTCGAGAAGAATGGGGAAGGACTTGCAGTCTCCTTAGACGTCTCGAAGGCCTTCGACAGGGTATGGCACGCTAGCCTTTTAAGTAAGCTTCCAGCGTACGGCATCTCTCCTGGCCTGATTAACTGGATAAAAGACTTCCTGAGTGAACGGTCTCTCCGAGTTGTTGTCGACGGATGCTCATCAGAGCCCATGATGACTAATGCCGGAGTTCCTCAGGGGTCTGTTCTCTCTGCAACTCTCTTCCTGCTCCACATCAACGATCTGCTGATGCCCGGTATCTATGGGTATGCAGATGATAGCACAGTTGTAGAGAGATACTTGCCGAGTACTCAGGCTAGTAAGGAGCTAATCCGGTCTGAAAGAGAGGCTATGGTAGAGCGTACGAATGACTCACTTCAGGCAGTCTCCAAGTGGGGCGAAGCCAATTTAGTGGGATTCAACGCCACCAAAACACAAGCGTGTCTATTCACCGCTAAAAGGAGCCCGTTCACCTTGGCTCCTGCTTTCCGGAATGTATCCCTGGAATGCGCCAACCGCCTTCAGCTCTTAGGAGTTGAAATTTCCTCCGATCTCAACTTTGGGCGGTTCATTGAGTCCAAGGCCAAGATTGCTGCTAGAAAACTAGGCGTTTTGGCAAAGGTCCGGCAGTACTTCACACCGGGACAGCTTCTAATGTTATACAAAGCACAGGTCCGATCGTGTGTGGAGTACTGCAGCCACATATGGGCTGGAGCTGCAAAATGCCACCTGGCAGCTTTGGACTCCGTGGAAAGGCGTGCAAAGAGGCTAATTGGAGATATGGATTTGGCTTCCAATCTACAAAGCCTTGAGCACAGGCGCAGGGTAGCCAGCCTTTCGGTTTTCTACAGGATGCATTTCGGAGAGTGTGCGCAGGAATTGCATGAACTGATTCCGCCATCCCCATTCCACCATCGGACAAGCCGTCGTACGGCGGGTATCCACCCTTTCGTTGTCCAAACCTCTACGGTCCGGACTAAGCGTTTCGCTTCGTCGTTCATACCGCGTACATCGAGGGACTGGAACAATCTGCCTGCTGCGGTTTTTCCATCTGATTATGATTTGGGTGTCTTCAAGGCTAGAGTGAATAGGCTCTTAATAAACTAGTGCGCCTCACCATCGACGATTGCATCACTGCTTACCATCAGGTGGGATCGCAGTCAAGCGCTAGTTTATAATGATTAAAAAAAAAAACCGGGCAAGTGCGAGTCGGACTCGCGCACTGAGGGTTCCGTAGTAACTTACCTATAAAAACAGTTCAATCGAACAATTCGACAGTCTCGAAATGTACGTTTTTTGCAGTATAAACGGACGAATCTTTTTTTCCCGTCACTTTACCAATTGAATTGAAAATTGATTTTTGCACAGCTTCAAGGGACCACGGACCCAATTATATGGTGTTAATTTCAACTCAATACCTCTAACTTACCTATGAATAAAGTTCAATTCTCGAATCGAGCGTTGAAGATTTTTCAAAAAAATAATTCTTGTGACGTAACAACAAATTTTCAGTTTTCAGACTTTTCCCTATATGAGTGCTATAAAACGTTGCTTCATGCCAAATTTCAAGATTCTTGGTCGACTGGAAGTACCCTTTAGGTTTTGATTCCCTTGCGAGTACTTGCGAGTTTCAAAATATGCAGCTTAAATTGCTGTTTCTTTTGATTGCGTTGACATAGAAGTTTGATTTTGTTACAGCTTAAAGGTATTATAGACCTGAGTATTTGGTATGAATTTCAATTTAATACCTCTACGCGTTTATGAGGAAATGGGTAGTAAGTTTAAAATTATTTAAAAAAAAAAAATTATGTGATGTAACTAAAAATTTATGGTTTTCGTAATTTTTCCTTTATTTATGCTATAAGACGTTGCTTCGTACCAAATTTCAAGATTCTGAGTTCACGGGAAGCACCCTGTAGGTTTTGATTCCCTTGCAAGTGTCGAAAATTTGCGGCATAAACGGCTGTATCTTTTGATTGCGTTGGCTTAGAAGTTTGATTTTTTCACAGCTTCAAGGGACAGTAGACCTGAGTAATTGATATAAATTTCAGCTTCATACCTCTACGCGTTCTTGAGAAAAAGGGTCTTGACAGACGGACGGACAGACGGACAACAAAGTGATCCTATAAGGGTTCCGTTTTTTCCTTTTGAGGTACGGAACCCTAAAAAAAAAAAAAGTTAACAATTATACCTTTTTATCTCATACAATTTGCATGCTATCTTAATTATGCAATCAAGTGTAGCAGGGTTAATCAGGGTTCAATTTTAGGTCTCCTGGTCTTCTTCATTGTGTTAGGTATGCATCTGTCAATAATGCTTACTAAAATCTACAGATTTTTACTAATGTTACCTCTGTGTATCTCTCCAGTATGCCATAAATGCCCTGAGTGAATGGGCCGCCACCAACAAGATGGGTTTTAACATTAATAAATACCAAATAATGAACTTGACCTGTATGTAGAATCCTGCATATAATACGATTACACCTCGAATTTCCAGTTCGGACTGTTAACCAAATGAGAATACCAAACCAACCGTACAAACCAAGTGAAAAATTAATTATTGATTTTTATCGATGTGTCGGACTTGCATGCGGAGTGCATTCGAATTCACCTTCTTGTACCACGTACACAAAGCTCATGGACACCAATCCTCGATTGTACAATTATGTTTGTTGATTAATTAATGAAGGCAATGATATTGTTGGAATATTAGCAGTTCTGGTAAAGTAAAAGGATACAAGGATAAGAGGAAAGGAGGAAGGAACTAGAATCAATCATTATAATAAAATGACCGTACTTATGTAAGCATGTATTAAAGACAATATGTGTACTTAGAAATAGATTCTAAGAATTATTGTAGAAACTCTAGAGCCTAGATGTCACGACCACACACGGCTTTCAATTTAATTGTAACTATTCATTATGTATACGGTTCACATAACTAATTAATTCCATTATGTTTATTAATGTTCTACTCGTACTACAACTTGTGTAGCATCGCTTCGGTAGAAAGAAAAACTATTTTTTTATATAATTATAGAATGACAATTGGTCACAGATAATTCTGTTCTGAAGGTATTTTTGGGTCAATATTGCCTTAGTTTTCACGAGCGCCGTGGTCCTGAAAGAAGAATCAATAGTAATGATCACAAAGAAGATGTTTATAACTCCTCAATCACACGAGTTCATGACCATGACAGCTAATTTTAACAATAATCATCTATCATACAATATGGTCTAAAATAACCTGTTACTGATAAATGTTTTTTTTTTTTTGTAAATAGGTTTTAAAAAACTTTTTTTTCTCACTTTAAACTGGATGAGGTCGGTGTTTTCTAGCTGTGTACCCTGAGAAGAAACACCGAAACAAGCTCGCCCAAAAGTCCATACAAAATATGTAACGGTCAATTCAATGGAAAAAATACGTTACATATAGATCAGTAGCCTTACCATGAGTTTGTAAAAACGTTCTCGCTATCGAAAACTATCGCTTTGTCCCTGTCATTGTGGTGCACGTGAAAGAGACAAAGCTATAGTTTTCGATAGCGAGAACGTTTTTTCAAACTCATGGTAAGGCCACAGAAAGATTTCTCCAAAACAAGAAAATGAGTGAACTCCTAAGTTCTAGAGAGGGGTTCGCGATTCAAACGTGCGTCTCATTCTGGTGCCATTTGGTGAAACTGTCACATTATGACTTATCAGATTAGATTACAACCCACGAGTCCACCTGTTGTTCCCACGATCTCTACAATGAAACACTCGGTTTGGCCCGCGGTAGGCACCACTTATTAAGCCATAAGTAAATGTGGAGCGCAGTTATGCTAACTAAACCCAGTACTCAATGTATTGAAAGTATCTTTGGTAAATCTGAACGTTAAACATGAAATTAGTTTTTAAAAGAGATTCAGGATGTCTGCCAGGGCAGGAGGCGATGCATGTTCTTGGAACGCAAATAGCAACTGAAAGAACACGGGTGAGATTGACAATCCCTTTTTTGTCTACATGGAGAGGGAGAAGGTTTTCTTACGAGTTCTAAAAAAAAAAAACTAAACTAACTGAATATAAATCTACAGTTTTTTTTAACCCTAATAATATTAAGTGATAGCTGGGGATGAACGACGCTACCGAAATCAAGCAGGGAAGAGATAGCGAGATGATTTAATCACCTACCACAAGAGCTTGAGAAAAGAATACCTGGAAGAAGGTGTGGGAGGCTTAAGTCCAGAAAAAGGAAAATATTGGTTAAATAAAAAAACATTTACGAGGAAAATCTCTACTGTTTTGTTTTCAAAAGCTCGTAATAGATACTGAATAATTATTTTTTCTTTTAAAAGTTAAAGATAAATTTACCAGTTATTAGTACTTTACCAGCGACTACTTACGCCAGGATTATTCCAGAAAAAATCTTCAACACGCCTTAAACCGTATTTTGGGCAAAGTTTAAAAAAAACTAATAATGGCAGTCTATATTATTCATTTTGATTCGGATTTGTGCCAAGTTAATAGTTTATTAATTAAATTACATTCATTAAAACTCACTAAAAATACAAAATGTCACGTTCCCAGTCCCAATAATTTCGGTTGTGCGATAACGTCAGACTGTTTCTCCTTTCATAATTATTATGAGCGGTTCCGGAAGACATCCTCCTACCCGAAAGCTGGATTTTAGTCATAAAAAAATATGAAATCCTAATTGCAGCGCCACCTACTGCTTTCAAAAGTATTTTCAAACCTTTGAGGAATCCACACAAATACTCTTATACACATTAAGTTCTATCCAAATCGGTGAAACCATATAGAAGGAGTTAGATGGCCAAAAAACGTCCAAAAAAAATGTGTACCTATATACATAGATATATATATCCTTTGAACTGGTAAAAAAGAGGTCTTAAGTTTGTAGAGTCTTGTCAGAATTGAGAAACCATACATTCGTGACAAACAAACACCAAGACAGACAAAATTTCACAATAAAACAGTGAAGATCAGTTACTTTGCTCCCATTTATGATAAAAATTACTCTCTAGTAATCACGTCATAAGTTTTATCTTTTCTTTTAATCTATTCTTAAATTTTGCAAATCATTCTACTAAGTTTTAATGAAAGCTTAATGTCCCATTGTCTCGTTGTCAATGGTTATGTATGGTTGTATATGGATGAAATATAACAGGAAGTAGAAAAGATTTTCCTTTTATGACCTAAGTAGGCATGAAGAGACGAGGGCGTTGTTTTTGCGAAATTTTGTTTATCGATGATATTTTTTTTCCGCTATAAAATGGTAGCTTAGTTAATAAAGGGCAAAGGAAAGGGCTATGCTTGAAGTTTCTTTGTGTAATCGTATCAGGAATAAAGATATCTGCAGGAGAACCAACGTTACAGCCTAGACATAGCCCGAAGCGCTAAACTTAAGTGGCAGGAAGCAAGGCACATTGCTTACAGAACAGATGGAAGTTGGGGTCGAAAGTTTCTGGAGTGGCGTTCACGTACATGAAGACGCAGCTTTGCAAGGCCTCCTATAAGGTGAACCGATAACCCGGTAAGGGTAACGGGAATGGATACGAGACACGCAGGTTCGTTCATTGTGGAAACACTTCGGGGTGGTCAATGTTCAACAATGGACGGTCTTTTGGCTGAAATGGTGATGATGATAATAGCCACCTGCATCTTCTGAGGTTTGGTCATCGCAGAGTTTAGAGCTACATACTTGTCAGACAATATTTGTGCAACTAAAGATACAAAGGAGAGTTTTAGTCAGTAAAAATCAGAAGCAGGAGAAGTTATTTCATGATTCCTAACCTAAAAAATATCACTCAACGCAAAAAATAAGAATATTATAATGAAATATGACAGCATTGGTAAAAACTATACTCGTTCTCTATTAGAGAGCAGATTTTTTGAAAAATAAGAAGAAGGAAAATTGATAAATATAATGTTATAAATACCGAAATTAGGTACTTAAGCTACCCGACAAACCGGATATTTACGATGCAAGACTACACAGTTATATTGTCGGTTTTTTTTTAATGTTACAAATTAATATGAAAACTCATTGTTTAACTGAGGTGAAGACCGAAAACCCTTTATGATCCTTATCAACAAATCAAACTCATCCTTCCTTTCATTTTATCATTCGAACTAGATTAACTCAAAGCGAGCCGCCTCTAACATCGATTGTTTCACGTCCCTAACGGTACCAAAACATCGATATTATCGACAAACCGTTATCACACCCCTTTGTATTTTAATCGATAACACTAAATTTAAATCGATTTAAATTCAGTTGCGTTTCTTGGCACGTGTTATAAAATGCGTGCGCTTAATCAATTAGAATTGGAAAGGGTAAAAATGAATAATATTGTTTCAATCATTTCTAATTCAGGGAGTAAGCTAAAGTCGTGTATACGCTCTGAACACGTGGCAAATGACATGAAAATCGTGCGTGCGTATGAATGAATAGTGATGAGCTGTGTTGTATCGATAGTTTTTGTCATCTCTTATTTTCTTAGACCATAATTATGTTACTCTACGAAGATACCTACGTGTAATTATAATATAAATGAGAAATTATATATTATACAATTGTGTACGATTTTTTTAAATTTATTTTTCAGTGACATATCCTCCCGTCCGCTAATAAATCTCCAGGAGATTTCTGTCAATTGTCTTACTATTGTGTCTCGTTTGCGGGTATGCGAGTACATAATTATACGAAACTAGCTTTTACCCGCGGCTTCGCTCCCGTCAAATGACTACCCTACATATCCTACGCTACCCTACCCTACCTTCCCCACCTACCCTACACTACACTACCCTACACTACCCTACACTACACTACCCTACACTACCCTACACTACCCTACACTACCCTACACTACCCTACACTACCCTACACTACCCTACACTACCCTACACTACCCTACACTACCCTACACTACCCTACACTACCATACACTACCCTACACTACCCTACATTACCCTACACTACCCTAACTACCCTACTTTACCTAACTTTTTTTTTTTAATTTTTATCTCCGTAAGAACCATCATTGAACTTGAAGGAACATTTAAAAAAAAATCAGCCAAATCGGTCCAGCCGTTTTCATGTTATGTCGTGACAACGGAAAACGGGTTTCATTTTTATATATATAGATATCAGAATTAAGAATAAGAAACAGACAATAACCTCATACTTTATTTGATGACATAATGCATTTATGTTATTTACTCAAACTCAAAATTATTGAATTTGAGATGAAATTGCACTGTATACACAAAATAATTCTTGTAAAACTCACACAGTTGTGAACTCACAAAATCAACAACAAAATTTACTCGACTCGATAAATCCTATTAACTTATCGACATTTAAACACGCAGTCACATCCCTACAATAAAGCTGTCGAGTCGTGCGCTACCCTGTCGATTGTTTTCATATATCGGCTCCATTTCGATTAACACGAATAAAGGAATCGTCTTCTTTGATGGTAATCCACTTTGTATGCATCGGTGGTACTCTGTGAGGTGAGGGGCTGCATTTTTGCGCCCTGATTATGAAATAATTATGGGCATTTTGCTTGATTTTTTGGTGGATTTTGTGAGAAAGATTTGTTTTAGCATTTACGAGTATTTTGGTGTATCTGAAGTTTTTCCAATTTCTGAGTGTCAATAAAACAAAATCTAACTTCCTATACATAAATCCATTATTTCCGTGATGGGTCTTAAATTATTTTAATTTTATTATCTTCTTACGAGATAAAATTGTATCCTATACGCTATTCCAGGACACTGTCTACCCTTGTACCGAACAACTAAATCCGTTTGGCCTGTCAACTTTTTCATGAAATAGTCATTCAATAGTGTTAGTTAGACTCTTAACGTTTGAATCCCCAACCGGTCCTATGAGACCGCGCTGTTATTGTTTTACTATTGTGTCTCGTTTCGCGGGTATCTGAGTAACTACCTGAGAGGCTTGTACTGATGGTTGTTATGATTATAATTCCATAAATACATAAATACGTGTTTCGGTTTTTAATCATATTTTAAAGAACATACAATCTGTCCCTAATTTACAAAATACTTAAGGAAACTTGAATTGTACTGGGTTTATTATTTCATATGAAGGAAATTCGTTCCATTTAAAATCTTTTAATATGTTGTAGTCCATAAATGTTTTTTTCATAACATTTAAAAAAACAAGAACCATTTATATTACCGAACAAGTTACCTAAGCACCTACGTCTTTATCTACAATTTTCTACAAAGCCATTCTTTCCTCGTAAACCAACACCTACCTATAGGTTATAATCACTCAATCATTCATAAGTGCAGGCACACCACTTCCTAACATATTCCACAATGGTGCCGCCACAAACCCGTGCCAGTTAATCTGTAAAACGCCATTCAACGTGTCACATAATCCAGCCGCGTTGATATTTTCCTTTTTAAGCAGAATCCAGGATGTATGGTTATATTTGCATGAATATTTATCATACATATCGCCGGCCATGCCGTAAAGTGCATTTTAATACATTTTTATCTGACACCATAGAGACCGAAGCGACGCAGCGGACAAAATCAGTGCTAGAAATGGCTTTGCCAAAACTTTTAGAACCAATAAATCTTTAAAGCTTCGTGAACATTCAGAACAAGAATATGCCACAGCATCCATGCTAAAGTCGACATTGTCAAAATTTTCAATATAAACCAAAAAAACAGGAATTGATATTCCTGTGATCATCTTATTATTTTTTAACCCACGACAGTGTTAATATAGCAGTGTCTCAAGACGAAAGTCATCAGATGGTTCAGTATCATCCGAAAGGCAGTGGACAGGGCTATGCTATATCAACTAGAGAACAAGGCTATTCATTTTGCCAAACTTGTCGTAGTATGTTAGGCATATTGCACGTAAAACAGTTGGTCGATGGAGCTATTGGATACAAGACGTATAGTACTGGTTGTCGGAGTGATATTAGTGGAGACCTGTGCCCAACAGTGGACGTTTTTCGGCTGAAATTATAACAATAATGATGATGAAAGTTATGACTACAATTAGTAATAGCCGGAATTTGTGCATATTAGCAATGGCGCCTATAGTCACTGCCGGAGCGAAGTTCCGTGATCTGTATCCGATTCCAACACCCTTTTGTTAAATTAAGAATTCGAGCAAATTCTCAAATTTTGAAACAGAAAACTTAGTGGCATACACGATAAGGTTTAAATTAAATTGTAACCAACATTTTTTGGGGCCTTATTAATACAAATTTAAAGTTAGTTAAAAATCAACCTAAAGTACACAATGAGAAAGTCGATAATTGAGTTGGTGGCGATAAATTGAAATTGTTTCGAACATTGACTAAAGAAGAATAAGATTAGAAATAATATAATAATTTTACAAAACCTATCGGTATAATGTTGCATTTATTGCTGACACCGATATCTACCAGACGAACTTAGAATGGACGAGGCATTCCATGAAGCACAACCAAACGAAGCACAACCAGACGAAGCACAACTAAAGTGGTGAACACAATTTTTATTCTATTGATTTGAAGCACAAAGTTGTGCTTCGTCTGGTTGTGCTTCGTGGAATACTTTAGTTGTGCTTCGTCTGGTTGTGCTTCGTTTGGTTGTGCTTCGTGGAATGTCTCGAATGGACTATATAAACTTAAACTAAAAAGAAGGTAATTGCCAAACTTAAGGCACAGTGGACAGGGCACATTGCTCGCAGAATGACGTGATTAGATGGTCATAGGGGACCAAAGGTTCTTAACGTTTGAATCCCCAACCGGTCCTATGAGACCGCGCTGTTATTGTTTTACTATTGTGTCTCGTTTCGCGGGTATCTGAGTAATTACGTGGCGACCAACTTACCGAAAGATGCAGCATTGGAAGGCCTCTCTAAAGGTGAACTTATGACCTGGTGAGGATCACAGGAATTCGATAGTTGCGAGACGCACAGGACTGCTGTTTATGGCGACACTTGGGGAGGTCTATGTCAAATAGTGGATGATGATGATACATGGGTTTGCGTTGAAAAGGAAACATCCTCCAACCACCCAGATTCTTGTCTGATTTAGGCAACTGCCCAATAGTTGATTTCGGGCTTGTTGTATATACAAACAACATTTGAACATTCAAATTACGCAGAGAATCCCAAATTGTGGGATGTAGAATTTCGTAGTTTAGTTCCGATATGACACCATAGATGTCGCTAGCAGATATACATATAATTATGTACAGTATAATGTTCTACCGGACATACAATGAAGTTTATGGCATTTTAAAGGCACTACACAATATTATAGGCAAGATTTTTGCTGAGATAAGCGTGAAGGTGAAGTCAATGTTGGCTGATAAGGGTTTAGTGATATTTTTTATGGTTGAAATAGACACCGCAGTTAAACAATGTATGTAGTTTTAAGTAAGGTTCTTGCTATAAAGCGATTGTTTGAAAATTTTAGGTTATTCATTTAAAAGTGACACTATATCGCAACTGCTTTTTATTTGAAAGACTCGTATTTATGGAAACATTTACAATGATATTTGAAATTTGCTCTAGCATATCTAGAGCGGAAATCCGATAGGTATATGCGAGACACACAGGACCGGTCGTTGTGGCGACGAAGCTTAGGGAATAGTCTATATCCAGCTGTGATCGTTTCCAACTGAAATAATGATGATGATAAAGTATCTCAGTTTAACATATTAACGCATAACTGAAACTACTAGGATTAGAAATTGCAAATAAAATGAAATAGAATAAAGATACTAATATTATATAGATCCTGATCTGAATTAATACCTACAATAGTGTTTTAAATATTTTTACATTCAATCCAAGTAACGAAACGAAGGTTCAACTAATATGTCCATTTTACGGCAAGAAATTCCAGTTATTTTAAATGCATTGAGCAAATATTCCCAAAATTCTGACTAAAAGCTGACGACTTATGGCTTTATAACAAGCTGTTTATTCTTCACTTTATGTTGTAAAAATTAAATTCACATTACCCAAACAGATTCTGAGATTTTTTCCCAAAAATAAACTTTCTGTCAATGTAAACAGTCGTTGTATTGATATTTTTGGTACGTACGAATCATATAAAGTACTCAACGTCGCTAAAGATTAGGATACGGCCAATTTCGTTTATATATGAACGGTTTTTGGGTGCATACAAATTTGTGGTGACCTTCAAATAACTGCCAAACAAGTTGAGTTTAAAAACTTGTGTCCGGGTAGTTTAGTGTTGTAAGGAATACACAGGATTGGGCACCTTTTTAACCGACTTCAAAAAAAGCAGGTTCTTAATTCGGTTGTATTTTTAACTAACAAAAAAATTATACCAGAAACATCGATTTCCGAAACTAAAGTTATTTTGATCGTTTTTGTGTTTTTTTTTGGTTTAAGGTTTTTTGTGCAAATATCTAGTAATTATATGTTGATACCTAAACCTTTCTAAAGAGAGAATACATAATTACGATTTACAGTAATACTCGTATTATAAATCCAAAGATTCGTGTGTGTATGTGTATGTTTATTTTTCCTTCACACACAAAAGGCTGATCGCAATTGGATGAAATTAGATGTAAGTGAAACCATGCCCAGTAACATATACAAAGGATAGTTTTTATTCCAGTCCATCATTTTCCCTTGGGATAATTTTCTACGTCGTTCAAAAATTAACCTTATCAATAACAATAATAATAAAAAAACAAGTCCAAAACACGCAAAAATAAGGCAACACTTAACAAAATCGTTGCCAACTGCTCTCCCCTCTCCACCACTTGTTTACGGCCCATTTAAATAAATTAGCCTCTGCACACATTTCCCACGCAATGTGTGATCGGAAAACCTTACTAAGGTATAATTTATTAATTTGTTTTCCACTAACGAGTAGGCTAATGCGAACCGGTGGGCTCCTCAAGCATGCAATGTTTTATGCAGTAATGAACCAATGGACAGGGAGCTTACTGTGACGTCTTGAAATCTTCATGAATCCCGTGTAAGAGAGAGATGGAGATATACGGGTGGGATAGCGCTGTTTCTTTTTGTCGTTATTTGTCAGTGAGCAATATTTGTGTTGTAACTGTAATGTAACTGTAACGTTGGTGTTACACAGAGGTTTTTTTCTTGGAAATTAAGGGAGAATGATTTGTGATACATATTATTATGATTTAGAAAAGTGTCCGTACAGTTTTTTGCATATTCTTCTTCATAGAGATCTGTGCTTTGGAATATGCAATTAGCATCCTTTTTGTGACTGACTGACTATTTGACAATTAAAAAGTGCCAGTAAATGGTTTATTTGAAATAAATGGTTTGATTGATTTATTGAGTGTTACGAATAATTTATTTGGAGTGGTTGGTTCTTATTACTGCACTGTTCTTTATGTGGAGTGATAACATAATGTTAGCGGTTCCGACTTATGAGCCGTATGTTGTAGGTTCAAATCCAGGCAAGCGCATTACTTTGGAAAATTTATTTCATCACCACTGCTCTCAAAAAAGAGAAGGAAAACATCGTGAGGAAACCGACATAGATTGATGCTCCTGACCTACAAAACCTTATATGTAACTTATATGTGCCAAACAACTACAGACGTGGCAGGAAACATCGGCTCCTGGCAGTTCCAACGTGTCGCACAGTTGCGCACTCAAAATCACCCATACCTCGGACTCTCTCTGCGCTTAATGCTCTCCTAGACCTGAACACAGAGTTTGATATGTTTACGGAGAAATGGAAGACGATACTGTCAGAATGTATGTTTTGTGAGATGGATGTATGAGTGTGTACTATAGTATAGGAAAGTCCTGCGCGACTTACGATGTGTCTTTTTTTAAATCATTTAATTTTTGTTTTACTCTATTTACTGTTTTTATTGTTGTGTTGTGTCTTCTGTACTTGTTTCTCTGTTTAAATGGTGTAATTGGCTTCGGCCGTTCTGTTTAAATTAAATAAATAAATAAATAGAACCAAAAATAATTATTGAAAACATGTGACATACGCCAATTCGTTCTGGGCCCGTGTGGTGGATTACGGCCCATTGGTTTTCTAAAGAGTGGGCCTAAGTGCCAACCTAAAATCATTCAAAACAAAGTTGATTATGTTATTTAGGTACTAAGTAGATACTATTACTACTTAGCTTCAAAATATGTTTTCCAAAGCTTGCCAACCTTTCAATAACACCATCCACAACAAAGTGAGACGCATTAAAACATTATTAATTCTATAAATGAACATATTACCCACATCTTGATATTCATGCTATCATAACATACCGCGGTACACAAATGGGGCACCCAATATTTCTCAAACAAAACATTTTAAAACAAAAAACTACAGAAAGTTAAGTTTATAAATCGAATGTTTCAATAGTATGTAAACTTTTTACGTTATTCTTTTGTTCGAAGTGTCTCGAAGTTTTGTACCTCGTTGCAATGCAGGTTAGCTTAGGATATAGGATCACGTATATATCCTAGGCATCAATAATTCATCTGAACGCAGTCAGACAGGCTTGAAATAACAATGGATCAAAGTTTTACTCAAGCTTTTTGTGGTGAAAGGTATGAGCGTGTAGCGATTTTGATTTTGAATTCTAGATTTTTGAAACATTTTAGCTTCTTGTTCTTTTCGTGTCGATT
The DNA here is from genome assembly GCA_030763345.1 of Mythimna separata. NCBI lineage: Eukaryota > Metazoa > Arthropoda > Insecta > Lepidoptera > Noctuidae > Mythimna > Mythimna separata. The sequence continues at coordinate 1,581,348 of JAKKIA010000033.1, read as the reverse complement.
CTCTCACTAAACTTTTTCTGTCCAGTATTTGGAAACTTGTGAGGCTCTAGCATTGGCCTCGTTTAGATCCTGCAAAGTGCAAGTGGTTGTGCAGGATGGACAGTATAGCAAGTGAAAGAAAAATAAATTTTGTAGACATTGAAACTCAATGTCTGCAATTTTATTAAAGAAAATGATGGCATTAATATCTATTGTTTAATTTCACCCACTCTTGGCAAAGGCCTCTTTTTAGTTAAGCCAATTCTTTCCGGTTTTGTTTCAAAACTTCACCCGTGATTGAATGTGCCTAGTTGTTTTCAAACAACTGATGAGATGGGAGAATGAGTTGAAACTGACAGTGGGCCCCAATGTGAGAGTTTTTGAGAGGCTCGTGAGGTGGTTTTTGCCAGGAGCCTTACTGAAAATAGAGACATTATATAACAAACCAATGGTCGAAAGGTAGATTCCATTAAATCTTCTTTCTTTGTTATCTCTATGCTGCGTAGACCTATAAACAAGATTCATTATTTTATTTGTTAAAATGCAATTAATTATGGTATGGATTTATTATGGCATTAGACATAGCAAATAACTAACATCACAAAATACGTACTAACTATACTTGTTACAATGTAGCAAGCAAAATCTCCATACTTTCATCACTTGCACCACACACTATCAAGCTTAGCTTTAGCTGATTGACAGCTATAGCGCCGCCATCATAACCAGACCTTCCCAGCTCCCCTTCCCCCAACCAACCACGACCACACCAGGAGAACCACTACTCCTTTCAAAGTTCAAAACAAACTGGTTGTTTGTTAAGCGCATTACATCTATTAAGAACTTCAACGCTTGTATCTCTAATGTAATTCGCACGCATTAGACATTTAAATATAATTCAAGTAACTTATGCAAGTACTAAAACGGCTAATGGGTGGCATTAGGAACACTTGCACACTGTCCACATATTTTACCTTTGAGTTTAAATTTTAACCGCGTATTGCTTGTTTAACATTGTTCTAGGAAGAATGAAATTCTGACATTCTGGTTGTAGGAACACGTCATTGGGAACGGATTACGAATGGTAGGATGGATTACCCAGTACTCGGTGGCATCTAGTCGCACTGGCTATGTGGATATGGTAATTTTCGATGTTTGATGCAGGATTTCGTGGTAATAGTAGTAGGCTTTGGAAAAATGTGGTTTGACGAAATCGTGGCAAGAGTCCAAGTTTTAACTTCGGTTTTGCGATTGGTTGAAGATGAGGATTAAGGGCCGTGCTTTAATGGGATGCCATAGCAGCGTAGCCAAGCCATGACGTCAAAAAAATGTATGGTTGACTGCGTAACCAACAGTGGTCAAGTGAGGTAGGTATCATAGAACTGAATGCATTTTCTGGCGTAAACTGCAAGCACCATCCTTCATGACGCCCTAGGGAGGCACAGGCCAAACAGAGTTTGTGACAAAGAGCCTTGTTTGTATTATAGCAAAAATGCAATACCAATTTATCTCACGATAAAGAGTGAAAAGGGCATGTTTGTCCGAAAGGGTTACCTTAGCCCTGAAACGTAAACAGCAACTGAAGTAAAACCAGTGGGTTTTGGTCACTTTCTTTCACTCCATCTAAAGCGGGAGAAATTATTGTTGGCCTATTAACAGTGGTGTTCTAGTGGTAACTGCCCCGACTTACGAGCAGTAGATTTTGAAGAGGATTCAACGACCCATTCCCTTTCCTAGAAGATACTTGAGTCTCAGCAGTAGGAACATTATAAAGCTGATTATGTATGTATGTTCCACCCAAAAAAAATAAGATTAGTGAGGCATAGATTAAAGCCGTGGTATGAGGGAAGTAAGAAACGGTTCTTACTTATTCCTTCCTGATTAATTTTGTTACGGGATCCAAGACAGTTTAATCATTCCCATGAAATTCTTCTGCTTATTCAGTTACGTATGCACATTTCTTGTTTATATTGAATCTTTTCAAAAATCGCTATCATCATCTTCCTGGTCATGTCTCGGGTCGTCGCAACACGTTTTTACGTGATTTTCTTCAGTAATATGTGAGAAGGTCCCAATATTAATTAGTTAGGTGGTAGTGGTAGTAGGATTGTAGTTTTAGTTGGTTATTGATAATTGTTTGACTAATTTGATTTGCTGTAAGCAAATCCAATTGTGGGTTAAACTCGCCTGTGTTCCTATTTTGTCCTCAACTGTCCTACTATTTATTGTTGTAAAAAAGTTGTGTGTACAATAAAGAATATGAATACTCTCAACTTTGCACAAAGTTTTTCCTTCTGTGGTGGTATCTACATCTATTTCAGGATCTTTTAACTTGCCTAGGTTTTGATTTAGCTGAGCTGGTTTGGTTTTAGCTTTCTAGTTTTCTTTTAAAGGCATGATCGCTGCCATAGCTATTTTCAGGGGTAGTGGATCTTCAGCACATTGTCTCATACAGAAATGGGACTAACTAGACAACTTCTTCTTCTTCTTATCGTGTCGATATCTTCAACTAATTTTTTTCCGACCAGTATTTAGCAACCCGTATGGCTCTAAAAAAGAGGGATGCAAGAGCGGTCGACGCAAGCTCAATAACATTAACACCTCGCCTATATTCGAGGCGAGATGCTTGGAATAATATTCTAAGAGAGATATATTTTTTGTTACTGATTATAGAGGGATGGAAGTGCATTATCTTGCACCTGCTCCCGGCGCCTACGTCTATGTCTATAAGCAACTTTAATTTTGCAAATGTGCTTCATACATGTACTAGTATCGTATAGCATAGTAAGCTATGGTCTATCAGTTTAGGTTAGGTTATACCATACCAAGACTTTTTACCTTTTTTTACCACCTAAACCGATAGACCATAGTTATGAATGATATTTTATTCGGGTATTTATAAAATAAAAAGCACGTCGTGTAACTTATCAATTTCTTTATTTAACTTTGTTTTTTTTTTATTCTTTACTAAAGAAATAAAATAAACTTAGTATTTACATAAATGCCACTATTTTTATAGATAAATATTTACATCGAAATATAAACTTAACTATTCCTTTGGAATGCAAAAATATTTGGACGGAACCATATTCCAATACTTATGTTTAAACTATACAATATATCTTAGAACTAAATAAAATACTGTTACATATTTACCATTTTTCCTCAAGTTGATCGACCAGAGCCAATTTTTTTTATTGGCACTGATTTTTAATATTGGAGTACTCTTGTATACAAATTCTGCGTCTATATTTATAGAACAATAAACGAGGAAGGTTTGTATGTATATTTTACACACGTGCAAAGCCGGGACGGATCACTAGTCAGATTTAAATTGTTGATCAACTTGAGGATAAGGCGTTACATTTGAGCTAAAAAATATCAAACCGAAAAATAGTATCTACCTACTTAGAATTTTAAATGCATCGAAATAGGAAGAAGAAATTACTACATCTAATAGTCGTAGAAAAATAAAGAAATATTCTGTTTCTTTCGAGCTCTTTTTGAATTCAACAATATTTTTGTTTTCGCCGGATTAATTTCCTTACAAGATCACTTTTAACCACTAGTTTGTTTTACTAATGGAACTTTGATACATTTTGCTAATATTTTAATTTTAACTGACATCATGGTTGATGCGGTTACGCAATGGTTGAGCAATTGGATGCTGCACTGCATGTTACGAGTTTCACTCCCGTAAATAAAAAGCATCGGGGTCGCGGGAATCCGATGGATGCGAGACGCGCAGGACCGGTCGCTGTGGCGACGCTTGGGGGAGGCCTATGTCCAGCAGTGGACGTCTTTCGGCTGAGATGATGATGATGATGATGAAATAAAAATATTATAAAAAATCGCTCAGAAAACCCAATGTTACATTTGTATTGTACATAAATTATTTATGTTTGTTTCATTTCAAAGGGGAAACATAATTCCTATGATTTTTTCAAAATAAAAGCTAAATTACCAATCAGGTTCACTTCAAATCAATTTTTGAACTCGTGAAGTATTTTCTATAAGTAACCTTTGTACCTATTTTACTATACATACAAAAAAAACCTTAATATTAAGTGACCATAGCTCTTTCAGGAGGCATTGGTACCATGTGGTTGTAGGTAAACCGTTGGGTGTAGTCGGGGATTTTGAGCGTGGTGTCCGACCAGGGTGGACTGGGGTTCCACCGGTCCATGCCGTCCGTTTCTTCTAGGGTGAGGGGAGGTGGGGCTAACCGCATACGCTTCGGACTGGGGTATTCCATACCTGTGATAAAAAAAGAAAAGCATTAAATGTCTATTTAAAAAACTGAGATGTTTAATATTGTATGTTTTTTTATTCGGCCTTTTTATTACGTTGCCAATAAGTATACGTATTAAAATTATATTTGCTGAAGAAAATATTTGTTTTTCCTTTGGTATTGTACAATATTCTATAACTGAAAGTCGAAACGAGCATTGTATTCTAAGAAAACCTTTGTGGGCGTTCATAAATATTTCAAAGAATAAATGGGCCCAATATTTAATGTTTATTGCTAAAGTAAATGGTTCTTCTTTTTATTTCGTTCAATACGTACAAAATCAAAAAGAATGATTCATTTATTCGCAAAGAAACATGTTAATATTAATGTTTTCTATAACTTAGACATAATAAAGTCAAGGAAAACATTACAAGAAGAAAGTGTACAATGGATTACTTTTACATAAATATTAGGTATTAAATGCTTTTATAAGACAGATTAAGGAAAGTTATCGGCAATTTGTTGGTTTTCTATTACTGAAGCACATACTCGTATATTGTTAAAAAGACAGGACCTATGTGCTCTTTTATCTATAATATTCATTTTTTGTCCTTTGTAAGTGTTATGTGTATGTACTTATATAAATTAAAATAATATACCTACTATATTTTTAAATGTTTAAAATATTGAAAATGATTTTTTAAAAACAACTTTTTTAATAGATGAAATAATTACCTTCTAGAGTGGTGCTCGTACAAGGTTCTTGCACGTGATAGTTGACCCTAGGGTACTGTTCATAGTACTCCCTCTTCGCGTGGTGGGGATACATGTACATATTACTGTTCACGATGATATCTGGCGGCGGGTCGTAGTGGTGGGGCGATCTGGAAGTAAAAGTTGTGGTTAGATTTGGTATAGTCTCCCCTTTGCATACAGGGTGGTTAGATATGAAGAAAATTGGCACTTAGTTGATTTTACCATATCCTAATAGGGCCTAACCATAATTTATGTTGATATACATTATAACTCAATGTATTAAAAACGGGTGCAAGCAGTTGTGGCCCAGAATTTTAGTAAAAAATTGTTCAAATGTATCGTTTTTGGCTAAATTATTTGGCGATATATCCTATAGCTAAAGCTAACTATTTCACGCAAAAAATACATTGAAATAATATTTTTATAGGAAATATTTTTCTGAGATTGTTGAAACCAAAAATTACGTTTAAATATTATGTCATAATTTTAGGTCGTATCGTGAACTGGAATGTCTAATTATTTTTGTCAATGAATTAATTCGTTGGGCCTTACGAGGATAGAAAAAGATGGACACTAAAAGCCTCTTTAATTTTCGATCTTCTTCACTTAGTAGTGTTTTATTATTTGTATTAAGTAATTGTGTCTCCAAAATTTGTTTTACTGTTTTGCGTCGGACATTTTACGCTCTGTGATTGTTTTTTATTTGCTAATAATACTCTTAAACTGTATAATAGTATTTTTAAATGTTTTCCGTTACCTAATAATTTGAGAAAGCAGGTATTGTCGACGATTGTTTTTTAATGATGTACTTAAACTAGTGCTTGTCTGCGATCCCAACTAATGGTAAATAGTGATGCAATTGTTGATGGTGAGGCGCACTAGTTTATTAAGAGCATATTCTCTCTAGCCTTAAGAACATCAAAATTCTTCGTCAAAATTACAAGAATACCGCCGTCAAATTTTTTCAGTCTTTCGATGGACGCGATATAAACGACGAGGCGTACTTTCTTTATATGTATAAAACCTCGAGAGTTAACAGATAACAAGGAAATATTATCATCTATGGCTGAAACCATTACTTCTCTAACATAAGCTCGTAACTTCGGAGCCGACCTTTCGATAATACTTTGATCCTATTGTGGTGACCCATAACATTTCAACGTGGCTGGATGTAAAGGCTTAACATTTTTGTTCATGTTATGAAGAGCTATAACAAACGCACGTATCGATCTTCAAGGTTAAGTAACGCTTGCCCATCCATGGACTGACTGAGGTCAATCCATGAATGGGTGACCGACATAACAAAAAGATATTTCTCTAAGCTACAGAAAGCATGTGTTGATCTTCAATGTTAAGTAACAGTTGTTTAGGTCAGTCAATGGATGGGTGATCGTCTGAACATTGCGAGATTTCTCCAAGCTACAGAAAGCACGTTAAGTCCTTAGGTACTGGTAGTTAGACACACCAAATCTTATATGTATCTGAGAAATGAGGCTTTTTTTAAGGTGGGTAATTACCAATATGACTTCTTCCGCTCCGGGCGAAGCGGGAAGGTGTGTCAGACTTTGACTAACTAAAACCCACTCCACTTCCTTCTTTGCCTTAATTCCTGGCCCCGTGGTTCGATTCCACCCAATTCCTCAGCAGGCTTCGCCCCTGCCGTGCTCCTACGCGTCCCAGCAGTGGGATTATTATAATATGGCTGATTATGCTTATGCTAATACTATCCTAGTGGGGGTCTACAACTACCTCGTAAGTGTGCAAAATATAAAATGACATTTTATCTCTAACATAAAACTTTGTACCGTTAAATTATATTTGATGCAACATAAAATATTAATAGGCCATTAAAATGTTAGTGCCTAATTAAATAAAATAAAAAATGATGTTCATTTAAATTTCTTTTAAACTGCAGAGGCTACACTAATTTAGCATAAAAGTAATTCACTTGATTTTAATTTCGAAAAATTGGTTTAGCGTAAAAAATCGTTCGTAAAACGACTTTTTTAATCGTTTCAATAGGTATATTTTTTTCTTTGTTCAAGCATCTTTATACACAATAAACTCTCATCAAAGTTGCCTCAGTCGTTTAATTGTGAAAACGATTAAATTATTTCTGTCGCCTTGACTAACGGCCGAACCCAATCACCTATCTATCTCCAGTTTTGGCATACTGGAGATAGTAAAACAAATGATGCAATACAAAAATTATACATGTTTTATGTTGTTTCATTTGTTTTTCTATCTCCGATAAGTGATAGATAGGTTATTGGGTTGGGCTGTAAATTTTCGTAGTCTGACTATATCGCACTAATTAATTACGAAAGTTTGTAAGTGCGTTTGTATGTTTGTTACTTCTTCACGCTTTAACGGCTGGACGGATTTGAATGAAATTTCGTGCACGGGTAGATCATGTTCTGGAATAGCAATTTGCCTGCTGCGGTCTTCCTGTTCGATTATAACTTAGGCGACTTCAAGGTTCTAAAAAACTATTGCGCCTCACCGCCAACGATTGCATCACTGCTTACCATTAGGTGGGATCGCGTTCAAGCGCAGTCAAGCAAGTTTATAACAAATAAAAAAAAATTGCCCATAGAATACGTTTTATCCTGGGAGTATATTCTTTTAGGATTTTTTTTTAACGTTCACGCGGGCAAAGCCACTGGTACCGGCTAGTACCTACAATTATTTCAGTTATTTTAATACGTTATGGTCCAACTACTGACGTATAAATATCTTCAAACATACATTTACGAGCTCCGTAATAATTTTCTTAACAAACACAAACTCGCGTCAAAACCAATACCAAAGTACATCAAAATAATAAACTATTACTGACTTAAACCCTTTTCAAGTTAAGCCTTTCATTTTTGGTTTACATTAACCACTTTATCTCTACCATCAGTCAACAAAAAAATATTGAAAAGTAGACTTTGTATCAATGTTATAAGGTTGAATTGGAAGTTTGATGATAGTAAATTTATTTTGGTTAGTTTACAATAAATATGGTAATGAAAGGTGTCAAATTACGCGGACGGACAGACAGACGGACGGAGTGATGATTTTCTTATTTATATTCCTTAGTGTGACATGACGGGTACAAATTGTATGAACTGACCTTCGCTTGTTTGGTCGGTTTATAATCTGTCCTATTATTTGTTTTAGTTATTGTGTACTTTGTGCATTTAGTATCACTTAATTTGAGGAGAATTTAAGTGTCATTGTGCTGATAGCAGTCGTTGGTGATGACGGAAATTTTAGAGTTAATTTTGTAAACATTTTGTTACAAAATTTAATTTAGACTTATTTAAATTGTATAAGTTGAGCACATCTTGTAATTTACAAAGTGCGTTAACAAAGTTTTAACACTTAAAACACATCATACCAAACATTATTATTATCTATCTACATTTAGGTATGTATATTATTATTTTATAAAGTGGGAGATTTGTATTTTTATTGTAATAAATAAACTCAAAAACATCTGGACTGATTAAAAAAAATCCTCCAAATGTTAGAAAGAGAGAGAATGCTGCTTTAGTGACATAGGCATATATTTTCTTTCACGCGGGTATAACCGATGTGAGTACCTAGCTATTTTTGCTTATTTTCTAAAATCTAAAAATTAAATTAACCTTCATTTGGAATTTGAGCCTACTGCAGTCTTCTCGTTCTATTATAATTTCTATAGTTTTCAACGCTCGAGTGAATAGGCACTTAATAAACTAGTGCGTCTCACCATCAACGATTGCATCACTATTTATCATCAGGTAGGATCTTAGTCAAGCACTAGTTTATACCAATTGAAAAAAAAACTTGTTCCAGAAAACATGCCTAATTAAAACTACAAATATTTTAATTAAAAACTAAAATACGTAATCAAACCATCCTCACCTCTCTTCACTAATCGTAGACTGCGGAGAATGAGTGGAATAATCAACGGGCCCTCTATCCGAGTATACTCGCTCACAACCGCTGTAATCCTCCACTGTCTTCGGCTGTACATACGAGGACACGTGGTAACCAGCATACTCCATCTCTTGGTTCTCCACATAAGGGTACTCCTGGTATTCCTGGTAACACTGGTCACGTCTGAAGAACTTTTGGCAGCGAGGATCCAGCATGCCACAGGGCTGGTTTTGGTAACCATAGTACTGGTATAGCCAGGAGTTGGCTAGCATTATTGTGGCTTCTTCTTCGCTGTGGGTAAAGAGAAATGTGTCAGAAGTGCTATTTACTATTTATTTTTTTGATGGGCTCGCGTTAGAGGACTCTCGTCTAAGAAGTTAATAGGCGCTTGCCTGTATAGAGTTTATCATCTCCCTAGCCTTTTTGCATCTAGGTTGGGGCCAGCTTCCAGACTAAATACTCGTGTTTTACATGAAGCGTCGACCTATAAGATGTCCACAACCCAGTTGCTGGGCAACACAAAACTCCATGACTAGTCTACTTGCCCGGTTTCGAACCCACAACATTATACATGAGAGGGGGCTATCTACATATCTATACATGCATGACTCCTACTCTTACTCAATCAAAGTATTACCTGAATGTGAAAATTACGAAAGAAAAAACCTAATTATTTATTGCATTTAGAAAGTATAAGTAGGTAAAAAAAAATAAGATTTCAACACAAAATTTTAAAATTATTACACGGTGATTATTTTGATTGATCAGCCTAGACTTTTACTAAGCATTTGAAATAGCTAATTACGCGTTAAAGTTCACACATATATTTTGCAAGTAATATAATATTTATAAAAAAATAACTTAGAATATTTTTTACCTTAATATCTGATTTGTAGCTACAATAAACTGTCTTGGTGTATCCGTTGCGTCTTTTACTTGTAATACCATATGTACCCATAGGAACTGTCCGCTTCGTTGCTGCAACTTCACCAGTAGTATGCAACACTTGTCCTGTTCCGATTGTGTTACTGTAACAAAGTTTAATTTTAAGATAAGTCTGATTATTGGGTTTTGCTTGTTGCTTGAAGGGAGAAAGAGGTGTAAAAACCATTATTATGATTTTCCAAGTAAGGTTACTGACATAGTCCGAAGAATCGTGTAACTAAAGCAGTGGGCGGGTCACATTGCTCACAGAACAAACAGTTGATGGAGCCGAAAGTTTCTAAAATAAGGCTTTCTGAAAGGCTTTCCACAAAACGTACTGAAGATCTGGTCAGGTCCGCGTGAATACGATAAATGTGAGACACATAAGATAGGTCTTTGTGACGATACTTGGGGAAAGGCTGTGTCTCACAGCTCACAGTGGACATCTTTCCGCCGATGATGAATCTACCCAATTATGCTGGGTTCTAGATCTAATGTAACCGAATGCACTTACAATACACTCACATTTTATCGTCCTGGAATAGGTGTGACTCTACCGAGTATTGAATAATTCCTAAAAACATTGGTTTGGTCACCTCAGAGATTTAAACCATACTTGGTTGCTAACCCTTCGAGGACTAAACCAACGTGGACATTTTATCTATTATATTCTAGGTAAAATGATTCATTCGATACGTATTAAATTATTAATAGGAGCTTTTATCAACATAATAGGTGTATTGTAGTCTGAGGTCAATAATTTAAAGTATGAATTATAATAATTATTATTGATAGTTGATTTCCTTTGCCAATCATAGGTGTCAGTAGGTTTTATTGTCTTTTGCAGATTGATTCCGATATTAGAAACAATGAGAAATAAATTAGGGAAATGTTGTCATGTTTAGCATTAAAATAAATCATTTAAATTTAGATTTTCAAGTAAGTATATTTTTTGGATTCTGAGTACGTACGCAAAAAAAATTGGCATAAAACAATTTGTGGTAGAATAACAAAAGCGCAATGCGGTGAGCCTTTTTTGTACGTTTGTATAAAAAGGCTTGTCGTATCTATAAATATACTAGCTTCTTTCAGTGGCTTCGCTCACGTGGTTTCAGTACATCAGGATAGCATATAAGCAATAATTGGGATATTATAAGTTAGTAAGTATATCTATTTACACTGGTATAAAAGGAAAAACTGACTGACTGCTATACACGTATCAACGTATAGTTTTGTAAACAGGGGAATTTTGTTTGTATGCAAATCTAATTCTCTGTGCCAAAATATACTTTTAAGTTAGTAATAATAACTATTTGAAGTAATAATAAAGGTTTTCAGAACTACCTAGGGGTATAGAACAATTTAGTGGCTTTTTAAAAGAATAGTCCACTATTATTATCTACTAGTGTAAACTTCGCACAAATTCTAATCAAAATAAATATTATTCCTTTATTTATATTAATATAATAAGAAAGCACTTACCTAATCTATGTTTGCTTTGTGCTTCTCGTAAACTATCCCAGTGTATAAGTTGGTACCACGAAACATCAGCTAACTCAGATTTCTTCCATCCTAAGTACCATTCACCACTGAAACAAACAAAATAATTTATCTTATTGAAATATAGAAAGCAAAGATCAGAAGTGTACCATCAATCCCCAAATTGATTAATTCAAAAACTTTTGTAACAGATAATTTCTTAATTAAAAAACCTAATTAAACTAGCCGAGTTAATGTACAAAATCGATTACAGATATTATTAATTTAGCATCAAAACTGTACTTTTAAAAATATTTTGCTTGAACTCGATCGTACAAAGTATCAATTAATCTTAGTCACAAAGTAGATTAAAATTTACCGTTAGTCGATAAATTGATCTATCATGGAAGTATTTTTTTTTGTGTAAAAAGTCTTGCTTCAAATTGTGTAGATATTTTTTTGCTGTGTTGGTTGTTTCAGCAATAGCTGACATCGGCGACTGGGGTTGGACGTTAGGATATCCAGCAGAGTTCACCTAGCCCTGGGAGGTCTGTGATCTGTCATGGCTGACTGGTTTTTGGTTGTCAACACTGTCGGTGGGTCGTCGATCCGAGAATTCTAGATAGGTTAGGCATTGCAGTTAAGTGTGAGACAAAGTCTTCACTTTGAATTTCAGAATAGCGACATTTATATTGCAGAAGTTACATATTATGTTGTGGGATGTGGCTTCCAATTTTTTCTGCCCAATAGAACTCTTTGGTGGTTAAAAACTAAATTGTGCTGATTGGAAATTATACAATAGTGACAAATTCAAATATGTTATGGTTAACTCCACAAGCCGTTACAAAGCATATGGAATTTGTTTTAGTTCGGTCCCTTCGGTTTTGCTGACATGTCCTTGAGGCGCACGTCGAACACTACGCGCTGTCGACGACTAAGGTACGGTCTAGATGATTACCGTACGGCCGGACGGTAAGCTACCCATTGCTCGCCGTCCGAAAGCAGATGGTACTAAAAGCGACACTATACTTACTTGGTATCAATGTGCAGTATCTTCATGTCCATGGCGTGCACGGTGGTGAAGACGTTGGTGGCGCCGTGCACCACGCACTCGCGCGTCTCCGGCATGGCCAGCGGCGTGCACACCGCCAGGAACACCGGCTCGTTGCGGCTGCACAGCGGCAGGTACGACACGTAGTGGCCGCGGACGAGAACTACCTAGAATTTATCCTCTGTTAAAGGCATCAATTAACTAAGCCTTTCTCCAGCTAGTGGGATTCGGTTCAATCCCAACTGGATTCAGAATACCAGTACTTTAAACACTCAAGACACTTAATTTTGACGATTCTTTGGGCTATGTCGGTAACCTTGGTTCTCTTGCGGATATCTCCATTTCTGATGTGATCACGCAAGGAAACTCCGAGCATAACCCTTTCCAATGCTCTTTAGGTGACTTCTAAATTTATATGTGCAAAAAGAAAACAAACTATATAAAGATCGTAACAGTTGAAGTTCAGAAGTTTTTACCAACTCTCATGAGAAAATGCAAAAAGCAAATGAGAAAAAAATAACAATTAGATGCCAAACTATTCCAATGTCAAAGAAAAAACCCGTCTTTTTACTAAATAACTTAAATGCCCGATAAACTTACAAATACTGTTGCAAACTAAAGAGCAATGACATTTAAATTTAAAAACTATTTAGTTAAAGAAGCGAAAAATTCTTAACTTTTTGCCATCTAACACTAACCTTACTGAAGACCGAGTTAATGTTTCGTTGCAAATTGAGAAAATAAACATCAAACTAAAATATAAGACAGCTGAAGTCGAATAGTTACGCCTGAACGAAACTGATTTTATAAGCATTTTTATAAAATATTACAATTTCTATAGAATTCTCGACGAATATAAAATATTAGCGAGATAAGTATATCAAAATAGTAATAAAAAATTTAAGAAAGTAAGTAACCTTTGAACACAGCCTAAAATTTTGTTAAAAAAGAGACAACATTTCAGTGCAAATACCACTTTCCATACTATCAAAGAACTTACTTTTTGGTCGCCGAACCTCATCTGTCTTCTCGCATTCCTTGACACGTTCATTCTACAGAAGAAATGTCTATTCTTTGGTACATTTTCAGTCTCTCCGTTGCCGCCTCTGTTCAGTTCCATTTGAACTGTCTGGTGGTCTTGCCTATCTATAATATCGTATACACTGTCCCCATGTATTAGTAAGTCCTCCTAGAAATTTTAAATTTATTAAAAATCTGTTTATTAATAGGAAAGCACTATGAGAAGTTTGAAAAGAATAGAACATACCATTGAATGTCCTAAATATTCCGCTGCATTTTCCGATATATACAACAATTTTCCATTCTGTGTCATCATCATCATAAAACCATTCATAGCCTGAAAAAACATTGTAGCATTAGTTACTGCTGTATGTCACGGCAAACAGTCGTAAAGTTAGAACTAATAAAAAATACAAACCTTAGAAAATCCGATATTAGGTGTAGGAGTTGGTTGTTCTTGATACTGATAGGTAAAGTCGTGACTTTTGAACACTAAAACGGAAAGAAAGACGTTATTATGGGTGAAGTTATAGCAACCGTAGATAAGATAGCGAACTAAATGCATTTTAAACGTCTTAATATGCCTTTTCGTGACTAAAGGTGAGTTCACAAAAAAGTTGGGGAGACGATGCCACGAGATCAAGGATAAAGGAGACGTGATGAGTTTGTCCAAAGATTTGGAGCATGAGAATTTACTGGAGGAAAAGTTACATGGAAATGAAGAGGAACTAGGTGCACGACTTTTGTGAGAAACGGGGGTAGTAACTGTTGAATGTGATGAAATGGTAGATGGCTTGTTTGTAAGCACACTAATACTGCATATATTTATTTATATTCTTGATCGTACCAAACTACAAAGACAATTTTTTATAAACACAAGTGTACAGTAGGCGGATCATATACATTATACACATGACCAGTATTGGAATATTGATATTCATATTTAACATATTTTATAAGAATTTTGGCTTGTTATTGCATGACATAATCTATTTATATTTGTATCACTACGTAGACATCAATATTGGGTATGAATATTATCGATCATGAGTTGTGAGTTTTCAGTATGAAAATAGCTTCCAATAGAGCCGATAATTTAACTTTATTTTTCTACTGGTGGAACTATAAAGTCACTGAACAATGAAATTTGGCTTTTTATAAATGCTAACCTCACTAATTCGTAGTATATTAAAAGTCTTCCGAAGCCATGGAGAAATACAGTAAAATAATCATTGTAATGTTGTAACGGTCAATCAGATGAACATTATATTAATATTATCTACCCATTCCACCAGTATCTACTCGTAATACAATCACAATGAAACAGGTAAGAGAAAGCAGTTTTTGATCATTTATCTTAAACTAATTGATTAATTAACAAAATGCTACAAAAATGTTTGGTTGTACTATTGTAGTAACTTGTGCTAGTATTTTTTTATCAGATGAAGATGATGTTGTTATGGAATTTGAACAGAACAAAAAAAAATACCTTTTTTTACGTGGTTTTTTTAATCTTTTTGAACAATCTAGTATTTTTTTTTAATCCAAGGCCCTTCTCAAAATTTTTATTGATAAACTTGATAGTTGTCTTGCTTGATTAGGTTTGAAATGGTGTCCGTACTTTTCCAGACTTAACTTTCAAGGTTTGTATGACTAGTTTTGTCTAAATCCAAGACTACATAATCCAAATCAAACCAACCAAATAATCTCCGTCCAGACACGACAAAAAATTGCCGAATTTACCGAGAACACCTGAATGAAATATTGATCAATAAAAGATTTATCAAAAGAAAATTTCTCACTATATCTCAAAACGAGAGATACGGACATTGGTATTCTTTTCACGCTTACATTACGATCCACAAACTTCTACGCCTTTGATAGTAGAGATCCAAGTTTGAGGTTTGCAAGCAAGCTGTAAAGTGCAGTAGAGGTCTACCTCGTGATCGTTGCCCAAATAGGCGCGTAGCTTAAGTGGAATTGGACCTGATATTTAGTGCATGACAAACGAGAAAAAGGTAAAAAGAACCACCGAATGAGTTCCATTCAATATCAAAAGACAGCACGCAAGACCAAGGCCAAAATGGCAGGACGAGCACCAACTCCTACCGTAAAAACTGGCTCGTACTGGCAAAGCACAAAAGAAAGAAAAAGAGACAAAATAGCCAATAAATAGTGAATTTACTGACTACGAACATAATCGTTTTCCGAACGCGACCGACAACCAAATAAAACATAAGAAACAAGAATTAGTCAATGATTTGTCTGACCCAGAACAGGCGGGTCCACCTCAATCAAGATATCACTTAGTGTTGATGCCTCAAATAAAAAAAAAAATCTTCAGTCACAATGCATCAAGTAATGACCGTTGATTGTCTGTTATTTCTGTTGAGGCATTTGCGATTCTATTCCAATTGATTCTCAGAACAATTTATAGATAAGAATCATTTATCAGTTAAATTGTTAACCATCTTATCAGGCTGCAGTGTTAGACACAGAAATCTAATTAACTGTCTTTTTCAATTGGATGAATTCATTTACTGGTAATTTTGAGAAGATAGTTCTGTTAAGTTTAATGCCAATGTGTATTTCGTTTATAAATAAATTATTAGTGCTAATACTATTTTTTGCCTACACGAAAGCCTTACTCGTGTAATTGGCTAAAGAAATGGCTAAGCAATTACTTTTCGTAATCTAAATTTTTTAGTACACGTACAACCCTCTACTTAAATAATTTAAGCCAAGCCACGCACGAGAACCTCCTTTTTCAGTATCTACGAATAAGTAATGGTGTAAAAATTCCTAATTCTTTCGAATTAAGCTTTTTTATAAAATGTCGATTTGACAAAAACTAAGCTTGATGTGAAGTGAGATTTTTGTCAGCATTTTTTGAGTGCGGTTCAATAGCTGTTTTAATTTTATTTGCAGATGGATTCGCAGTACACATTGTGATGTAAATAGGTATAGTTTTGTATCTTAAGTGTCTATACAACTGGGTAATTTGTGGAATAATTGAAGCAGGTACGACCTTGATAAAATGGAGCTTTAATATTTTTTTGTTGCATTGACTATCGAAGTTTGCCGAGAAGTCTGACTCGATCCGTATATTATGCTGCCTAATACTGCAAATACTTTTAAATATGTTACATCCGCATTTTAATAGAAAACAAATTGATTGTATTATCTATCAAAATTGAAGTACCTACTAATTAAACTTGAGACTGGCATATTGTACCAACCGTGTGAGATCGAAAAAAAATCATCAAACTAAGTAATTTAAGATCAAATAAGTGATGCGTTAATGATATTGGATTCATCTGCATTTATCTATTCCAGGTAAACACTTAAAAGTTAATGCACTTTACTAAAATACAGTTTTTGAGTTGCAAAACCTGTTATTGTTTTGACAAGAGTTAATTAGTTCATATAATTAATTTGAAAGCTCTGATAGTGAAATTAAATAACCTGTCATAAACAAGGTATGCATTTGTCTCAACAAAGCCTTTAACACTGACCATGACAATAAACTAATTTCTCCTCTTAATAACAATCAGGATCCTGATTACAAAGCCAATAAATATTAATAAGTCACAATCACAGCTATTATTCGCATGAATCACCACGTCAAACGAAACGTCATCGATCTAGTTATTCCACTGACCTACAGTTTGTTATATAATGCGATCACAAATGCGCGTGGGTTGGTTCTGAACCATAGAGTTTCGAGAACTGTAGATGGTGCTGTCAAAAGTTATGTGGAAGGTTTTGACAGTCCTGTCTCATAGTTCTCGATGTGAACTGCGAACTATAGACACACATGTAGACCTAGGCTGTGTTGTAGGTATGTCGTTTGAATCCCCAAGCGGTCCTATGAGACCGCGCTGTTATTGTTTTACTATTGTGTCTCGTTTCGCGGGTATCTGAGTAACTGTCAAGTTAATACGGTCAAAGGCAACTGTGCAGTCTATTAATGTATTTTCTAGAATACTGACTGATTTGTGTCGTTATGTACCGTGATTTTGAGGGCCACTGAAAGAACACAGGGAGGTTTTAATGAGTAAAAGCCTCATACTTCCTCTCACTCCACCCAGAGAGATAGGAGTTATTAGATTATTTCCTACAAAAAAAGAGATAATTATGCACATTTTCTCTGTCTCTTTTTATATAATAGTAAATTTTATGACAGTGATATTCAATCTAGATCTATAATATCAATTTTACGAACAAAGTGTATCAGTAACACAAAAATTCTAGGCTCGTAATAATTCTAACTATGGCAGCCTGAATCCTTTGGAACTATTTTGATAGGATTGTCTCTATTCATTGCCGGTGTTGCGATTCCATGTTCTGTTTTTAGAACATTTTCTGGTATGACTATAATTCATCGAACCTTATCTACACTAACTGCTAGAAATGTCATTGGCACAACCTTCACCTTACACCAAGTGTGCAAGTGACTCTTATAGTTTTATTTACCCACTAGCTGACCCCTGCGGTTTCACCCGCATTTTTCCTTACTGCTCCGCTCCCGTGGGTCGTAGCGTGATGGTATATAGCCTATAGCATTTCTCGACAAATGGGCTATCTAACACTGAAAGAATTTTTCAAATCGGACCAGTAGTTCCAGAGATTACCCCCTACATACAAACTTACAAACTTACAAACATACAAACTTACAAATTTTACCTCTTTATAATATTAGTATAGATATAAATTGATGGCTCGTGAGCACGCTTTATAACGTGAAATTTAGCTTTACTTTTTGGACTGACCGATATTTTGAAAATTCAAAAGTAAATGCTTCATTTGAAATTAACTTTTCTGATGAGCTTAACCCAAAACATGTACTCCTCTGAGTACAGATTTCGGGGTAAGCTCATAAGAAAAGTATTCAGGTATTTATTTGTGTGTATAGTACAATAGTTTTTTTAGACCACAAATAAAACTTTTTATACAAATAGCATCCAAATTGATGATTAAAATATGCAGTAATTATCTTTTCAAATATTTGTATGAGGAAAAGTGGAGGCGTGGTAGGAACGTGCGTAACTGTCAGCGACGGTCATCGGCAGTAAATTTATATTTTAATTTGTGCATCCTTTTTCTGTTGTTTGACATTTTCACCTTCCAATACATTTAAAAGGTTTCTAAGTTACTTAATTTTGAAAAGATTTGATTTTTTTTTCTATTTGTAATTTTAGATAAACTTACTTTTTGATACATTTTATTTAAATGAGTCTAGTGGCTCAGCAAAGAGGATTAGTAGAAATGAAATCTACTATATAGTAATTGTCAGCTCGGCTATTCCATGCTCTACGTTTAGGACATTCTCTTGTATGACTAAGGCTGAAAGCAGCTGTCTGGTTTGCAGACAACTGTCAATGAAATGCTCTTGACAGAGGCCTAGTAATTGTGGTTCTGAATTTTAACTAGCCTGATCTCAATTGCAACTTATCTGGTATCAAAATCTAAATTGAATAGGACTGCTAATAGATTCTAATCTAGGACCTTCGAAGCGCTATTCGATGTCGTAATGTTTAATCAGAGATTTTTGAGCAAGTTGTAATAATGTCATCAGCTCAAAGTAATCATCACCAGCGGAGATCATGAAAACAAGAACCGCCAGCATATTTATAGGTTTACCTAACAGCTTCTAATACTACTTTGGCTGAGTCGTTTTAGGACGGTAAGCAAACAGTGTTTCAAAAACCTCAGTTGAAAAAGAAGGATCCTCCGACGAGACGGATGTTTTATTTGGTGTGGGCAACGGCCCATTAGATGATTTGGGATTGTAGAATACGTTCAAATCGCGGAATCCTCTAATTGGCTTTCGTAGTTTGGTTCCTATCTGAAGTCATAGAGGTTGCTACAGTTTAATTAATTGGATTTGATGGTGTTCTTATTTGAGATCCCTAATGTACCCATCTTATGAAAAGTTTTGTATGGACGGTGTTTTTGAAGGAAATACAATTATATCAACGGGATGCAGAGGAATTGGGGAAATTACATGGGAAAAGTGGATATAAATTATGATTCATGATTTAATTTAAGAACAAAAGATAAGACGGATGAATTGCGTGAAAAGAATATTGGTAGAAAATGGGTATTGGCGATATTAGAGAATAATGGAAGAAAAAAGGTAAACTGACTCCTAATTAAGTTACGGGCTTTACAATGACTTGTTAAAAAGACAGGCTCGCAAGTGATAAAGAGAGATGGAGTTATACACCCTATTCCTCCATTCCTTTAACAGTTAATTTTAGATCATCAAATGGATCGCGTTAAGAGCTCACGGTATGGCCTCAAATCAGTTTAAAAATACTTTCAGTTCGCTATCACCAGTCATCTAACTTACCTTGTTGGAAATAGTTCATCTTCCTAACATACACGCAGACCAGAGCCATCAGTTGTAGCTGTGAGAGCCTCTGTCTGGTGGATGGAGGGAGTGGCAGTAGATCCCGAAGGTTGGAGATCTCTGCATTGATCAGGTCACGACGCATCTTACTTGCGCCTTTTGTTGACTTTGTTGGTTCGAATCTGGGAAATGTAAAAATATGGTTAATTGGTTAACTCTTTGTTTTGGATATAAAGAGCTGCTTATGCTATATGCTTAGTTAATTATGAATTCCGAAAATGTGTGTAAGCTTTGTGTGCATTTTTATATACCTCAATATTGATTGATATGATGAATGCTTCAGTGGCATCGTGCGTATATTAAGATGCGAGTAACACTAAAGTATTACAACATAAAAAATCCTTATGTTTTAAGATAAATACTAAATGAATATTATTGGAGAATATTATAGGAGCTCGTGGCTAGATAATAACAGCCGCACAGGTCGATCTTCAAGGTTAAGCAACGCTTGCCTAGATTGGTCTGTGGATGGGTGACCATCTTAACATAACGAGTTTCCTCCGTGCCCCGGAAAGCACGTTAAGCCGTTGGTCCCGGCTGTCATTTGGAGATCTTTGGCAGTCGTTACGGATAGTCAGAAGCCAGTAAATCTGACTCCACTCTTGCCACGAACTACCGTGTTACCCCAGTTAATGGGTTGTGGAGTTCTGGTAGGCAGCCGCTCCTCGTAAAATACTGGTATTCAGCTAAATCCGGCTTGACTGGAAGCCGACCCCAATATAGTAGGGACAAGGCTAAGCAGATGATGAACACTAAAGTATTACACGCCTACTTATTTTTCTGTTTCGTCCAATAGTAGCAGCCTAAACTGATGACGATGCGTAGACAAACTTTTCAATATTATATTAAATTATTGAGGTTCTGTATGAACTTACTAAAAACTACACCTATGTTTTTTCAGTTGTGTGATTTGCAATATTTTGAGATGTCAAATCATTTATTTGAAATAGAAGTTTGACCTGCCGTATTGAGTAAAAATATTAAAGGTTTGAGAGGAACTGTTTCTTTACAGATGTTAATTAATCAAGGGTTAAAATCCATACTGACATCATAAACATGATATCATAACGATCATTCTGAGAAAACTGTCATGATAATACCTTCATCCTTTTGCCACCACATTCATAGGAATTGCCGAGGTGGTCTGATTCACACCTACGCAAATGCAGGAAACAATAAAACGCGACACCTAGCCCAACTTTTCCTCCTTTCCTAAGAAAAAGATTCAAATAGAAAGCATTCCAAGTTCTAGGATGTGAGACAATGCGCGGATGCCCCGTTCCGGACAGGTGTCCGCACTTCTTGTCGCAGGTACATTAACATAGCGATCTCGCGGCAAAGTTGTGTAATATGTGCGCAGGATACTTTGATTTATCGTTTTGACGGATTTGCTTTTCAAGTTTTTGTTCTTTTTTTGTAACGATTCGGTTTTTGAAAGGTCTTTTAAGGGGCGCGTGCGCAGGATATTATTATGAGTTTTTTGTTTTGACAGTTTTATTTTGGAATGTTTTTTTATAAGGCGACGGTGGTTTGGTTCCAATTTTATTTGAAGGGATTTATATATGATAAGGGTGTAGTGTACGATTTATAAAGATATGATTTGATTAGTTATATTGTTGATATAGCACTCGTCTGAGTATAAACATTTGAAAATGATTTGAAATCAATCAATTCAATCTAATTTTCTTCAACTTTGATCATCATGTCATCAGCAGTCTTGACCAAACTTCTACTAAGTATAGGGCTCCTCCCTTTTATCTTTGCCAAACTTTCTTAGAAAGGCGAGGTCTTACCCACAATCTTCTGAATGTCGTCTATACTACACTTGTCATTTGTTAGTAACTATATATTCAATCATTTACATTTGATTAAAAACTTACTACAAAACTTTACTTTTCAACATAATAACTTGACATAATAATTTCTCACTATATCACAGTACATAATATTGTGTAATCGACCGACGACGTGCGACGCTCGCGCAGTATGATTTGATTTATTGCTAAAGGATTTGTTTATGGTTGCTCTTTTTCTTTTTTGGGATCCTTTTTTGCCATTTCAATAGAAACCGTTATTTTTTCTTCCTTTTTGCCGTCTTAATCTAAGGAATTCACTGATGGATAGTAAAATGGATCAGTTAACTTTACTGTCCTTTCGTTCTTTATATTTCAGGTGGTTATAGAAATATTGATGACAAATTATGTAGCAGTCAACTGTTTCTGCTACACTTAACTACGAAACTACCAAGTGAATCAATCAAAAGCAAAAAACTGCCAAGAAAACTTATTTTCAGTCTAAAAATATATAAGATACATCTTATTCTAATACTCTTATTTGTACGGAATCCTTCACAATGCGTTGCCCTACACGCATTTGATCGGATTTCGTTCGTCACGCGTGCAGTTTTACGCTTATGTTTTTCAAGGACTTAAGGGCCTACTATCGTACACACACGGTTCACAAGACGTGTTGTGTAATCGGCGCGTGCGCGGGATTCATTGATTTATTGCGGCGACGGATTTGGATGTTTTTTATATTGGTTTTTGCGGAGAATATATAACATTTGAAACTAGTTATCTTAAATAATTTTAAGATATCATTAGAGCTAGTATTTTATAAAATGTTTAAAGGTTGTTACGTTAAACATTTTATAAAAAAGTACCCAGGTAGTTAATACGTCTGATAGGTTAATTTCGTAACAGGTTTATTTTTAAAATGTTGGTGCGCATGGTGCAGAGAAAATAAGAGTTACGTTAATCCATTACAAAACCTTTTAATTAACAAAGAGCTTAGTACAAAACCCTGTGAATTCCATATTACGACATTATGCAAATTATCTTTTCCGTATACTAAAAAGTTTTGGTTTAAAAACCATTTTTAAACCAAATAGTCTGTTTTAAATTTTTATTTTATTGACATAATAAGAAAATACAAGGGCAGCCTTTTAAGATACTAAAGTAGGGTGGTGGATCGTATCAAACGCTTTACGTAATCCCCTCACGCGCAGGATGCATTGATATATTGCTTTGGTTACAGAAGCCGTGCTGTTTTATTCATATTTTTTCTTGCAATGAGAATTATTGGGAATCCTTTAAGGATCGACTATGAGAAAGTTATTGCTCTACGATTTTGAGAATTGGAGTTTTTCAATGAAGACGGTTTTATGTGAAATTATTTTTATTCATCGCTTTTTATCGAGATATTCTACTGTTTAGGTAGAATAAAATTGTACATACAAAATTACTTACAGAAAGAAACGAGGAAATGGCCAAACAAAAATACCTATTGTAGATGATGGTTAAGGAAATAAATGAGATAAAATATTGAGGAAAAGAAATAATATTATTGCTTGTAGAAAATTAATTGTCGTTCCTCACACCTGTGGGGAAGAAACAGAATCTATAGTATCCTTATAATTATAATGTATTAACTCGATATTTTATTTGACTGACGTAATACTTTCCAATTAGAACAGAAACGACTTGACAAACCAACCTTATTACATCATAATTAAATCAAATAAAATAAATAGCTCACAAACGAAAAACAAAAAAAAATATACGTAAGGAAGTGTCTTTCCGTCCGTCCGTGGCATGTTAACATGCACTAGCGCACCCGACGCACAGCCGAGGCGGGACCTTTCATCTCACTTGGGAGTCCTTTTTATACCTCGTTCCTTTTTCAAACCCCGTGATTAGAGTTTTTTTTTTCAATCGTTAAATATGATTGTGGGAAACGAGTGGCCAGTGTTATTAATTTGTTGGTTTTTGATGATCGATTGGCATAATATCGATTTGGTTTTATGATTAATCGATGCATTGAGATCATTTGGCTAAGTGTATTTGTCATGTTTGAGGTGTATTGGCATTTAATGTTTCTGAGTAATTCAATTAGTAAGGTCAGTGTCAGGGTTTTTTTTGCTGATGTAAATATGACCTTTTCTAAAGATAGATCCGGTATTTGCAGATGCGTCATCCGGGAACTGATATACGTGTTATAAAAGTTTATCAAATAAATTTATTTAGGGATATACATTTGATAGCAAATGCCGTTCCATTACTTTGGTCCAGGTCATCACTACAAGGAAATTAAGTTCAAAATGTTATTTGCTTTATATCAATTTCATTATTTGAATGATTTGTCCTGTAGTTTTTTATTTTATTTACCGTGTAAATGCGGAACCGTTTTTCAATAACATTATACCACCCGGAAAGTAAGTTGCAAGTTTAACGGTAATGTGTCAGTAATTTCAGCAACACTTTAGAATGTTTAAAATAAAAAATACAGCTATACTGTTTTTCGATATTTATTTTTAATTTCAGTTTCTATTTTTATAAATCAGTGATAGTTAATGTCGCGTCAGTAATTATTTAGTATGTGGCCGAATCAAATATTTTTTATCTTAAACTAAGTAGTTGCCGCCGGCGTTAACTATTAGTTACTTCCCACCATTACTAGTCTTTTCATCTTTATTGAATGTTAATAGCAAATGTATTTATCTAGGATAATAGCTATTCTCGTAACAAATTCCCCCAGAGGTTTAACCGTGAAAGTAACAAACACACACCTATGTATGTAGTACCTTTGGCTTTACAATATCGGTTTAAACTCGAATTTCAAAGAGGATTTCATAAAGTACATCTCATTAATTTTTTCTGTACACTGAGATGACCTGATCAAATCTTCCGGAGATGAGACCCTATTTTTTAAATATATCAAATCAAGAATGTATCTGTAAAATCGTTTACACGTCAGGCCACAAAAAGCGGCATTCCTTACATACTGTACCGTGTAACGACGTGAACGCTTCACGCTGAATTCTGTAAGTTGACCGTTTAAATTCTTCCGTAATACATTAGTGGACATCTGTTGTTGTAAGACTGTGGATGCAAATGGTGTGATAATCTTGGCCGGTAGTGTAATATTTTACTGGGCACTGTGAGAAATTTTGTTCTCTGCATTTAACCATTGCAGATTCTAAGAGTGAAGATAACTTCTTAAAGTTATGATTAAGAAATTCATAGTCTATGCAAATTGTTCCTATTAATGTTTGAATCCCCAACCGGTCCTATGAGTCCGCGCTGTTATTGTTTTACTATTGTATCTCGTTTCGCGGGTATGTGATAGATTAAGGTAATGGATAAGCAACAGATTTTTATGATACCTATCTAGTATATAGTTACTATTCTAATATTATATTTTACCATCCCATATAATCAGGCTATTGACAGGTTCGTGTTTGACCACTATCTCAACTGATAGTAAACGATGATGTGGTCGACGATGGACTACACTTACCTAGAAATAATTGATTCAGTATTAACGTAAAGATCCCTAGGTTGTAACTATCAGGAAACACAGACTCTGGCAGAAAATTTTACGTGTTTTTGATGACGTGAATTTTTATGTGTTCCCAAAACGTTTTGTGCGTTTAAGTGGAATGTTCACCGTGTAACACTGGCGCAACGCCGTACGTTTGGTAGTCCAATTAGTGAACGGGCAGTTTCAATCTAATTATTATAAAATAATCTTTTTTCTCTGCAGAAAATTGGTTCTCTGGTATTAGAATCTATTGATTTGTTTATTATTTACAAAAAAAATATGGCATCCATTTTCCTAACAGGAGTCGTATAAAAATATTTATGCTTTCATCTTTTCTCTAAAGTTGTAAATAATCAGCGAAGTTCAGAAGTTTAGAGGTATAAAATAAAAAACATAAATATTGTATTCTGTATTAACGCCATCTTCTATAGCGAAAACATAAAATAAAAATAAATTTTCTTAACGGTCATGATTTCACAGAAATATTTGTGAGCAAAAAATGTGATATTATTTAGAAGCTACCATTTTCCACTGTGCCATTTTTTAGGCTTTCTTTTTGTTATTTGCAAAAAATCTCGAATAGATTCAATAAATAAATAACTTTATTTATTTATTAATTGACGTTACATTAAATGTGAAGAGGAGAGATGAAACGCATTTTACTAAAAGAGTTATGAGTTTACTTGTGAGAAGTGATATGGAAGAAAAGGGAGTTAGTGATAGTGTGACGAATGACACGACAGAATGGCAGAAAAAACGTGTTGGGCCGACCCCAAATAAAACGAGACAAGAGCAGGAAGATGATGATAATGTTACGTTAAATGTTGGCTGAAAAACAATAAAATAATTTTGAAAACAAATAAGGAACACTTTGGCTTGTTTTTAACAAGTTTTTGTAAATTGAGTGCGTGCTTGAGTTCAATTATTTTTGTTTTCCTATTCATTTTTAACACCATTTTATTTATAGTGTGCGCGTGTTTTGAGCGTGAAATTAGAAGGTCGATGTGTGTGGCTTGAAGTGTAACCTTATAAGGCATTAAAATATTAGTGAGATTTTTTACACTTACGTTTTGAAACAATTATTTAAAGGTGACGTAAGGTTGTTTTAAGGGTTTCGATAAGTTAGTCATAAATATCTATCTTTTAATAATAGGACAATTAGCCTTCTGCGGTATTCTCATCCAATTATAATTAAGGTATCTTCAAGGTTACAGTAAATAGGCTCTTAATAAATTAGTGGTCTAAACTGCTGCAACGATTGCATCACTGCTTTTCATCAGTCAAGTATTTTAATAGGTGTAGTATTTTTTAATGTATGTAAGGAATGTAAAGTAGGTATTCTAAAAGGTGTATCATAATATTTGGTAAGAAAATATATGATTAGGTATCTTTAGTATCCAATAATCAAAAAAAATATGATCCTTCTATTGAAGAAGGTAGCAGGAATTCCCTTTAAACACACTTTTATATTTCCGCCGCAAAATATATAGGTAGCATTTACGGTCTATTTTTGCCAAAACATTTAAAACTTTTTCGATACTTTGAAAGTAATTCCATTTGCATGACGTAAATGAGTGGGTTCTATTTATATTATGATGTGAATCTGTTTTGATGGTTATTTTTAAAAGCCGTTTAGAGGTATGCGGAATAGGGTGTTAAGTCCCGTAAACCTCCATTGAAACGGAAGATTCTCCGGCCAGACGGGAGTGGTTTCTAATCCGGACAACGGCCCGTTAGTTGATTTTGGGGAGTTGTAAAAATGTACTTATCTTAATGTACTTATTATATTATACGCGTGGAGAATACTGATACAGCGATACAGACTTTTGAATTATCAGTTCCCTAATAATGACATAGATATCGCTACTCACGCAAATATTAATTTTTTTTTCAATGAAGATACAGGAACAACTTGACTTTGATTGTAAAGTTCCTACTGACCAGTAATAAGTGAATTGGAAACAGAGGGGCTTTAGACAGGAAGGCAAGAAAGAAGTAAGTTGCAATACTAGGTATTAGGGCGACAGACAAGGTCAAAATCCTCCAAAAATCTTTAGAGGGAATTAATATTCCATAAAATCAAGAGATGTTTGTTTGATATATTACGATTATTTACAAACGAGAATCGCCCTTCAGCAGTTGAATATAAAAATCTTATTAAATGACAAGGATAATTATATCGTTCCGTTTTCAATTGTTCGAAAGTTACTCTTTGCGTTCCGTGAGCCTACACAAACGTGAACGTGAAACATGTAACTAAAAAACTGCACACTCTTATACATCTTAATTAGAAAATAATGTTTTATGGAAATATAATTAAATGCACTTAGGTAGTGTTTTTTAAAGTTAATTATCCTAATTGTTGGCCATTAATTAATTAAGTGTTGGATATATCCGACAAGCGCTCTCGCGTTTGTTCCTCCAGGGTCGCACATCCACGACCAAATAATGTAATAATAAATAAAAATAACGAGATGAATCTCATCAGTTCTTCTGTTATCTATTGGCATTGAAGACTAAACGAAATAGAGAACTCAGTCACAAATATACCACCCTGACGAAAAGGAGACGAAACCACTCGTCGGAACAATCCGACGCAAGCGGTTAAAGGGTTATTACGGGAATCAACACACAACACTGGCAGCGCATCGGTATTGGTATCTTACACACACACAAACACGCTAGTGACACAAGGAAGATTTTTCAAGAGTATACTATACTATAATTTTCCTGTATTAATCTAAGGTAAACAAATGTCTATTCTAAAAATGAGTAACTGAAATCGATTCAGTGACCGAAACTGAATATACTGCTTTCAGGATGTGCGTTTTTGTTGCATGTTGTATACAGTCTCTTTGGCCATTCATTCTATTGCCTGATGGGAACTTTGACTCAACACTGGACTATAAAAACTGGCTACAATAAAGCTAAACGCTCAGAGTGAATTTTCCTTCAAGCGTGAAATTCGGTATTACTACTTAAATTCAAGTGCATTAGTTTGGTCTGCGTCATAATTATTATACCTAATATATTTTTAGGTTTCTTAATTATAATGATTTGGTGCTTATCATAGTACTAATTAGTTTATTTTTGTTATTGTTACTAATGAAATCGCCCTGAAATCGCACGACGGGATCGTGGCAGACCAAGAAGGAGATGGCGGGACAACTTTGATGTCTTCCTTAGGGACTGGCAAGAAGTTACTCAGAGCTAAGAAAAATGTAGGAGGCCTTTGCCCAGCCGTGGGATAGTATTTAGCATTATCGGCCTTATAATGTTCCCACTGCTGGGACTCAGGCCTCCTCTCTGGGAGGGAATGGGCACCGCACGGGCCCGGTGCGAATTGGCGGATGTCACATGTCTTCGAATTTTTGATTCTAGGACATGCCGGTTTTCTCACGATGTTTTCCTTCACCGTTTTGAGAGCAGTGGTAATGAAATAAATTAGGTACACAAAGTAATGCGCCTGACTGGGTATGAACCCGCGACCTACAACTTGCAAGTCGAGGCAGTTACCACTGGGCCACCACTGCTCCGGGATAGTATAGCCTAAGTATAATATTAGAAATATATAATCTTAATCACACTTCATTCTAATTCAATTATATCTTATTATTTATTTTTTTGCACAACTATCACAGTCTATACTTTTTTAATTCAAAGGTTAAGAGTGCTTTGTTGCATTAAGTTCACCTATGTCCCACAACTGCACATAAAGTTTAAACAAATAAACAATGATAAAGTTTGACTATCAAAGCAAAGGAGCAGAGTGGTTTCAACAAGAAAATCCTTTCAAGCTACTCAAGAAACTATCTTACTTTTAAAGAAATATTTTTCTGTTTGAGTGTGACACGGAAATAGCAATATTACTGGCGTTAGTTTAAAACTTTTAAAACTGAAGAACTGCGGGAACTTCAAAACCCGGTAAAAGTCCGGGCCGAACCCTTGCCTGGGATTTTATTCAGTAAAAGGCTGACAATCTTTCTCGATCCACCCAAGAGCGGAAGAAATCATTGCCTCGGGAAGTACGTTAAACATTTAGTCCCGGCTATCACTCGTACAAGTTTGACAGTCGTTACAGATAGTGAGAAACCAAAAAATCTGTCCTCAGTCATTTCAAAAGGACAGATTTGGCAACTCCTGTTACCCGGCTTTATCCTGTTTGACTAAAAGCTGACCCCAACATTGTTAGGGAACGGTTGGGCAGATTGATAGAAGTTCTTGAAAACTTCTGCTTCTGTTATAGCTGCGATAGCTTATGTCTTATTCTTATTTGCTTATAATCTATCGTGCCGTGTTCACACCAGTGACGCTACGACAGTTTTGTAAATTGCGGTAAGACATTTTCGATGTTATGAAACACCACCTTTATGATTTTATAACAAAAGTACATAGTTGTCGCTTGCAACTCTATCCCCATAAAATTACTTCCCACCTTTCCATTAAATTTAAAATTATCAAAACTGTTTCTCCCTATTTTTTATAAACCACCCTTACCTTAAAGTGAGCAAAATAAAACTAAAAAATACTAAAATTGGTCGAGCCGTTTTTGAGTATTAGTGAGATTAAAGAACAGCAATTGATTTTTAAATTTAAGAAGAAGATGAACTATTTTTGATAAACTGACAATTAAAATGTTGAGTTTGGGATTGAGTTTGATGGTAACTTGTTTCATCAAGATCACGGTAAAGATAGCTGCTATTTCACTAGTAGTAATATTTTATGTTTGAGATATTTATTAACTGTGATATTAGTACTAATGCTATAACGAAAGAACTGCTACCAAAAATAGGAACCCAAAATCCATATTTTAAGTACGTTTTACAATAAAATTCATACACGTGCTGAATATCACGAATTTCATCATACAACATACTAAAAATATCTTATTTATTAAAAGGTGGATCACGATCTCTTACTACGTAATATTTAGACTCAAATATACTACCATACAAGGTTACTTTGTTGCATTACCTAACTATAGGCCGTACAACCGGCAAGTAAATCCGTACCTATATGCAAATTAATTCACGCGGTAAACACCTCTAATATAAAAGGTTTAATGGCGATAACAGTGTGAAGGTTTTCAGAAGTATGTGAAACAATCGTTGACGAAAAATAATTATCATGTTTTTGGCAGAAGAAACTCTGCTGAAGGAGGGCGCTATAGCATTTTGACACGGCAATTTTGAAATGAAGGCCTTAAAATATTCAGTTCTTTTTAAATGTCTTGTGAATAGGTCTGCATTTTGTATATTTTCAGGCTTTGTTTAATTTTAAATTACAATAAACGTAGCTGTCAATGTAAATGAACTAATATATGTAACATAATTAATTGAATGGTTATGCTTTCATGGAATTAAGCTTAATTTAATTTATAAATAAGTTAATTAATGTATAAATAACTTTTTAAAATATCTAAAAAAAAAACTGTGTAAATTAATTTTTATAATAATTTTGCAATAATTTAATATTGAATCAAGTTAAATAAGATATACTGATGTTACGTAAATGATGCAATAATTTCAAAATTCTAATTTTGATAAAAATGAATAAAATTAAGCATTTTTATTCTTACCTTAAAAACATCTTGACTGCTTAAAAATAAAAGTCTCCAAAACAAAACTACTAAACAAATAAACACCTCGAAACACAAAAATTAATTAATCCATTTTAAATTAGATTTATAATGTAAATAAAAAAATAAAGTAAACACGACCACACAGCTCGAACGTTGAAGTCTTAATGATAACTAAATAAAAACAACCCTTCACACTTTACTTCACGAAATGAATGTTAATTGTAGCAATAAAAATAACAATAAACGGCACGTGTCCGGCATTATTGAACAATCGTACAAAACACACGGTTTTTCATAAGGCACTAGTTAATAAAAAACTATTATAATTTAAAATGTTAGCGCGTCAATTTATGCGTGAGCTTTTTATTCGAATGAGATTAAGGCTCGATCCTGAAGCTCGGATACTTCCGTGCGCGAGCGCACCAGGAGAACGACTATAAAAAGCAACTAAGCCTCTCTTTCCCGCCAGCCTTATTTTTCTTTTTACATTGAAAAAACACGCGCGAGCGCCTTAACGAATCCTTAAGCGTGGAGGGGACTGCTCCAATTTCATATTTTCAAGACACTTTAGTCTTGTCATTTTCAAAAATGGAACTGTTGTAATTAAGAAAAAAATATTCTTTTGAAGGTTTTTATACGAGCGCTGTTTAAAGCAAGCGCGAGGGAGACAGCTATATTTCTGTGAGCTCCGTTTTTCCAGCATCGTTCGTTGTTTCGAGCGAAAGAAATGGAAAGAGTCGTTTGTTACTTACATCGCTTTAGATTAATGAGTCCGAGAGAGATGTAGGTAATGGCGGGGTAATTACTGTTGTTTCGCGTAAACGAGACGAAACTATAATGATTGGGCGCAATGACAGTTATTGATATTGTCGTAATAAGCGTCGATTTGTGGCTGGGAGATTTGCTGTAGAGGTGGGGTGCGCGGGCGCATCTAGATCGCTAATGCTAATTACAATTTAATGACGGTGTTGGGATTCGCTTGTTTTTATGGTGGTATATGGCGTTTTAATTCGCGCGTGTGTGGGTAGTGGTTAGGAAGTACTTGCTATATTTAGAAGCCATGTACTATTTACTGTATACATTCATTAGGTGCTAATTAGTTGGTCCAAGTTAATTTTATGTTAACGTTTATTAATTGGTGTCATGTTTAGTTTCAGGTTGTGTTTGTTTGTTTTTTGGATTAAGTATAGAGGGAGGGTTTGCAAGTGTATTGGTTTAATTTAATTCAAACTTTTGATTTGCTACTTATGTATATCGAGGTACGGGGTCATAGCGAAGCATATCATCAGCCTTATAATATTCCCACTGCTGGGACTCAAGCCTCCTCTCAAGGAGACGGTCATAATGCAACTTTATTGGTTGTTATGAATGTAATATTACTTTCAGATTTATTATATTTATTTTATATTTAAGCGAACTCTTTGCAATCTTCACGAAATACAATTTTATAATTAAGAAAACCTCAATTACATTGAGTCATATTAGGGATTTAAAGTACTTAGAATATGAATTAAAAATGATATGTGACTTCAAAATACAGGAACAGATCACCTGATTAAATGTCTTTTTTGCAACTCTTGTTTCACAGGGATGCTGGAAGAGATTTTTTCAGAAACAATTAGTGTCACCTTTGTACCTATCTTTCTGTTTCCAGGTGGTTTTTGTTATGTGTTTACATTAATTCATAATAATCATCATGATTTCGGCCGAAAGACGTCCATCGTTGGATATAGGCTTCCTCAAGTGATGCCACAACGTACGGTTCTGTGCGACTTGCATCCAACGCATTCCCGTGACCCTCACCAGGTCATCAGTCCACCTTGTGGAGGCCCTAAAACGTTGGTCATCACTCCAGAAACTTTCAATTTTATCAATCACTGTTCTGCAGGCAATGTGCCCAGTCCACTGTCATTTAAGTTTGGCGATACTTCGGGCTATGTCGGTGACCTTAGTTCTAATACACACAAGTTCAGTTCAATTAATATACAACTCGCCGTCCAGCTTTCTGGTAACTCTATGGACCGAGCCCGAGCCTTAAAAAGCTCTCACCATAACCGTAGAGACCCAGCAGGGTCGAAACCAACCGGGGCCTTAGGTGCTAAGTAGTTAAAAGGAATATCTTCGGGGGTCCTAGAACGCAAGGTAAAAAAGGAACAAAGAAGTTGGTTTTAGTCAGTAAAAGTCTGTTGTTCCACTCCGTCCATGAGAGGCAGAAATCATTGTATGATTTTTCACCTAAAAAAACACAGATTTTGCTGGTACATTCATTGGTAGTTACTCAGATACCCGCGAAACGAGACACAATAGTAAAACATAACAGCGCGGTCGCATAGGACCGGTTGGGGATGCAAACGTTAAATAAATAACACAAAAAAAGAAATTCACAAAATCATTGTGGTAAATCTTCAGTAAACATTGCACGTGCCTCAGAAATCTTTAAATTAAACCCTCACAGTCAAAAGTGGTTAAAGTAAAACAAAAGTTTGAAGATGAGTGGTCGCCCGCGGGCGGCGGGTTACGCATATAACCGTAATCTTAACATCGGAACTTTAATGTGGGAACTCAACGGTTAAAATGTTTGGACAGTAATTAAATATATATTGGGAATGATTTTCGGTATATGGATTTCGGTATTAAAGAGCAGTGGTGGCCCAGTGGTAATTGCCCCGACTTGCAAGTTGTAGGTCGCAGGTTCAAAGGCAGTCAGGTGCATTACTTTGTGTAGTTTATTTCATCATCACTGCTCTCAAAAACGGTGCATTTTTCATTTTATTTTATGACATTCAGAAGAGCTTATTTTGGTCTAGTTGAAGAACAATTCGATTTTATTGCATTTATATAATTTATAAGGTTTTGTTTTAGAGATTTATTTTTACAGTTTTGCACTTGACCGCTATCTAAGCTAATGGATAACGTCGATGTGGTTGACAATGGAACGCGCTTGCATTGAAGTACTCTTGACTTAAAAATTCCCAGGTTATATTTTTCGTAAGAATTATATTCTGTTTTTAACTAGTTTCCACACCTTCCACGCATAAGGTTGAAGTTACGTAGTTACTTTGTGACAAGAAGAGTTTTTGTAATTGTTAACCTATCACTTACCCGCAAAACGATACACAATAGTAAAACAATAACAGCGCGGTCTCATAGGACCGGTCGGAGATTCATGAATTTGAGTAAGTAATTTGTGAAAATCTTTTCTTTTAAACGATATATTTGCATTATGTAATCAATAATCAGTAAAAGATCACAGTACCAGACGCCGGATGTAGTAAGAAATATTAATCTATCACATACTCGCGAAACGAGTCACAATAGTAAGACAATAACAGCGCGGTCGCATGAGACCGGTCGGGGATTCATGAATAATTGTACTTGTTTTTATTACAAGTTTACCTAAAAAATATGTTACGATTCAAAACTGTATCGATGTGCATGCTGTGGTATAACAAGTCCTATAACGGAAGCAGCATTCGTTTAATTTCCCTCTATGTCAAATGTCAATATAACTTTCTCTATAACTGCGCATCCTTTGTTAGGTAACCAAAATAAATAAATAAAATCTTTCGGTAATATTGTCGCACTCACTACAAAGTTACCAGTATCGGGTCTAACTGTAATGTTAACTAACTGACGTTTGGCGGCACATCAAAGTGATAAACATCGGTTGTCGGTCAGGTGGTTATTTATAAAGAATATTTGGGTAACACCTGGTAGAAACTTATTTGTCAATCGAAACAGGTATTGAATGTGATTTTAATCAGTTTATACTTAATAAATAGAATTTATGCAAAACTCAATTTTCATAAAAAAAAACTGCTGTTTGTCTAACTGAAATAAAATGATTGGTTATTTAAAAAAAAGTACAGAACAGCAATGAACTTCTGATTTGCATAAATAGTGTCAGCACCCCTAACGTCTAGAAAAATAATGGCGATCATTACAAAAATAATGTTTTGATCTCAATGTGTCGGCGAACCCCTGTTCGTTTCTCTAGTGTCTAGAAGTCGCAACCGCTGAACATGAAATTCTCTGCTCAGTTCCTGAGTCGAGCAAAAAATCAGAAAGATTTCCGCACATAGGGTTCTCCCGTAGCAACCGGGAATTGAAACTCCAATGGCTTAGACCTTCGTTCTAGAAGAGGGAATGGGACGTAGGCTCAACGCCTATAGCAGCTAAAATGTAGGTATAGGGCGATTACAAGCCCGATGTTATGTCCCGTAAAAAACTCAGGGTAAGAAAAGCAATAACAACCACCATATCATTTTCAACAACCAAGTTTTTGTGGACCAGCTTGAAGGATAATCAAGCGTATAATACTAAGGCTCTGGGGTATCTTATGTTACATGCCTGGTAACATCATCTCAGTTTTACTTGAAAAATATCTAACTAGTGACGACTTATAGGCCTCTCACAAACATCGCCACATCGGATGTGCTTTTTAGATTTTAGCATCCAGCGCACGCTTGGTATTATACCACAGATCTTATATCACAGAAGACGTTTAAGAAGTAAATAGATTTATGTTAAACAAGAGTCAGAGTTGACTGTTTATTCCAGCTTGCTTCTGGTGTTACAAAGTTAATCAAAAGTCGATCTTCTCAATTCAAAGAACCCACCCAATTCATACGCAATAAATAATAGGGTGGCACATTAGTGAACGTCCGGCGCGTTCGGCGGCCGGCAGTCGAGTGACACGGTGTCATTAGCGCGCGACTCACGCGCAGGCTAAACTGCGCCACGTGCTGCGCTTGCGCCGACAAACGGTGCGCTCACCCTTCGTATGCGTACAGGTTGTTCGTGTATTTAAGATGGGGTTATTTTTAGGAATTATTGACTGTTTTAGGCTATCACGGTTTATTTCACAATTTAAAATGTCACTTACGGGATATCTTCCGTGATTATTTATTGTTTTGAGTTCCCGATATTTCGACGCTGTTGCAAGCGCGATCATCGTTTCGAGATTCAAGTGACATTTTAAATTCAGGAATTATCAAGTTGTATGAATTTTTGTAGTAACGCTTGACTGATACTTACAATATTGCATAAGTATATGTATTACTTTCTTGTAATAACTAGAACGATTTAAATCTTAGCAAAAAATCAGGCAATGTTATTAAAACGTTACTTGTAGTGGGCAAAGTACATAACTCGCAGAGCAGATGATCGATGGGGTTGAAAGGTTCTAGAGTGGTAACCGCATACTGGCAAATGTAGCGTTGATGGGCCTTAAACAAGGTGGACCGATAACTTGGTGAGAGTCACGGGGATCTGATGAATGCGAGATGAGGAACCTTCAAGGAGGTCTATGTCCAACAGTGTACCTATGGTCTGTAGTATGTACAGCTGAAAAGTGGAAAAGTCAGTAAAGTTCAGGAAAGTTTTTAAGTACAAGTTTCGTTTACATAATTATGCACAATTAAGACTAATTTTTGATATCACAACATATTATCAGGTAACCTTTATTTACCTTTAACAAACAAAACTTTAATGAGCATAATTTTTTTTATAAATTAGTTAATTAACCACATTCTAAAACACCCTATATCACATATCAGAATGACGACGTATTTAACAATAACAGCAGGGAGGTCCGCGCAAAGAGGCCGGCATGACCACCAAAATCACGTAGCGACCCACCCTAATGTAAACAATGGACAAAGGACCCGACACTGGTATTAGGAGACGCGATAACTATCATAGATGTGGGTACAGTTGGAGAGATTTCGGGGCGAAAACTTGTGAGAGGTCAGGAGCGTAGAATAGAATAGAATACAATAGAACAAACTTTATTGTACACCAAAATAGTATCTAACAATTTTACAGAACCTTAAACCAATTATCAATCGTTCGCTCGTTCAGTTGAAAACCAGCGTCAGGTAATTAATACGTAGTTCTATGTGTTCTTTCTTAAAGCTACGGGTGCAATGGCGGTTTTATTGCTGACAACCTTGATGGACTATAAGAACTGATAATGTGACGTTTTATTTGGTAGTAGGACCCGACACTGGTATTAGGTGACGCGATAACTAACATAGATGTGGGTACAGTTGAAGAGATTTCGGGGTGAAAACTTGTGAGAGGTCAGGAGCATCAAGTAATGTAAAATTATATCGGTAATAGCCGTAGTTGGGTTAGTTGACTTGTGACTTCGACCAATCTGCACTGGGCCCGCGTGGCGAATTACAGCCCATTCCCTCTCCTAGAGAGTCCCAACGGTGGAAAAATTACAAGGCATGTAATAATAATAATAATACCAATTGCCTTAGTTGACAATTCAAAATGTGAGAACTGGTGAGACCACGGTGAACCACGTGACACGCATGGCTAGTTTGGTCGCTTTGACTTTTCAGTATCTAAACGTAATTGCTACCGCTCATAGAATATCATATTGTCAGAAAAAGAAAATCAAATTCGAGAAGAAAAAATAAAGAATCTATTTTTCAATTTTCTCTCTCTTATATATCTTATAAAATAGGTCCATCGTTACGCATCATTGCTCACCATCAGGTAAGATACTGCAGAAAATATGCGTCACATCTGCGCAAGAAATTGCTCTACATAAAAGGCTAGGATAAAAAAATAATTGACGTTCTTATTTTGCATTTTGTTTTTTCCTTGTGCCTAGGCTTGTGACTAGTGTTCGTGAAATGATGATGATGATGAAATTGTATAGACAGACATTGACCCAATTTTAATAGTAAATCATTATTAGACGATGGAATGGAACTTCTTCTCCATACGATTTGGATCGTGTATTTAGCTTTATTTTTTTGACAATTCAAAAGTAAAGTAAGTAAATGGTATATTTGAAATGTACGTGTTTCTGGAAGGTCTATTAAATATTTATTGAAACGACCTTCCAGAAAGATCAGTTTTTTTTTCATTTGTGTACTTTCATGCACCTTAACAACCTACTTTCGCATTAATTTTTACCGATTTTTTTCTAGTAATTCATACGATTTTGAGATTGGAAAATAATACTTAGACACGTTTTCCACTTTCCAATTATACCTACAAATATTTTATTTCGTTCATCTGTACACACACACACACAATACAGTACACAGTGTGGAATTATGTTTTCAATTTCAAACATAATTCACGCACAGAGTGTATTGAAAGCTGTTATTCCTTTCTTATGCTTCCACCTGACTGTACCCGTACGTCCGCTTTACCAGGAATCTCCGCCGTGTCATGAAAATCGAAAATAATATTTAGATTAATTTACAATTTTCCAAAGCAATCAACATTTCCAATTTCCAAAAAATAATTTATAATTCGTCAGTGTGCACTATTGAAAGCTGTTATACCTCTCTTATGCGTCTTCCACCTGAGTGTACCCGTGCGTCCGTTTTACCAGGAATCTCCGCCGTGTCGTAGGGTGGTGCTCCGATTTTGTCAGTCCTTTTTCACTAAAGAGGTCGTTAAGATGCCATCGTATTGTGAGATCGGGCTTTAAAGGAATTGTTCTTATTTCTGTCGCAATATTATTGTCGATGCTTGTTAGATTTTAATTAGGAAAATGGATTATATTCTTCTCACTTATAGAAGCAACAATAATGATGTAACCAACATTTATTAATATATCGCACAATGAAAATATAACTATATTAGGCCACGTGGGCCAAGTACGCCGATCTGGGTGCGTTGGTCTCCAAACATTTTACAGTGTAACTAGACTTTTAAAATCTATATAGGAAAACCACGCCATGCAACGCAGTTCTACAAACAACTCACGCGTCACCTCCTAGTTCTCGTTTAAAAAGAGCGTCCCTGGAGATTTTAGCACGTTCTTCTTCATAGAGATCTACACTTTGTAATGTGTACAAACTTTAAGTTTTTGATTGACTGACTACTACTACAATTCAAAAGTACCCTATAAATAATTAACTTAGTCTACACTGCAAATTACAAAATAATTAAATATGCTCTTTTAAATTTTACTATCAACAAAAGTGATCTATTTAATTAATCAACAGAACTTTGATTACATGGCGTCACACTCAATGATTATAAATAGAACTTACAAACCTGATTAGCCTTCATTACTTGTGAGATACAGCATAATTTTAATTAAATCCGTATCTAACCTAACATTAGCCACCCAAAGAAGCCTTGTAATAAGTAACCGTTAACACAAACTATTTATAATCACTAGTTTATTAAGCTAACTTTATTTTAAACCTATAATTTTGTTATTAAAAATTACAGACACCGATTTTCAAAGTGTTAAGACCATTCTGAGTCATAATATTTTTTTTTTTCGTAACTCGGGCCGCTTTTAACTCTTTTGTGGACGACTAAGGTTGTGCCCAGGGTTCGGTTGCGTTAATTTTTAATGGTATGGGGCGGATTTTAGATTAGTTTTTTCTTGTGGTGGGAAATCATCAAATGACTTCTCTTGTTCTAGGGTGGAGCAGGAGAGGGCGTGTCAAACTTTTACTGACCAAAACCAGGTCGGTTTTGGTTAGTAAAAGTTCCCCTTTTCCCTCAGTTGCCCTTTGCTTTCTATGGTCACGGTAACTGTCACATACCCGCAAAACGAGACACAATAGTAAAACAATAACAGCGCGGTCTCATAGGACCGGTCGGGGATTCATGAATTAAGACCGTAGACCTAGCGGCCCTGTTAAGTAATTCCAGAAAACTAAGATTGGTCATTTGTTAAATGCTTATTGAGACAATAAGCATTGAATTTGATGGCCTAGATTGACTGAATGCCTAAGGTATGAAGCCCGCCTTTGTACTTTTGTGTTGCATAAAGATTAAATAAATAAATGCCATGTGCAATCCCATTTTCACTACTTTATCCAAATTAAGCTCACTTTTCTGAACTAATTTGTCACTTTGTTATCTGGTAAAGAGTCATCAAATGCCTTCTCCCACTTTTGGAGTAGTGAGTGAGACTCTCTAGTGTAAGACTTTTGCAGAATAAAACCTACTCATGTTACTGCAGTTACTCTGAGTCATTTATTATTTTTGATGCACCTATCAATAAGCAATCAAAAGTAAGTATCGGGTTTATCTTAATTCACAAATGAGAAGAAAATAAAGTAAAAAAAAAATAAGTCAATTTTAAAAGTTTTAATAAAACAATGTTAGGTTAACATTAAAAAAACAAAAGACTACGGTACTTCGTACCATAATCGATTGCTAGTTTTTAAAGAGCTTTATTGATAGACAGACAGACTCCCTCGATCCCAATGAAGGGGATAATTTTATAATCTTAAAGTCAGGCCGTTAGTTACAACGTAAGTAAAATGGACCTCACTTAAGATGCATTTTTAACAACAGGGTTGCCAACCTTGTAATTTTATTTGTTGAATCAAAATTGAAAGATTACAAAGCTTGGATTAAGATTACAGAATTTTGATTGAGAGCAATTTTAGGTTATAGATTCACGGAATATTCAAATTTTACTGTTTCGGTGATTCATCTAAGTGCTGATTTCTGTTCGTTTTAGTATTGTGTTATTTCCCATTGTAATCCTGTTAATAGGGCTGCGTGTTAAGTCTTTTTTTGTTTTTTTCTTCCTGTTTTTGTGTTTTTTTTTCTATTTTTGGGCTGTTTGGGGTTTTATCTATATGGTTTCTGTTTCACATTTGGATGTTTATTTTAATAACTTAATGAAATACGTAGAGCACGAGATGGCAGATGATTTGTGAAAAGGCTGTGCTAATTCTTAACAGCTAACTTTGCTGTCTTACTTCGATATGTTAGACATTATTTCGCTAAGAAAGTAATGAAAATAAAATTCCGGGTATAGTGAGTACCTAATCGTGATCTGGGTACTGTTGTAAAAGTAAAAATTCATACGTGTGTGTTACTCTTTCACGCTTAAGTGGCTGAATGGATTTGAATGAAACTTAGATATATGACAATGAGGGAAAGTTTTGAAATTATGCGAGAGAAGCCGCTGGCAGAAAACAGTTTATTACAAATGTAATGAAAGCCTTAATTTGTTGAAATAAAATATTAATTTGATTTTGCAACACTGAATCAAATATTCATTCTATTTATGGTCATCTGAATTCCAATTGAATAGGTATTCTTGAACTACCTTTAAATCAGATTGCATCAATGATACATAAGATGTAATACCACCAGCTTGTATCTAGTCAATCTACAAAATTGTTAACATTCATACAAGGCAATCAAATCATTCATGATTTCGGATAAGTGTCGAACGCGCAGTATCATAGAAAATAGCTTCCACACACACAGAAACAATTTACACGTGAATTCACAATATTGTGAATGGTAATCATAATGCCACTCCGAATGGCTGAACACTGCCACCCTAAATACAAGCATTCGCTTAGCTTGGAGAGCAGTGGTTGCCCGGTGGTAACTGCCTCGACTTGCAAGTTGAAGGTCACGGGTTCAAATCTGTTTGAACCTGTGTAATTTATTTCACTTCCACCGCTCTCAAAACATCATGAGGAAACCGGCATGTTCTAGAACCCAAAATTCGATGGTATGTGACATCTACCAATCCGCACTGCACCCGCGTGATAGATTACAGCTCATTCCCTCTCTTAGAGAGAAGGCCTTCGGGTTCGAGTCCCAGCAATGGGAACAATATGAAGGCTGATTATGCTATGCTATTACAAAGATTAATATTCACATACACACCCAACACCAATCTGTCTTAATCATTCAAAATATCAGTACTAAACTGGTCAGCCACTGGTCAGCACTTGACAGCCCTAGCAGCGGTCGCGGGGTCGCTGGGCGTGGCAGCAGATGGCGCGATTGTCGGCCGGTGCGTTCGTCCTGTTTACCTGCCCGTGCTCCGCAAACAAAAGCAATAGGTGCCTTCACACCTTCCGATACAACCAGCTTAGCGAAAAAAATAACTAAGTTGTAGGACAAATATGACCAAGGGACTTATGAAAAGAGTAGCTTCTACCAGTGGATTTCTCCAAGTCGTAACACATTTCAAAACCATAGGTGCCTCCACACCTTTCGATACAACCAGCTCAGCGAAAAAAATAACGTAAGTTTTAGGACAAAATATATGATCAAGAGACTTCTGGAAAGACTAGCTTCTGCGAGCAGTTTTGCTCGCGTCGTAACACATTTCAAAGCAAAATGCTTAGATTATAAAGTGTTTATTATGTCCACCTGTTTGCCAGTGAACCTGTGTAAAGTTAATCTCAGTTGAGTTTGGCCACCATTTATTTATTTAGTCTTCATGCAATGCAATGTACAAAGGCGGACGTACGAAGGGGGAGACTTAATGCCATAGGCATTCTCTACTAGTCTACAAGGGTGGTGAAGAGATAATATGGAAACCACCATTATGGATATTCGGTCAGGAAAATTATTACTATTTCAGTTGGTATGTATATGTGTGAAACCAAAAGCCTGCCTGCATCTTAAACGAGACTGGGTAGGACGCAAACATTCGGCAAAGAAGCACAGAGCTGGATCGCAACTGCAGGAAGTAAATAAGGGTCACGAGAGATGAAGAAGAAGATAGCGAGACAAATAAAACAGATTGTACCAAATCTAAGTAGAGGAAGAGTGGATTGGAAAAAAAAGGGAGTCTTGGAAGCCTTTATCCAAGAGTCAAATACAGTAAAATAGTAGAAAAATTATCTGTCGACACAACGAAACCAATCAGAAAACAAGTAAAATAGCTCAAATTCGCTATATTGCATACAGCCAATAGAATGATGGCGTTCTTACAAGTTACGATATTTTGCAAAAAAATCGTATCGAATAGTGTAAAGAGACTTTTCAGCATCACAGCGATCCAGTTTATATTTAAAAGCTAACAGAGTAGATACCTACATTTAAAATATGAAGTAAATAACGTCAACCCAATATGAAGAGGAAAATAGATGAGGTACCTACAGGTTTTATTGCCTCGAGCCTTATTTTTGGGGTGAAAAAACATTAAATAAATTATCCTGCTCTGGGTGAAGTCTGAGAGTGCCAGATTCTTTCTACTCATCTGTGTTCCCTCAGTTGCCCTTGCGTTGAACATAATGAACATTCCCGCAGCCCTAACAGGAATCAAGCCTACTGGTTCAATTCTGTTGTAGTCGTTTTGAGGCATGCGTGGAACACAACGCGTCGCTGACTCAAGTTTGGTCCTTACCTCGGTGCCAGACGTCGAGATCCTCGTTGCTCGCCGTTCACAAGCTTGCGAGTCTCACAAGTCTACAGTAGCCGTGAATCGACCTGCGAATATAGTTGTAGTTGCCCAGTCGTCGATTCTCGTCCTGAGTAGCCAAAAGTATTTGATTACATGACAACTGGCTACAATATCCACCCTTTCATGGAATATCTGGCTAAATTGTATGTTATTTTTTCCAGATTTATAAGTTGATGGTCAAGTTGCGGTAGCTAGATATCGTTTTCTGCACAGTTTGGATCAGGCTTCTAACGAGCGATCTCGCGGATTTATCTTATTATAATAGCTGTCCATCGTTTCAGCCGCATATTTGGTTGCTGCTACATTTCCGTACGCCTTAGCGTGATGTTTTATAACCGCGGGAAAGGCCCCAGTGGGAAGGATTCTAGATAAATAGAAAATGGATAGATCAGTGAAATTTTGCTTGTTAAAATAACGTTGCCAATTTGGACAAACAAAATCAAAGTTAATTCAGAAAGACAATCGATCAACGATCTAATCCGACGATAACTTATAATTGGCTTTAAAATATCATCTTAAATTCACACTCACCTTTGAATCCTCCACATCCCTTTATCTAGATCATGGAATCATATATATAATTTCCGTCCGTCCAAATGTCCTTGACCCGACAATTCCACCTGTTAAAACTTGACCTTAAATCGGGTCTAATCGATGGAATGGTTGCGAACGGGCCGGCGCCCGCGCAGCCAGGAGAAGAGGGGGATCGAAGGGGGGGAGGCAGTGCCCGTGATTTAATACCCCAGTCGCTAATTATGGCTTGTTCAAATTGTAGCTTTCTCACGGGCAAGACGGACCGGTTACACGGTAACCTTTACTTTTAATTCGAGTAACAAACTTTTTTCACATAAAATATGCTATTACATTTTTTTTTTATTGGATTATAATTATAGAAATGATATGAAGGAAGTTATTAATATTAATTGGTTGGGTTTATTAAGTTTTCTATGCGATATGTGTTTTTCTTGCGAATGATGTGAGTGATACAGTTTTTTTCAACTTCATCTAAAGTTTCTTTCGGTTTAGGGTGAAGTTCTTTTTCTTTTAAATTCCCCTCCATAAAAATAATAGAAATGCATTCTTCTGTTCATAATCATTATCATTTACTATTCATGGGTATAGTACATAGGTTTTTTAAGGCATTAACAAGGCTTATGGCATCATCAGTCTTGCCATGAAGTACCATGTCACCCCAGTTAATGGGTTGTGGAGGTCTGGTAGGCAGCCTCTCCTCGTAAAATAATGGTATTCAGCTAAATCCGGCTTGACTGGAAGCGATCCCAATATACTTGTGAAAAGGCTAGGTAGATGATGATGACAAAGGCTTATGGCATTAAGTCCGCCTTTTTATCTCTAAATGCATGAAATATATTTA
This sequence comes from Mythimna separata, assembly GCA_030763345.1. Taxonomy (NCBI): domain Eukaryota; kingdom Metazoa; phylum Arthropoda; class Insecta; order Lepidoptera; family Noctuidae; genus Mythimna; species Mythimna separata. The sequence goes on along the minus strand of JAKKIA010000033.1, from coordinate 1,537,137 downwards.
ATAAATAAATAAATAAACATTCTTTTTAACCAGCCGTTAACCCTTGATCATTTTCGTAACATCGTATCTAAGATGCGGCGATCCATCGTACCTTACCGCATTCGCTATACTTATTCTGTCTGCCCCAACCTGTTAGCCGGTCAACCTTCGAGCTACCTCCCTCTCCCTCCCACACAGGTCACCTCTCATACATCCCTCTCCCTCTAACGATCTCAGGTCAGGCTGAAGCACATTACAGTAATGATACTTAAACACATATTTAAGTAAAGATTCTTTTTCTGTTAAAAAGTTGTACGTCTGAGTGTAGCGAGGTATTTTATAATCTCGGGTGTAATTCTGCGTTTTATTGAGATTGTAGGGCTTTTTAGTATAGTCTTGATGCTGGAAGTATACTGATGATGATGACCTCCCAGTAAGGTCTCATCTATAACTATATAACTATATAAATTAACATTGAAGAGCCTGTTTGTATTATAAAAATAACATTTTTTTACTATGAATGCATAATATATAAGAAAGTGTATTCGATAGTTATAACGAAAAGCGATGGTCTGCTTATTTGTCTATTTGTTCTGGCTTATCTCAGAAATAGCTCGACCGATGTTGATGGGACTTTCACTCTCGGATAGCTAATGTTAGAACGATTAAAAAATTAAGTTGTATACTCAGTGGATAAATAAAAGGCAATATTAATAATGGACGTACATACATATTTAGAAATTTATGAGAACTACTTATGTTTGTCAGTTACTAGTACTCCTACCAAAATCTTTCATAGTTCGACTCTAGACTGTGTACACAAGTAAGTAAATACAGGCTTATGCTGCTTTTTTTAAATTATGCATAGGCTCGCGTTTGACCACTATCTTACCTGACGGTAAGCGATGATGTGGCCAACGATGGAGCACGCTTGCCTAGAAGTAACCATTCAATCTTGACAGACTCCCAAGTTGTAGCTATGAAGAAATTTCTTCATTTCCTAGAAATTTCTTCAAATTAAGTTCAGTACAGCTTTTAGTAGATATTGTGATTTAAAACTTATGTAGTTTTATAACTCAAGTAAATGTGTGCTATCATTGAAACAGGCGTGACATCGGTAAACGGCTCTTAATAAACTAGTGCGCCTCACCATCTATGATTGCATCACTGCTTACCATCAGGTGGGATCGCAGTCAAGCACTAGTTTATAAAACTAAAAAAAAAAAAAACGAGCTGAGAATTTTATTGTATGGTCGGAATTTTAATTCGATTCCAGATTTGACAATTTCAGTATTGCAACGTTATGACAAGTAATAAATAGTGACGTTGCGAAATTATTCGATATGGAAATGGAATATATCTGGATCGATTATTCTCGTTTATAATTTTACTCTCGTAAACTAAGTATATCAGGAAATTAAATATTTCTGAACCGATAATTTAGTTTTGACGATTAATTAACGGTCTGAGACTTTTCTTTTATAATTGTGTGTGAAATAAATAAAAAAATGTGATCATGAAGGAACATGACAAATAAAACAGATAGATGTATTATGGTAAGTAGGTAATAATTTATTTTAGGGTTGTAATAAAAGCTCCGACAAAAAAAGAAGAATTACCCTTACTCAAAATATTAAATCTACTGCCTAAAATACTAACTTTCCGACTACTTTTGTCCGAATAAAAATGACGAAACGACCGAATGAGATACTGAAATCTTCGAAAAATAAACTTGACTGTTTATTGCTATAATACTTTTCTACCGGCATAAATTACGTTCTACCGAAAACTATGCTTTGTAATTTTTATCTATATTTGCCTACTATTAATTCATAAATTACCTTTCAAATTTCATAGACTGTGGTGCTATTTTAACTGTAACACTATACTAAAAATATTATTCTGAGTGGCAAGCGCTGGCTGGACGTCGTCAAGGATGTAGAAGATCGGGCAAAGTGGAGCAAGCTAAGCCAGAAGGCGGACCCTGGCAAAAGCCGGGACTAACGCCAAGTAGAAGAAGAAGAAGCAGCGATTACTAATTAATAAATAATTATTATGAATAATTATGTATTTATTTAAAACAAAAACCAATAATTTAGTCTTTAATTGGCACACTGATGGCACACACACTGATTGTTTATCGATTTTTGAGTTCATCACTACACTATTATAATATGTGGTATCATTATTTCACAAAATGACAACAGCTAATGTCAAATCTGGAATCTAATTAAAATTCCGACCATAGTACTTCAGTGAAATTTTCCGAAAGGTTCACTTGATACATTTTCTGCTATATGGTATAAAAATAATAAAATGTGTACATCTACCTATGTTTTTAATGGTAACCAAATTATACTAGTTATAGTATGGTTTCGGTGACAGCTGTCAGATTCATACAATGTAGCTATCTACCCTTTTCTCTCATCTCAAAAATGCATATTTTTGTCCTGCTGTCACCCAACCCATGCTATGTAGAAAAGACTATAACTGTTCGTACGAAGGCATGTCTTAAAGGACTTATTACCCAAAGCAAAAACATTAACAGAAAAAATGAGTCAAAAGTTCCTTTTTTAAAGTATTATGACTTCTTTTTTTTCAGCTGGACACCCCTCCACGTCTTCGACGTGTACGTAAACTGAAAAAAAGAACAAATTTATGAATGGCTTTTTAATTGAAGCACACTGTCATGTACCATGTACTATAACTATAGACGTACTCCCATGTATCTGAGTAAGGTAAAGACCTTACCAAAGGGTAAGATATTTGATCTAGTGACATTTGACGTCATATGGCAGACATTAGCAGGGAGGAGCTCGTGGCTAGATAATAATAGCCGCATAGGTCGATCTTCAAGGTTAAGCAACGCTTGCCTAGGTTGGTCTGTGGATGGGTGACCATCTTAACATAACGAGTTTCCTCCGTGCCTCGGAAAGCACGTTAAGCCGTTGGTCCCGGTTGTCATTTGGAGATCTTTGGCAGTCGTTACGGATAGTCAGAAGCCAGTAAATCTGACTCCAGTCTTGCCATGAAGTACCGTGTTCCCCAGTTAATGGGTTGTGGAGGTCTGGTAGGCAGCCGCTCCTCGTAAAATACTGGTATTCAGCTAAATCCGGCTTGACTGGAAGCCGACCCCAATCTAGTTGGGAAAAGGCTAGGCAGATGATGGCAGACATTAGCAAGGACCGGTGTTTCTTTTTTCAAGTAGGGAATCATCAGAATGATTTCTCCCACTCTTGGGCGGAGCGGAAAAGCGTGTCAGACTTTTACTGACTAAGCTTCACCCCTAATCCTTCGTTGCCTTCGATCTGGGGTCACAAACTTCCTTTCGGTATCTCGTTCTTTGGCCCCAGAAGCTTCGACCCTGCAGAGTCGAGGTTCTGTTCCACGCGCGCCTCAAAGAGATGTCAGCAAACCGTAGGAGCCCGACAAGGTCGAAGCCTACTGGAGCCTGGGTTGACGAAAGAGAACCCCTGGAATTAGGGCAAGGTAGGAACCGGAGTGGGTTTTAGTTACTTAGTAGAAGTCTGATATGCCCGAACCGCCAAGAGCGGGAGAAGTCATTTTGATGAGTCTCTTCCTTAAAAAATTAATTAAAAAATCTTCAAAAAAGTCAAAGTATCGGACTTTTTTTAGAATTATTCTAATAATAATATTAGATAGTCAAAATACTAGGACTACATACTTTGACTGGTATCACAGGCATACTCCAGAAGATCGCACAAGTCGAGGAAGGTTCTCGTTTGGTCACCCATCTTGCCACAGACAGGTATCGTGTCGTGAACGCAGCCCTCGGCCAGGTCGCAGTGTTGTTCCACTTTACTCTGTTGAGTCAAATTAAAGGCGGTTATTGCTTGCTTGCTGCTTAGCCTTTTCCCAACTATATTGGGGTTGGCTTCCAGTTAAGCCGGATTAAGCCGTCTTCAGACCTAAACCTCTAAACTATCATCTACTTAGCATTTTTCTAACTATATTCGAATCAGCTTCCAGTCAAATCGGATTTAGCTGAATACCAGTATTTTACGACTAGCGACTGCCTACCAGACCTCCACAACCCATTAACTGGGGTAACACGGTACTTCATACCAAATGATAAATGATATTTATTTTGCAAATAGGTTTCACAAAACACTTTTACACGTGAATTTTTTTATTGTCATAATTGTTATTCTAGATGAGGCCGGTGTTTCCTAACTGACTACCCTGAGACGACTGGAGTCAGATTTAGGTACTGGCTTCTGACTATCCGTAACGACTGCCAAAGATCTACAAATGACAGCCGGGACCTACGGCTTAACGTGCTTTTCGAGGCACGGAGGAAATTCGTTATGTTAAGATGGTCACCCATCCACAGACCAACCTGGGCAAGCGTTGCTTAACCTTGAAGATCGACCTGTGCGGCTGTGATTATCTAGCCACGAGCTCCTCAAATTAAAGGCGGTTATTGATGGCTGAAAATTATATTCAACATAACGATACCAGAAATATGAATTAATGTAAGGGAAATTTTTACGCTATGGGTTTTTTTCTGGAAGGATGAATGACTTCTGAATCATCAGAATGACTTCTCCCACTCTTGGGCGGAGCGGGAGGGCGTCTCAGACTCTTACTGACTAAACCCCTACCCCGTTCCTTCGTTGCCTTCGATCTGGGGGGGACTCGGTGTCAATCTTTCGGAATACCCATGTTCCCCAGAGGCTTCGGCCCTGCCGGGCCCCTACAGTTTGCTGATATCTCCTTGAGGCGCGCGAAAAGGCCCTTACGTCCATAGTCTTAAGGGACACTTTTACAGTTTTAGTAAATGTCCCTTACCTTAATGCATATTTCTGGAATCGATAAGTGTATTTTTGGCCTTTAAATTATTTTAGGTTTTAAAATTGTATTCAACGTATAATTTTAAAGTTAGTGTATACGTAGTTTTAATTAGTTTAATTAAATATTTTGTTACATAAGTATTGAATACAATTTTCAATCACCAATGAAAAAGTAAGCTTTTTCCAGGGGAATGCTCCCATGTCCAGTAGAGTAGGTAGGCATGGGCGAAGCGACTACTCGCTTAAAGCCTCGCGCCTAAAGGGGCCTCACACAAACAAGGGCTCATAAGGAATAAGATTTGCTTTATAATTATTAGGCTCGCGTTGGGTCACTATTTCACTTGATGGTAAGTGTTATCAAACACAGTTATGACATTCGCTAGCTCGTTGTCGAATTTACAAAAAAAAGACCTCGCTGATGCGTTTTCGCCCATGTCCAAATTAGTCTACGCTGCGCCTTTGTCCATGGCATCATCTCGACCTCGTCCCATGTTACTAGGTGTAACACCATTTTCCTTACTATCTGGCCTGTCAACGGTCATGCTACTATAGCCCGTCTAATGAAAGCGCGACCTGAGAAGAGGTTAAATCCAAAAATGTTGTATGTGGTATTACTAACTAGTAGGAGAATCATGTCTTGACACTTCACAAGTTTTTTTATTTCCTACAATTGCGGCTGAATAATGTTCATTAGACGCACTATCTAGTTTTCGAAATAAATATCTCTCCTTGTACAACGAATTCATCTTTACTTTAGCCTCTCTTTCCTGGCCACCTTTTGTCGTGTGTGACGATAAAGTTGAAGGAATTACGAACAAGATTTATTTTGAAGAATAAAAATAATTATAGAAAGCTGAAAGATTAAAAAAAAATACATCTATAGTCAAAATACAAACCGCTGGAGTTGACGAATGGATCGAAATATGACATCTGACTTGTGATATATTGTTAATCAACAATAGTACACCTGAAAAAAACAGTTATTATTTAAAAAAGGCAAACGCAATTGAAACATTGGAGCTCCATGTAGACAGTTTGGTATTCCAAATTCAAATAAAAACCTGGTTGACAGTTATATCGATATCAGAAGTATCAATTAACGTAAGGGACATTTTTACGTTTTGGGTAAATGGCCCTTACGTTATTTCATCCTACTGGTATCGATATTTTAAGCCGTTTGAGGTTGAAGCTGTCAGATCTTGGGGTCCAAGTGCATACAAATTCTATAAAGCCTATACAAAACGCCATTGCAACACAGCTATCATTGACACTTCGTGTGGCCTATAAATTGACTTTTACTGCCATACAGCGTGGCAATGATGACTTCTAGGCACATTAATATTCGACAGCAATATCGACGCCATATTTTAGATTGTTTTTAATTAATTAAGTAATTAAAAGAAAAGCATATAGGTATAGAACTTAATATTTTATAACAATGAAAAAATGGTTAAATAAATGATTGTCCCATTAACTGCTCAATAGGTTATTTGACTCAGGGCCTGTTTCACAATGTCCGAGTAGGGACTACTCACTGAATAAATTCAAAAATGTGACAGAATTCGTATGAAATTATCTGTCAAGTAAGATACTCGAAACTTAATCATAGGTGGTGAAACAGGCCCTAAATGTTTTATCAAATTTCTCGAAATCTATAGAAAGGAAAAAAACACAGCTCTAATAAAAAGAAATAAAACTCCAAAATATTACGGAGTTGTGAGACTATTACGTCATACGCCAGTCACGTTTTTGCGAATTTTCCAGTAGAAACGACAAAAGCGAGAATATCTTCAAAAGCGTGTAAGGAAATCCACAAATGATGCTATTTCAGTAACACCTTTTGAATAAAAGTATTCGTTCAGGTAGACTTTTTAAGGCTAAAATAACAGAAAAAGTTAAGAAAAGTAAATAAAATTAATACTGTTACTTACAAAAAACAAATGCTTCAGTTATATTTACACACATTCCGCTATCGTAGGAATGGCTAAACGATAACAATTTGCTTTAATACTGTAATAGGATCATAAACTAGTAGAAGACCAATGTTTGATAGTTGCCAAGATCAGAGGTGCAGAACTATTTGCAATTAATTCAGATAATGGTTTTAGGGAGGTGAGGTCCTCGTTTGGGTGGAGCCGAATTTTAGGGCCGATCGGCGGCAGTAACCTTACGGCCTCGTTCAGGCCTTAGTCTGGAGTAAGGGCGAACGGGGTAGGCACATCCTTTTGCGAAGTAGTAATGCTTGCGAAGGAAACAGCCGCACGCATGAGGGAACGGACATTCTTACGTTCCGGCCGCCGAGACCCCAACCTCGACTATCAGTCACCGCAGACGTAGGGTTTCCAGAAACCGATTGGACCGACACGGCCTTCTCACTTTATGTATGACGCAGGTCTTCATTGGACATGGTAAGCTCGGAAGGTTCTTGTACTGGATTCGTACAAAAGAAACGCCCAGGCGTCACCACTATGTGGATCACCCGGAGGACACGGTGGAGCATGACGTAGAGGTGTGCCCCACTTGGGCAGAGCACCGCCATGTCCTCGTGGCGATGATCGGCGGTAACGACCTCTCTTGCCAGGTCATGGTACAGAATATAGTGTCGAAGAGAGGAGGAACGGCAGGCGATCGCTTCCTTCTGCGAAGCAGAAACAGCACAGAAGGTGGCGGAATGCGTGAGGGAACGGAACCCAATCTTCAGTCACCGTAGGCGTGGGCTGCTTTGTTTGCTTGGTTCGAAATGTTGACCGCCCCTACTAAACACTGCACATTCCACATAAGCTTCAATATTATGTGTAATAATTTCCTGTCCTACAATCATAGTTTAACTTAACCAGCGTAAACAAAGGATGGTATTGTTCGCCTAGATCCATGTTGTGCGTTCTACGAAGTGATTGTCCACACTATGATATTTAGAAAAGTCTTTACTAGTAAGTTTATTTTTGTTTTCTTTTTGAAGTAGCTTTGCACATACTTCTCAGGTCAGTATTAGTGTCGATTTTTTAAAGACCATAGTTTAAAGTAGTGTAAAACTATAAAGATAAATTTATTTGTCAAAACATGGGTATACATTTTAACATGCAGGTTGTTATAAAATAATTTGTTCGTCCATGTTTCACCCCTAAGGCGTGCAAATTTAAAGTTTACAATCATTACAATCATTTATCAACATTACAAATGGCATTTCAAATCAGTGAAACCAATTAATCAAGAAAATATATAAAAAAATCATCTGAATTAAATTACCTAGATATAAGTGAATATAATATGCAAGCAATTTCGTTTTAAATGTATGGGAAATACAGTTTTTCAACACGGACTTTGTTCTTTATAATTTTAGATGAAAATTCAATTTTTTATTGTATGTCAGAAAGAATATAATTATCCTGTAAATGTCCATCTCAACCAGGTTTGCAGATGTCAATTCTTTCATCAAATGAACTAGTTACTTATTGGCAACACGGCAAATCTATTTCACTAATATTGTACAATAAAGTTTCCTCTATTCGACTCCATTATATTCCACAACCAAAACGCATCAAGCCAAAAAAATTAACTTATCATCTCTTTTATTTCTATTTTCATAAAACTATTTTGTTTCAGGTTCAATAATTCTTATGTTAGCAGCAGAAGTGTGGTCTCACGTTGAAATAGAAGCAGAAGATTACTTTTTTCCTCTAGAACCGGTAAAAATACATCTTTATTTATTATTTTTCATTTATTATTAATTTTCGAAAGATGTTAGAGAGGCGGCCACGTTGGTAGGCCTCCCACAAGGTGGACCGACGACCTGGCGAGGATCGCGGGAATCCAATGGATGCGAGACGCACAGGACTGGTCGCTGTGGCGATCGCTTGGGGGAGGCCTATGTCCAGCAGTGGACGTCTTTCAGCTGAGATGATGATGATGATGATTAAATTTTGGATTTATTTATCTTAAGACTCGACTCCTTTAGAAGGCGTACCAAGGGCCAAAACTGACTCGCAGAGGACCTTTAGACGCTTTTCATGAAACGTAGTACATACCAACCAATGATTTTATCCTTGTATGTGCAAAGCACCCGGTTGGTAAGAGTCAGAAATTCAAACAAATTGCAATAAAAATGAATAAAGACTGACATTATAAGTTTTTCAATACCACCACTAAAATATAGTTTAAGTAGTGTGAAAGTTTTTATAAAAAATATTCTCTGCAATGAAATCGCAGGCAGTATAATCATAAAAAGAAAAATTCCACAAACCTTTGCATGGTGCACCTCTTGACATAGTCTCTTAATAAAAGGTGCTGGGTCGAGACTCTTTACGCCACAGTGGAAACAAAGAAATTTGTTTATGCTTTCTGAAAAATGGTTTTCTCCGTCATGACGGTAGTCGTACATGTAGTACTTTGTTAATGACGAGTTATTTTCTACAAAGGGTAGCTTTGTATGTAAATTATATTATTTGCATTATGTGAACCTTTTTTATGTATAAAATCATCACATGACTTCTCTCGCCTTCTAATACAGTAAAGAATTAAACTTTCTGTGTTAGTGCATTGCGTAAAATAGTGTGTGTGTTTTGGTGTAATAGTGATCAATACTGAACTGCCGAACATACATAACACATCAAACAAATATTTTCATTATTACCAGACATTAAGAAAGATCCACGGATTTCTGTAAAAGTACAAAAGGACGCTATTCTTAGTTTTAACCTTATCTATAACAATTGAAAACAAATCCTAGTTAATTGTTTATTACTTTTAGGGCCTGTTTCACCACCTATGATTAAGTTTCGAGTATCTTACTTGACAGATAATTTCATACGAATTCTGTCACATTTTTGAATTTATTCAGTGAGTAGTGCCTACTCGGAGATGGTGAACGAGGCCCTTAGGCTAGAATGTATGCTATTATGGTCTATCGGTTTAGGTAGTTAACTAAATGTAAACAATCTTGGCATGTCTTTTTATATTAAAGTTGTCTAAAAATTGTATGTAAAAATCTTTGCGACTAGGCATTTACCTAAATCGATGTTAGCTAATAAACTAAATTTACCTATATTATTATTAGATTTTATACGACCTCTTTAATATAAAAAGACATACCAAGATTTACCTTTAGTTAACTACCTAAACCGATAGACCATAGTAATATTGTTCGTAGTAATAAGGAACAAAAAGCTTCTTCCTAATCACAAATAAACAAATTTTCAATTATTTTTTCTTCGATAACAGGTTATAAATTTCTGCAAAATGGCCGACCAATGCCAGCATGATTTCGTACCGATTTGCGCACAAGACTCCCTCGGTCTAGCCCGGATGTTCAACGACATTTGTGACCTTTACGAATTTAACTGTGATTATAAGAAACGTAAGTAGTGCTTGGAATAGTTAACTAGGCGATTGTCACCCTACATCCCAAAACAACGCGCGGTATGCGGTGAAATAGAGTGCCTAGTGCGAGTTGGTTTTACTTTAACGCGATCGATACGTTTATGACATTTGGCGCCACTCCAAGGTTTTGACCAATCAGAGAGTTAAACGCGGTGACCGTTTTGATTGCGTTAACGTAAAAACAACTCGCACTCAGCGCATAGATCTCACCTTGCATTGGCTTCTATGCTCATTATTGCCCATAGAAGCCAATAACCTTCGATACCTTACGCAGTATTCTACGTAGTAAGCGATTCAACGCAACCTGCATGTACGAGTAGTATACACACCCTGTATTTCGTATAACATAGCATAGCATTAGCCTTATAACGTTCCCACTGCTGGGACTCAGGCCTCCTCTCTAACAGAGGGAATGGACCGTAATACAATACGCGGGCCCGTTGCGGGTTGGCGGATGTCACATATCTTCGAATTTTTGTTTCTAGGATATGCCGGTTTTCTCACGATGTTTTCTTTCACCGTTTTTAGAGCAGTGGTGATGAAATAAATTACACAAAGTTTACGCCTGGCTGGGTTTGAACCCGCGACCTACAACTCGCAAGTCGGGGCCGTTACCACTGGGCCACCACTGCCTTATCCTGTATTTATACCTATATTATAATATATAGAAGCCAGTAAATCTGACTCCAGTCTTGCCATGAAGTACTGTGTTACCCCAGTTAATGGGTTGTGGAGGTCTGGTATGCAGCCGCTCTTCGTGAAATAGAGGTGTTCAGCTAAATCCGGCTTGACTGGAAGCCGACCCCAATATAGTTGGGAAAAAGGCTAGGCAGATGATTATAATATAAATGTAATTTTAATTATTTGCAGAGTACCAGCACGTAAAGATAGACACGTGTAAATTCGAAATCGAAACAGCAACTGAAGGCTTTAAATCATAAGCTGAAGACGTTGTCAACTGATATCAAAAATAAATAATAAATTTATTTATATTTCTTTATTTTATTTTCTCTGATTTAATTCTTTCGTGTTCTTTTTTTTTGTTTCCTAGTTAAGATTTTTTCGAATCGACAAAAGTTTTTTTTTGTAACGTAGCTACTTTACTGTTTTCAAAATTATTCCTATATTTGTGCTATAAAACCTTGCTTCATTAAAGTTTCAGGGTTCTAGGACAACAAATCAAAATTCATAGGGTACTTTCCCTATGACATTTGATTCATTTGAGAGTGACGAAACACGTGTTTTGCGTCATAAACAGCCGTATCTTTTTTTCCCTTACCTTATAAGTGTAAGTTTATCATTGCTTCAAAAGAACGCAGACTTAAGTATGTACAGTCAGCATCAAAAGTCGATGAACAAAATCAACATAACAAAATATTTTATTGTTAACAGATGAAACACATTTTATTGCGAACAGGTGTTTTGTTATGTTGATTTTGTTCTTCGACTTTTGATGCTGACTGTACCTGCATGGTTTTAATTTCAACTTGATACGTCGACGCGTCCTCGAGATTGAAAGGTCTTGATAGACCAACGGGCGAAAAAGAGATCCGTTTTTTCCTTTTGAGGCATGGGACCCTAAAACGAGGAGGTAGTTTTGCATGTAAGCTTAGAGTGCCATGGAAAATAACAACTATACCTCCATTTTAACAGATTTCGTTTTTTTTATATACTTTAAACTGGTGCTTGACTGCAATCCCACCTGATGGTAAGCTGTGATGCAATCGTTGATGGCGAGGCGCACTAGTCTATTAAGAGCCTATTCACTCTAGTCTTGAAGATACCCAAATTATAATCGGACGGAAAGACCGCAGCAGGCAAATTGTTCCAACCCTTCGATGTACACGGTATAAACGACGAGGCAAACCGCTTTGTCCGGACCGTGCAGGTCAACACATTTCAACAGATTTAGTTGTTCAAAGTAAGTACGTATATTTGAACAAACGGCAGGAGGTGGCAGGAGCGCTGGTGTGTTGGTGCACAAGCGTAAACAACTGCACAAAGGTACGCTTGACATGTGAACAGACGACGCCTACGTTTGTGCTATGGATATGGTTATGTGGTTAGGTCACATTGAGACGCGATGCGAGGCGTCATTACGCGTTTGCTGTGAGACACGCAATGTAACTATTTTTTTGTCTTAAGTTTCTACACACTTTGTCCACCGATCTACATTTTTAAGTGGTGATGAAATAAAGTACACAAAGTAATGGGCCTAGCTAACACATATTGGTACCAAATTTCAGCTTTCTAGTGCTAACGGTCACTGAGATTATCCGCGGATGGACGGACGGACAGACAAACAGACTTGGCAAAACTATATGCGTTCCTAGTTGACTACGGAATCCTACAAAAGAGGAGGGTTTTGTATGTAAGCTTAGAGTGCCATGGAAAATCACAACTAGTCGGCCATTTCAACAGATTTAGTTGTTCAAAGTAAGTACGTATATTTGAACAAACGGCAGGAGGTGGCAGGAGCGCTGGCGTGTTGGTGCACAAGCGTAAACAACGGCACAAAGGTACGCTTGACATGTGAACAGACGACGCCTACGTTTGTGCTATGGATAATGGTTATGTGGTTAGGTCACATTGAGACGCGATGCGAGGCGTTAATACGCGTTTGCTGTGAGACACGCAATGTAACTAACATTCTATTTTTTTTGTCTTAAGTTTCTACACACTTTGTCCACCGATCTACGTTTTTAAGTGGTGATGAAATAAAGTACGCAAAGTAATGCGCCTAGCTAACATATATTGGTACCAAATTTCAGCTTTCTAGTGCTAACGGTCACTGAGATTATCCGCGAACGGACGGACTGACAGACAGACAAACTTGGCAAAACTATATGCGTTCCTAGTTGACTACGAAATCCTGCAAAAGAGGAGGGTTTTGTTTGTAAGCTTAGAGTGCCATGGAAAATCACAACTAGTCGTCCATTTCAACAGATTTAGTTGTTCAAAATAAGCATGTATATTTGAACAAACGGCAGGAGGTGGCAGGAGCGCTGGTGTGTTGGTGCACAAGCGTAAACAACTGCACAAAGGTACGCTTGACATGTGAACAGACGACGCCTACGTTTGTGCTATGGGTAAGGGTTAGGCACATTGAGACGCGATGCGAGGCGTCATTTCGCGTTTGCTGTGAGACACGCAATGTAACTAACATTCAATTTTTTTTGTCTTAAGTTTCTACACACTTTGTCCACCGATCTACGTTTTTAAGTGGTGATGAAATAAAGTACGCAAAGTAATGCGCCTAGCTAACATATATTGGTACCAAATTTCAGCTTTCTAGTGCTAACGGTCACTGAGATTATCCGCGGACGGACGGACTGACAGACAAACAGACTTGGCAAAACTATATGCGTTCCTAGTTGACTACGAAATCCTGCAAAAGAGGAGGGTTTTGTATGTAAGCTTAGAGTGCCATGGAAAATCACAACTAGTCGTCCACTTCAACAGATTTAAATGTTCAAAATAAGCATGTATATTTGAACAAACGGCAGGAGGTGGCAGGAGCGCTGGTGTGTTGGTGCACAAGCGTAAACAACGGCACGAAGGTACGCTTGACATGTGAACAGACGACGCCTACGTTTGTGCTATGGATAATGGTTAGCTCACATTGAGACGCGATGCGAGGCATCAAAACGCGTACTTGAGTGTGACATACAATGTTAGCTTTTTATATTTTTTTATTCTAAGTTTCTACACTGTGCTACATAAACACAGTATAGAGGTGTGCGTGTCAAATAAAATGTTTTTGTTTCTTTCTTTCACTTTTTAAGCTGCTATTTATCTTTATTATTATTATTATATTTTTTATTATTATCAATCGAAATATGAATCAATCAATCAATCTGTATATGATTTGCAATCATATACAGGATTTTTTTTTAGGTACTTAATATTAGGATTATTTGTAATGTCAAAGAAATATACAAATTAAAATAAGTAAAAAAAAATGACAATAGTTGTATGGGCACGCCATAATAGCAAGCTGATCTCTTCAAGCATCGTTGCGTCGCATCGCATCCCGGTGTGTGCTGACCTTTAACTTTGCAAATTATACTAGCTGGTTATGGATATAAAAATCGAGCATTTTCACTGACTTCAGAAAGAAGGAGAAGATGAAGAAGACGAGCAAGCGTGCGATTATGTTCTCTTGTTAGTAAGGTGCGTTGGGGTAAGATCGGAGCTGGGGAAAGAACGTATAAATCAAATATCGCATTTATTTGGCTATATTTTTTAATGCTAGTGACATTGCGCGCTACGTCACTTTGTTCCGCCCCGCCCCGCATGATCACCAGTTGCTCCGGGTACTCGGACGTGTACTATGTGCCATTAAACAAAACAAGTCAAGTTTTATGAAATATGTATCGATCCGGTCTTTCACCTTCATTTGTTTTTGAATATTTTAGCAAAAGTATAGCTTATTTTGGTATTATTGTGTCTAAATACTTATTTTGGTATTATTGTGTCTAAATACTTAGTTTTAAGCAGTGATAACCCGATAAAACGAATCCACAAGTGTCTACTATCTCTGTAGGCTGAAATCCGGTTTTAACCGTCTTGGGGAAAGATCGGAAAAAATATCCGGTCCTAAAAAATTTCCCTCCATCTCTACCAACTATTCAGAATTCTAATGTTTTAAGACGTTTATTTTATTTGATAGTATGCTTGTGTTGAAAATCAAACTTTGAGGATCTCATTCTCTTCTAAATTTTGGTACCTGGGGTAAAACCGGACAGTTTAAATTAAAAAAAGAAAAAAACATTTTGTACATCTATGTTTGCAGTGTTAGGTAGATTTAGTTGATATCAGGTAAAAGAACAAGAAAGACTGGATACATTCTTTTTATACACCTTGTGCTCCTAGCAATAGAAATAGTATTAAATTGTTGTCCGAACTTGCCCCTTTGCGGCAAAATCGTCATCATACTCACAAAAAATGTGTCCTGATTTTACAGGCTTACAAAACTAAAAGTATCGAGTATTTGTACATAAATTAAATTTAAAATGATAATGTGTTTAATGATTAACAATGCCTAAAATTTTCAAGAATGTGGGGTATACCAAACTTGAGAAAAAAAAGTTTTTGCAACACCCTTGCAACTATACCAAAATCTGTCCGGTCTTACTCCAACGCACCTTATTCATTTTGCCTGCCGGAGTCTGTGTTTCCTGATAGCTACAACCTAGAGGTCTTTAATTCATGAATCACCGACGCGTATAGACCGCTTGGTCTATACGCGTCGCGGACAGGAGCGGTGTGCAAGTGCAAACAACACTACGAGAGTAAACTCCTCATGTTTGACGTCACTGCCTACGCCTTCGCTCAATATTCTAAGAAATACTTCTACAAACATCTTGTATAATATTGTAAGTTATCCAGGTCCTGGTTCGAAGTCCAATGGCGCCTAAAATGATCAATCTTTTCTAGCCAAATAAACCACGTGAATCATGAGGGCTGGTTTGACAGCGTGGGAGAAGAATATCTGGAAAGAGGCCTTTGCTCACCAATAAAACCATCATTATCATCATCATTTCCGCCGAAAGACGTACACTGCTGGCCTCCTCCAAGTATCACCACAACGAACGGTCCTCTACGCCTCGCATCGATCGCATTCCTGCAACTCCCATCAGGTCATCGGTACATCTTGTGGAAGGCCTTCCAACGTTACGTCTGAGACTGTTATGGCTAGAAAAAAAGCTTTCTGGTTTGCACCATCTTTGGCCAAGTTTGCCCCGCGAACATCATCAGACCATCACGCCACTTTCGCCACTAAGAGCGCTATGACGATATGCTCCTTCGGGCGTCTTATCAATGACAGTAAATAGGTACTTAATAAAAGCATCATACTAGAAATGTATAGTAAGAAGTTTTTCTAAATCAAAGAATTGAATCGAAAAAGAGCATCGCATTCGCACTATGATTCGATGGAGTCTACGAGTATAAACCTTTTGTTTTAGCCGACTATGAAAAGAAGATTTCCCATTCGTGCTCCTAGAGAGGAGGCCTCAGTCCCAGCAGTGGGAACATTATAAGGCCAATAACGCTAATACTATGCTAATGACAAGAAGGACTTATCATTTTAGAAATGTACGTAGGTATATTAGGTGTTATGTTTTGCTGTGCTGTGGTGCCACTATAGAACTCATAGTGATAAATGAGGTGTCAATCGCTTAATTATTCTAGGCTGGGTGACAATGGGCTAGCATTATACAAGCAAAATCAATATTTCTAATGTAGGTAATAGGTATTAAAAAATGGAGTCACTTCTTTCCTTATGCTTGACGATGCTTTCCCTCGCCACTTAGCCAGTATATACTGTTCACACGGCTATCGTGATATGCCCAATCTCATTTGAACTTTTTCTCATTCATTCATTCATTCATTTTACTATTACTTGGGGTCGGCGCAACACGTTTTCTTCTTCCATTCTGTCCTGTTATCCGTCAGACTATCACTAACTCCCTTTTCTTTCATATCGCTCCTCACTCAATCTATCCATCTTTTCTTTGGCCTCCATCTCCCTCTCCATCCAATCTCATTTGAACATGGCAGCCTTTTTACCCATGTCTGCTTTGCCTGTTTTTAGACACAGCGTGTCATTCCGAACCTTATTCGGTTTGTTCTTTTTACACCAGAATATTGCGTTCCATAGCTCTCTGGTAAACACCAAGACAAAACTTTTTCAATTCGGTGAGTGACCGCTAGTTGAGCTCGATCGTCAACAATCGAGCTCTCCACCACATCCATCGTCCTTGAGAACGGCCTTAAAAGGAGTGGTCTGATGATTTAGATGCGTACCATGGAGATTGATTCGAGACAGCGCTTGAGAAGAATATCTGGAAGGACTTGGGGGAGCCCTTTGCCGGGAGTATTCCCGTGTTGGCACCTAGATTTTCGGCACTAATAGGTATTTTGGACTGGTATCAACCATACAAAATTCCAGTCCAAAATACCTATTGGTGCCGAATCACGAATAGCTTCGTCGCGGAAACGGGAATACTCCCTTTGCCGAGAGCAGGGGACAGCAATGTTCAGGAAGAAAAAGTAGTCAAATAAAAGAAAAGAATGCTATTTTCCTTGGTGTTTTCAAAACAGTTATTCGCACTAGAGCTTACGATTCTCGATACTAAAACTGAAAACAAACAGGTGTCACCTGGTCGATAGGTTGCGAAGGTCGGTAGATACGGCCAAGGTTATGGCTGCCTTGAGGAAGGCTGGCATAATTCGCTGGTTCGCGACGTAATTGCCGGAGACTATTGCTAAATTATAGATATTAGCTGGATAGTTTCTTACTATGAGTTCTAGATCGCCGATAGATTTTTTTTGTAAAAAATTAATTGCTTTTACGAAACTAATCGCCAAACTTAAGTGGCAGTGGGCAGGGCACATTGCTCGTAGAACGGATGGTCAATGGGGACGGAAGGTTCTGGAGTGGCGGCCACGTACCGGAATACTCAGCGTTGGAAGGCCTCAAGGTGAACCAACGCGGGAATCCGATGGATGCGAGACGCACAGGACCGGTCGTTGTTGCGACGCTTGGGTGAGGCCTATGTCCAGCAGTGGACGTCTTTCGGCTGAGATGATGATGATGATGATGAAACTGTGGAAAAAATAATGGAGTATTTTGTAGTGCTTCAGAAAAGTTCTAAGAGAATCATTTGAATTAGTATTAGGGCAATAAGCATTCAGTAAATAGCCATTTCAGTTCATATTTAAATTATAAAATTTGTTTCCAAGTTTTGCTTTTTTAATAAGCGAAACAATAGTCGCCTTGCTATTATTACGTCAGTTTCAACTGCCAACTAATTAACCAACGTCTATATGTACTTTAATTTTTAATATCAATTACAATTGTCAATACCAATTGACGTCAAGACCACAAACAGATACAAACTTTTTATTTTGCACTGTATTATTAAATAATCTATTCTCACCTTCATTTCACATAAAATAACCGCGCCCATAGTAAGACCGCTTACTTTAAACATGCGTCTTCATAAAGATAGCACCGAAGTGCTCTTGCGCACATCCCATTACCTACGCGTCCACAATGCTCAATTAATAACTCGGCTGATATCGGCTGTCTTCGGTTATGTTCGGGATGTCGAAGCCACTCATTGTACACTGCTGATAAAGTTGAAGAGTTAATTGGATGTGGTAGACGAGTTGTGATTGGAGAAGAAATTGAGTAGTTTCTGTTATGAAAATAAGAGGGAACATTAGGTGTGCGAATTTTTACTATGTTTTAATTGTAATTAATGATATTTAATTTTCATAATCTGACAAGGTCATGAGGACCGAGTTTACTGTTACGTATGTTAGCGTGATCAAATCAAGAACGAAGATACATATCTGCAGGAGAACCAAGATTACATAGCCCAAACAATCGAGATACTTAGGAGACAGTGGGCAGGGCACGTTTCTCGCAGAACAGTTGGTCGATTGGGCAGAAAGGATCTGGAGTGGTGATCGCGTACCTGAAGACTCAGGTTGGAAGCACTCCCATAAAATTAACCGATGATCTGCTAGAGGGTGCGGGAATCCGCTCATTGCGAGATAGGGGCCAGTTAATATCGTCACAAGCACACCGAGTTACGGGAGAGTTCGAAAGCCCTGAATCGCAAAGGGCAACTGAAGGCTCCAAACAGAACGGAAAAAATATTTGATTATTTTTCACAGATTTTGACTATGAAAAAAAAACACACACATACACACATGATGTACATAATGTAACAATATTTATCTGACAATTAAATGGTTTCATTATAACACTGTTGAAGTTACATACCATTTAGTGTTTTTTTAGCATTTTGTTTAACAATTTAATTTCATAAAGTATTAAAACTGCAAACCAATAAAATGCTATTATTATCATTTTGCTAAATTTAAATCGAATCAATACTTAAAATAATATTAACAGCATTAAATAAACTTCTCTAAAAGACCACCTGCAAAGCGACGCGTGCGCAACGAATAACTCATTTACAAAGCGGATGTTTTAAACTGTTCATTAAACTAGTCTCGGAATAAAGGAAGACGATAATGAGTTCATTGAAATTATTCGGTATCTTCAAAGTAAGCACTATCTCATATAATTTTATTATTTTTCGGAGAAATTTTCTTTCGAGCTTTAATGCAAAAGCGTAAGGTGCAGCGAGGACGACACACTTTTTGTGCGGTCGAGTCTGTGGTTCACAAAATATTTGCATACCTTTTGGTATATTTTCACAGACTAACTAGTGCCACGGATGATAATCTATCGTCTACGCTGTCCCTTAGGGAAAGTGCAGAGCTGGGAGGAATAGTGTGGAGCACACCGTGAATTGACTAACAACTGTGCTCGAAATTGCCTCTCCGCGTAAATGGAAATAGTCTATGCGGAGCAGAGTGGATTTGAGCAGACTTTTAAATAGGTGAGTTAACAACAACACCGACTTACGAGTTGTAGGTCTCAAGTTCAGACTTGACCAAGCATACGAGTATTACTTTGTTTAATTTATTTATATCATCACCACTGTTCTCGAAACGGTGAAGGAAAACATCGCAAGGAAACCAAGGAAAATGGAGGAAGGTGAATAGATCCTTAACTAACTAGTGTGCCTCACCATCAATGATTGCATCACTGCTTACCGTCTGGTGTAATCGCAGTCAAACACTAGTTTTATTTACATTTTTTAGCCTGTATTACGGCAAAGAAAAAATAATAAATCTAACAGGAAAATCAATATTCAGAAAGTTATTTATCGAATTAATCTTGTACCTATTTGTCGCATTACAACTGACCACAAGTAACCTACCTTTATCCAGGACCCGTAAGATAAGATTAACAAAACATAGTGTTTCTGATAGTCCTTCTATTTACTGTCCTAACCTTTTTCGAAAGTTGACCAAAAGGTTAGGATTAAAAGATTTTGCGCAGAATACGGAGAAACGGTACAGATTTTCATTTCTAAATTAATCTTAGGAGATTAGGCGGAGATAAAGCTAAAAGGGTTTTGAAATGCTGTTCTACTGGCGTTTTGGATTTATTGATTTCGTATTTTGTGATAAAAGTTTAGAGATATCACAAGTATTAAGGTAGTACCTGTAATGTACCTATAAATTTAAAATAGACCGCAAAACTAAAATTTTCGGATGTTTTTTCCAATTTGCAGCTGCGGCGGAAAGTATGATATTAAAAATTATGTTTGTGACAGACGTCCACTGCTAGACTAGCTCTCTCTCAAATATCACCCTAGGCTTTCGAATGTTGCGTACTAGAACAAAAAATCAAATATCGAGGGTATAGTGCTCAAACCCAATAAGTACGAAATTTACACTTTTGAGATATTCAATATTTAAGTTTTATGGGCAAAAATACCTATGTTATTCAAATAATATCATTATAATGAGTATTTATGATAAAAGTGGATATGTTGAATTAGTGTAAAACAGTATTATTAAGTTTCTGAGGTAGTCCATTTTGTAGTAATAAAAATATAAGTTACAAAGGGTACCGACTTATTGGGTTTTAGATCTAAAGAAATTAAACATCTTATGTACTTTACCTATTTCGAGGAGCTCGTGGCTAGATAATAACAGCCGCACGGATCAATCTTCAAGGTTAAGCACCGCTTGCCAAGGTTGGTCTGTGGATGGGTGACCATTTTAACACAGCGAATTCCCTTCATGCCTCGGAAAACACGTCAAGCCGTAGGTCCCGGCTGCCATTTGTAGATCTTTGGCAGTCGTTACGGATAGTCAGCAGCCAGTAAATCTGACTCCAGTCTTGCCATGAAGTACCGTGTTACCCCAGTTAATGGGTTGTGGAGGTCTGGTCTGGTAGGCAGCCGCTCCTCGTAAAACACTGGTATTCAGCTAAATCCGGCTTGACTGTAAGCCGACCCCAATATAGTTGGGAAAAGGCTAGGTAGATGATTGATGTACTTTACCTATTTCGCCGAAATTCATTTTTAAAAGTTGGACATACTTCATACTTCACACGTCAGGCAAATATACACCAAAAATACTGGGTAAATTAATAAGGAATTTAAACCCTCCCGCAATTTTTTTATGAGTGCTGTTGTAAACAAATGCGACGTTTGTAGTTTTTGAATTCGTCTACGATTTTGCGCTATCAGTACACGTTATCCAGCTGAAGGTTGGTGTCCCGATTTTTTTCTTTTATTGTCTTCTGCCAAAATTGTGTAACTCTGCAGAGAAATGTTATCGGAGCTAAAATTCTTATGGAAAGTAACTCTGTCTAAAGTCTCGCAGTCCTAGCAGACATCGGCCGTAGAGGACCTTATCATTTGCTGACTTCACTTGGAGTCACACCGTTGACTTGGGATTGCTTTCACTCGACGGCTCGATGGCACCATCACAAGCCCGTGCTTGCGTGCTTGGGAATCTCCCTAAAGCTTGACACCCGGAGCATCACGAAGCGAGAGGATATCCTATCCCTCATATTTACAGCTACCTCCTTCGATCGCATTAGTGATTTATTGAATGAGATGACAGGATGACATTTTCTCCGCCTTTGTTCCAGGGTCTCAGCTTTTCCTTTCAGAAGCTAACCTGTGGCTCCAGAGGCTTCGATCATGATGTGCACACAGCTGTACAGTTTTGCTGACATCTCTTTGAGGCGCGTGCCGATGACGACTTGGGCTCGGTTCGGATTATTACCGGACCATTGCTCGCCGTCCGCAAGCCCGCTATGCTGATTGGAAATTGGAATTGGAATTCTGGCGGCAGTCTTCCCACTCGCGTGCGGCTGCCTTCTTCACCAGCATTACGGCTTCGCAGAAGGAGGCGACCGCCTGCTACTCCTTCTCGCTCCGGAACTTGGCCTGTACCAGAAAACCAGTGCGAGAGGTAGCTGCCGCCGATCGCCTTCACGAGGATGCGGCGGTGCTCCGCCCAAGCAGTTCCACCATGTCCTCCGGGCGATCCACATGGTGGTGACACCCAGATGTTTCTTCCGCTTAAATCTGATGCAGGAACCTTCCGAACTTACCATGCCCGGTAAGGACTTGCGTCATAAGGAAGGTGAGGACGACGTGACGTCTTTCCAACCACTCCTCAAAGAGGGGATCTTACCGCCATAATGATGGCATGCCCAATAGATTAACCTAACCCTTCACTAGGGTTAAGCAGAATCGCCAACTGCTACGAACCTTGCTCTTTCGGCTCATTGACGTTCGTACATCTGGTCGTAATACATTAGTACACAACATGTTTCCTCTTGGTCATTTGTGTTTTTTCTTTAAAACGGGTTTTAATCAAAGTTAAATTAATAATTTCGATGATTTCGGAATGAATTACAAGCACAGATTGATAGGACTCTTTTCGAACTTAACGCGGACAAAGTCGCGGGTAACAGCTAGTACCGTACCATATAACTAGACATAACTTTTTACTTTTTAAATATAATCGAACAATAAAACCCGACAAATACATTTGTTTTGATTTAGCTTTTGGTTTTTTTTGTTTTTTTTTATCGACGTATTTAAAGGTAAAACCCGATAAATACAGATAGTGATTATTGCCTCGAAGCCGTTGGGTGATTTCAGTTGTAATTCTTGAACACTCAATGCCAATAATAAGCTTTATGTGGTTTAAGCGTGAAATAAAAATATTATTTAACAAGATAACACGCTTTATAGGGTACCAGTTTTTAAGTATTGGCTAAACACGGTGACTTTATTGGGTTATTACCTAACGTAACTTTGTTTCTACTGCGAATTCCACTTATTGGATTAGACCACTGGAAAGAGCGTAAAAAATGCACTAATAAAACGATTTTTGATTTTTCGACACTTATTGGGTTTGAACACTATACCCTCGATATATACATGTAACATTCATCAACCCGCACTGGCCCCATGTGGTAGATTACTGGCTTACAGCCCATTTCCTCTTCTATAATCTAAACTGTAGGTCTGAATCCAGATGGGAGTACTAAAAAACTGATTTAGTGACGTTATAGCCATTTAAATGGATTATAATTATTATCGGAAAAATTAGAGCACCTTTTGATAGTCGTCGGACCAGGTGGACCGACGACTTGGTGAGGGTCGCGGGAACCTGATGACACTTGAAGGAGGCCTATGTCCAGCAGTGGAAGTCTTTCAGCTGCAATTACGACTCATCCAGGAAAGTCCAGGTAGACCAGAACAATGTTTAGGCAGGAACTTCAAAAGAAGCGTCGAAAATACGTCAGTTTGTTTGCCTCAAAATTTGATATAGTTTCCAGTTCCGTGTTGTAGTGTGCGTTTGTTAGCACAGATGTCGGCGCGCGCGCCCGTCCCTATTACCATATATGTGATAATGCGGTTTGAGGAAAATGCCGAATTTTGACGAAGAGCCGACCGCGGGTGACATTGGGCTCCAAGTGTTAAGTTCACTTTGACAGTTTCAACCTCCCTCTCTTTTTTACCACGAGTGAAAGAGACAACGATATTTAGTTAGTGACGCTGTTGACATAAGCGTTTGACTTGTGATCGAGTTACAGTTCTGTCAATATTTAAATGTCAAAATGGAAAGGTTATGTCAAAAATGAACCTTTTTTACGGTAGCACGTGTTAAAGTCGAAGATTTTTTTGGTTCTATTTTGGTAAGATGTAATAAAATATAATAAAAAATAAATTAAGTTTAAAGAGGATGTTAAATTAGCATATTATTATAATGGTAATTTTCAGACTACGTACACAGTACTGTACAATGTTTTGTAATCGACGTCATCGTTTTTTCATGCGTGGTCTAAAGTAGACGCTTTTGATCCATCTGTAAAAAATCTGTTATATTAACTTTTTAATTATGCAAACATTTGTAGAAAATGACACGCGTCACACGACCCATCGTGTAAAGGCGAAAATTCGAGAGCGTGTTTTTAACGATTGGTAACTTTATGGATGAGTACGCAGATAGACCATATCCTGTAATAGTAGAAAGGACTTTTCATTCCGGGAGTATGTTAGTATAATTTTGTACCATCTTGCGCGTGAAGCTACCGACTGCAGCTAATGCTACCAACAATACTACCTGGTAGTAGTAATATCCCTTTCGGAAATTTCCCGTCGGCCGGCGGGCATTAATACCATCTATCTATCTATCATCTATCTTACCCCTACGGTTTTGCTGACATCTGAGGCGTGCATGGATCACTACGTATCGTCGACGACTTGGGCTTGGTCCTTACCGGACGGCTGGACAGCAAGCTACCCATTGCTCGTCACCGGCAAGCCTGCGCCTAATCACTTTAATCCACTCCAGTTTTGCACGTGTCCAAATTATATACATCAACTTACCTCGTTTATTTCTCTTTCCATTAGTGAGACTCGCATAAAAATCCATTGCTTAGTTCAAGAGTCGGACCACCGAAAGCGATTTTGTTTTATAATATTCAAATCGCTAACGCCCCCGCTTCTGCCACCGCTCCCTCCTATCCCCGACCCCAAACACAACAGCAAGGCGCTACCTCCTTGTACCAACAACGGCCGGCGTAAACACCGCGGTCGTCTTGTTAACCTAAAACGTTAACAAGGATCGAGCAGCACTTAGCCAGGCCGTGTTAACTCAGTGGACAAAGCACGGATTTGTTTACAACGCCTAGTTGCAGGGTTAAGTGGCCTAATTGTGGATAGAATGTCGGGTGCGGGTGTACCTGCTGCGACCTCGATGTTCCACCCGTGGGTGGATGTTGCTAATGTTAATGAGGATAGGAGTAGTTATTTGTTAATTAAGTTCTGGAAAAATTCTAGATTTTCTTGTAGGAGGTTTTTCTAAATCACTTTAGTATAGGACGGGTATTGTATTTAAGTATAATAAATTTCATAACTACACATTTCAACCAGAATGGAGTAATAAAGAATAAAATAATAAAGAAAAACTTCTTATACCACTGTAAGAAGTTTTTTAGCCCTCACCTGCGTAATTGCAATTGTAATTTTTAAAATACGCCCTATAGTTTTTGAGTTTATCTTTACCAACAAAAATATTAATCGTTCCTATTTACAATATTATTATAGAAAATGAACTACTGAGTGTGTGTTATGCAAGAAAACTTTGTTTTTTTTGGATATTAAACTTCAAGCAATAAACAAGAAGAAATACGGCAATAATATCAAGCATACATAAGTACACACAGTGGTACACAGTAGTGTATATTTTATACACTTTACAAGAGAATTTTCGAAAGACTTCCTACACTAGGCGAGGTTTGTTGGCAAGGTTTGTCTCACGGGAAAATTACATGATTTTCTGTGAAATTACAAAATATGAACATATTTTCAGAACAACAACAGAAAGGGATTTACTAGATTGGAATAACTTTTATTCAGTAAAATAGTAGGTTTCTATACTGAAGTTATATTACTTTTGACAGATCTGATTGAAAATAACGGAAAAGTACATCCATATAATGGATTAATGTTCGGTATCAAATAAGTAAATGTTCTTAAACAAATATGCATAAATTATTATAAAAGTACATTATAATATTTGTATGTCTCTTGCAAAGAAGTAGTGTAAACATCCGTTGTAATATTATTTTGTATCGGCTTGTTAATATGTAAACGTGTCTGTAATTTTCAGCGCCAGTGTAAGGTCCATTCAGGAATAATAGAATTTTTGGTCACGGATCTAACATTGAACACCCACGCAAATGTAGTAGGTACTTATGTTAGGATAGTAACAAGTGGTGATTTGTCTTTTTCCAACTCCAATTGGTCAAAAATTAGAGTTTTACATGGGTACTAATTGCTACCGAATAACTACTAATTTCTTATAAAACCATTTCGCCCATGTGATAAAAGAAAGTGATCTCAAGGGAACATATACAACAACATTGGAAATAAAAAGTCCCATGTGCGATTTCAAGACTTGGTTTGTCAGTATACCGTTCAGCCGTTCGAGCGCAAATATACAAAACTCGATTTTATCGAAAACACACCTGTTTCACTGATTCTATATATTGTCCAGCTGCTTAGATACTTGAGATAGAAAGCTACACCAATTTCACAACACAGTGTCCACCAGGAATCATTTTGCAAATAATTAAACTAGCCAATCAACTTCTCTCGAAAAATCCCGCTAGAAACTCCCAGGCTCTAGTTTATTCAGTGAACGAGGTTAAACCGGTGGTCGAAACGATTTTGTTGACTCCGTGCAAACGTAAACAAACGCTTTTAATTAAGACTGCAGTCAGAGGTTTTCAGTGGCGTATTTTCAGGAGGACTGTACCTCCAACCACCCTCCAACGAGAGTGCAAACTTAGGGATAATTGCCTCGATCTCATTCGGAAAACTGAAACGTATACGGAATAAATACGAAAACCTGATACAGGAAAATTCACTGAGATTATGTTGGGTTAAATTTTGAACCGATGCTAAAACGGAAAAGTTATCAAATTCATGAGTTTATTTTTTTCAGCCAATTTGCTATCATAAGCCTGTTTTTGCGATAGAATTTTGATGACTTCTAAATATGGAGATCGTAATATCTATAATTGATTGATGGTAATACCTTGTAGATAAGGACTTCTTTTGGCCAATCCAACACATACTCGTAGGTACCTTCACCGTTTTGAGAGCAGTGCAGTGGTGATGAAATAGGTTATTTATTTATTTGCTGACATGTAGATTACCCAAACTGATGGACCTGGCTGGATTTGAACACGCAATTTAAAACTCGTAAGTCGGGGCCGTTACCACTGGGCCATCACTGCTCATGGTGATATATCTTACAGATCTGTTTTTTTTATGACATAAACTAGTGCTTGACTGCAATCCCACCTGATGGTAAGCAGTAATGCAATCGTTGATGGTGAGGCGCACTAGTTTATTAAGAGCTTATTCACAGAACTATATAATAAACTAGCTGTCCCCTGCGGATTCACCCGCATTTTTCGTTACTGCTCCGCTCCCGTGGGTCGTAGCGTGATGATATATAGCCTATAGCATTCCTCGATAAATGGGCTATCTAACACTGAAAGAATTTTTCAAATCGGACCAGTAGTTCCAGAGATTACCCCCTACATACAAACTTACAAACATACAAACTTACAAATTTTACCTCTTTATAATATTAGTATAGATTACACAGAACTGATAATATATATTTCTCTTATGCAAATATTAATTCACAAACAGGCAATATCGCACTGTGCAGTCCAACAGATTGACGCTCGTTAATTCTTAAGTCCACGTAATTAAAGCTCGGCTGAAATAAATAAATGCATTAGACGAATGACTTACAATGCCTCGCGGAGTCGGCTAATAAAATAAATGAAGAGTCGGCAATGGGGAACCGAGTATGATGATGGAGAAAGAGAAGTGGTGTAAGTCTGTTTTGGTATTTTTTTGAAAGAGTTATAATAGAAAATTACGAGTAATTAAACTTTATTTTTTGAGTTTCTATTTCAAAATAGGAGACCAGTTTAGTATATATTGTTGTTTGTTGTTGTTTTTGTCTGTTTTATTTTTTGTCGTTTGTTATATTCTTAAGGCTAAGTTGAGAAGTATGTTAGCACGATTGCAGTGATTAGGTTACTGGTTCAAAGCCAACCAAGTATCAATGTGAATAAATCATTTTTTTTAATTCTTTCATCATATGTCTAGCAGAACATGGTCTACCCTGTGCAGTATGTAATCCACAACCGTTAAGCCAAGCCACGTAAGCCGTAAAGTGTGAAAGAGTAACAAACATGTATACTCACACATACATGATACAAACATTGACATTTATAACATGACTGATTCAATTTATATAGTATCTGTATTAAGGCAACACAGTCCAATCACGAGGAGAAACCGCAATTCCCGAGTTACCGCCGCTTCGGTCCGTGTGTGGTGCGCAAGAGTTGGTCCAAAGCAATTGATTAGCCGGCGCCCTTTGTGCGCCGCGCCGACGCTCACAACAATTTGCTCGCGGCCCGACCGCCCTAATTTTAATGGGCTTATAAAATTTATACTTAATGTATTTATCATGCGTTGGATTTGGGAGGATGAGGTCGGTGGAGCAAGATTCTTTTCTCTCTAACAAGGATTGATAAAAATATTTCTTCTTGACATGCATCTGAAAACAATGTTACAATATTGAGAAATCAGTTTGGCCAGGTGTATCGCTAAGAATCTCATTGCTACTGCCACAGAAACTACCTACAGTCTGTTCAATAATTCCGGAGACTAAAATGACATTTCAACACCAAAGAACTGGCGTCATTCCTATAGAAATGTTGACATTACTTATGTCAATTTAGTCTCTGGGTTTATTGAACAGACCATAGTAATAATATGGTGGGTCTCTATTAAAATTAAAAGCATTTAGGTATTTCAGGCAACCAACAGCACCTACACAGCAATTATAAAACAGAACACACAAACATAAGGAAATACATTAAGGTATTGATGGCTCTACGAGTATTAATGAATGGAGATCTTGTTAAAACGTGATAAGTTAAATAATTATAATTATGATTATATAGTAAGTTACATATAATTACTAAAAACAGGGGCATCATAATGTTAAATGGTTTACGAGTAGGTAGTGACCTACACTATTGTAAACAATTGGCCAGCCACAAGGAACAAAAAGAAACCAAAACGAAAAGTTATATAAACCACAGAAGGAAGTATGTACTACATCCGCATAAAACCCATACCAACAATTTAAAAAAACTTTAGAAACGTTAAAAACTCTTTCAATTATTTCATGACGTCACTAAACTGTCCATTCCACACATTTCTTTCGTGATATTGCTAAGCATACTATTGTTTTACTGTGGGTACACACGCGGTGCGCTTAAACGCATAGTTACGTCCGCACCGACTAGGTGGCATCCGATACGGACCGGGCCCGGTTAGGAAACAACCTGTCTAGGTGTAGATGTGGTAATTAGTTTGTTTGTTCAGCTTATAGGAGTATTTATTTATTAAAACTTCATAAAACAAAGATGGGACTGCCCGGCGATAAACCTGATGTTATGAGTATAATAAATTGAGTAAGCTTGGAGGTTAGTCTGGGCGTTTTTCCGCACAAGTGCGAAATATCCTTCATTGCGTGCCTAAAAGCGGTGAGTGCGCATATTTAAGTCCGCACCGACTAGGTGGCATCCGATACGGACCGGGCCCGGTTAGGAAACAACCTGTCTAGGTGTAGATGTGGTAATTAGTTTGTTTGTTCAGCTTATAGGAGTATTTATTTATTAAAACTTCATAAAACAAAGATGGGACTGCCCGGCGATAAACCTGATGTTATGAGTATAATAAATTGAGTAAGCTTGGAGGTTAGTCTGGGCGTTTTTCCGCACAAGTGCGAAATATCCTTCATTGCGTGCCTAAAAGCGGTGAGTGCGCATATTTAAGTCCGCACCGACTAGGTGGCATCCGATACGGACCGGGCCCGGTTAGGAAACAACCTGTCTAGGTGTAGATGTAGTAATTAGTTAGTTTGTTTAGCTTATGGGAGTATTTATTTACTAAATAAAACTTTATGAAATACAAAGACTAGACCGACCAATGTAGGGACTGTACGGCGTTAAACCTGATGTCGTTATCATGTATAATAAATTGAATAGGAGTTTAGCCGGGGAGTTTTTCCACACAAGTGTGAAATATCCTTCATTGCGTGCCTAAAAGCGGTGAGTGCGCATAATTACGTTCGCAGCGACTAGGTGGCATCCGATACAGACCGGGCCCGGTTAGGAAACAACCTGTCTAGGTGTAGATGTGGTAATTAGTTTGTTTGTTTAGCTTATGGGAGTATTTATTTACTAAATAAAACTTTATGAAATACAAAGACTAGACCGACCAATGTAGGGACTGTACGGCGATAAACCTGATGTCGTTATCATGTATAATAAATTAAATAGGAGTTTGGCCGGGGAGTTTTTCCACACAAGTGTGAAATATCCTTCATTGCGTGCCTAAAAGCGGTGAGTGCGCATAGTTACGTCCGCAGCGACTAGGTGGCATCCGATATGGACCGGGCCCGGTTAGGAAACAACCTGTCTAGGTGTAGATGTGGTAATTAGTTTGTTTGTTTAGCTTATGGGAGTTTTTATTTATTGAAACTTCATGAAACACAAAGATAAGACCTATTGGTTGGTTTGTGTTTTATGAAGTTTGAATTGCCTGAAGATAAACCTGATGTCATTATCATGTATAATAAATTGAATAGGCTAGGAGTTTAGCCGGGGAGTTTTTCCACACAAGTGTGAAATAGCCTTCATTGCGTGCCTAAAAGCGGTGAGTACGCATAGTCACGTCCGCAGCGACTAGGTGGCATCCGATACGGACCGGGCCCGGTTAGGAAACAACCTGTCTAGGTGTAGATGTGGTAATTAGTTTGTTTGTTTAGCTTATGGTTATGTTTATTTATTAAAACTTCATGAAACAAAGATGAGACCAGCCAATGTTGGGATTGCCTCGCGATAAACCTGATGTTATATTATGTAGCAAAAATTGAATAGGTTTGGAGGTTAGTCGGGGCGATATTCCGCACAAGTGCGAAATATCCTTCATTGCGTGCCTAAAAGCGGTAAGTGAGCATAGTTACGTCCGCACCGACTAGGTGGCATCCGATACGGACTGGGCCCGGTTAGGAAACAACCTGTCTAGGTGTAGATGTAGTAATTAGTTTGTTTGTTCAGCTTATGGCAGTATTTATTTATTAAAACTTTATAAAACAAAGATGGGACTGCCCGGCGATAAACCTAATGTTATATTTTGTATAATAAATTGAATAGGTTTCGAGGTTAGCCGGGGAGTTTTTCCACACTAGTGCGAAATATCCCTCATTGCGTGCCTAAAAGCGGTGAGTGCGCATAGTAACGTCCGCAGCGACTAGGTGGCATCCGATACGGACCGGGCCCGGTTAGGAAACAACCTGTCTAGGTGTAGATGTGGTAATTAGTTTGTTTATTTAGCTTATAGGAGTATTTATTTATTGAAATTTCAAGAAACAATGATGAGACCGACCAATGTTGGGACTGCCTGGCGATAAACCTGATGTTATGTATAATATTTAAATTGAATAGGTTTGGAGGTTAGTCGGGGCGTTATTCCGCACTTGTGCAAAATATCCTTCATTGCGTGCCTAAAAGCGGTGAGTGCGCATAGTAACGTCTGCAGCGACTAGGTGGCATCCGATACGGACCGGGCCCGGTTAGGAAACAACCTGTCTAGGTGTAGATGTAGTAATTAGTTTGTTTGTTCAGCTTATAGGAGTATTTATTTATTGAAACTTCATGCAACAGTAAGGTACAAAAGCGGGCTTAATGTCTCAGTATTTGGATCTTTAACAATATATGGCTGACAAAAAAGTTTAAAAATATTTTTTGATGTACCAGAATTTATCTATACTAATATTATAAAGGTATCATTTAAGCTGTCGCCAATTTAATTCGTTTTGTGTTTCCTAAATAATAGCTTTGTCCTCAAAATAGTAGATTTGTCGCCAAAATATAGTCACCAAACAATGTAAAATCAATTCTCTAATAAATCATCTAAAATCATGGAGATATAGGATCTAGTACCAAATAATTGTTTTGTACATATTATAATAGGTTTGTCCTAATAAGCATTTAAGCAAACTAATTGAAAGAGATCACCAATAAACCATATACTGTGTTACCTACTAGAAAATTTCATAAAGTTCCAAAAAAATTAATTGTTGTCGTCATCATCGTTTCAACCAAAAGAGTCTACTACTTAGTATAGTATAACGGGCTGGTATCCGCAACTCCACGACTAAAGCGCGTATTTTGCGTATGGGTGGGACAAAAGTGTTATTCGATCCACCCCAGCTCCTCAAGAAAGGCCAGCAGCGCCTTCCCGGGCGCCGATCGTTTTGGTTTTTTTTTTCGTTAGGGGAATCATCAGAATGACTTCTCCCACTCTAGGGCGGAGCGGGAAGGCGTGTCAGACTCTTACTGACTAAACCCCTACCCTGTTTCTTCGTTGCCTTCGATCTGGGGGACACGGTGACAACCTTTCGGATTTTCCGTGTTCCCCAGAGGCTTCGGTCCTACCGGGCCCCTACAGTGAGCTGACATCTCGTGGCATCGTATGATCATCGTAAGTAGTTACGAGTACCTACGATACATCGTTGAGGATGGAAAACCCGCCAATTTGTCTCCGCCTCTTTGAACATATTTTCAACAAAATTATAAATTGATGTATTAAATTGGTAAGGAATACTATTTTAATAACCGAACGAAATAAAATGTAACTACTTTATTGGTGACAAAATAACAAATAAAAAGGAATTGCAGTCAGGGATTGATATAATCAATCGATTTATTTGGCGACAGATCTACCATTTTGGCGACAGACCTACTATTTTGGCGACAGATCTACCATTTTGGCGAAAGATCTACCATTCTGAGCACAAAGCTATTAATTTTGTAATAAAACTATTATTCTAAGAACGAAGTTTTATTTTATTGGTGATCTAAGTATCTCTTATTTTTTGATATTTCATACCTGGATACACTTTTTGTTTATCTGAAAACGAAAATATTTCGTGGCGATAGATCTATTAATTAGGTAATACAACTTGATGACAAATATAAAGTTTGGTGACAGAAAATATAGTTCCCATATTATAAAGAGGAAAGTTGTTTGTACCTATTTTTGTATGTTTGTAATGAATAGGATCAAAAAGTACTGAAAAATTATTTCACCTATAGAATGCTACGTTCTTCCAATTTGACATAGGCTACATTTCATTTTGAAAAAAATTAGGGATCCTTGGTAAAATTTGAACAATGTAACCGAAGGTGTAGAAAAATGAATCTTAAAATGTCTTTCGTCGAATGCGCTGCCGAAACTATTAGCGATAGAACAAAATAATGTACAACAATATTGAAGAACATCATAATGTCTACAAAAAACTCCGCGGTAGCATTCGTGCAACTATTGTAGTTATGTCACTACAACAACTTTTTTCATTTTAAACATTAATGAAAATGCTAACCAAATTCAAACCATGCTATTTATGTGTTTATATTAATCCTTATCCAAATAAATTATTTTATGGCAAGACCATTTAATTACCTATAAAATAGTTTTTAAATTATTTAAATTGGACTGTCCATTCAAAAGATATTACGAATTAAAAAATTCAAACAGTAAACAAAACCGCCATAGCGCCATGGCCGTTGTTTGCGATGCAGTCTGAAAAGCGCGCCGGGCATCGCGGCGGGCGGGGTGCAGGGGGCACTAAAAAAAGTGTTTTATATCCAAATTTCCAAAAATAAATAATTGTCTACCCCGTGCGAAGCCGGGACGGGCTGCTAGTTACAAATAATTCTGATATTCTTGTAGAAAATGTTACAGACAAATAAATTGTAACTGTTTCTTTCACATTGTATGAGGCCTACCAACGCTGCGTCTTGCAGGATGGTTGTTTGGTTGGCTCATCCAGAAACTTTTGGTCCAATCGACCATCTGTCCTACGAGTAATGTGCCCACTGCAACTTATGTTTTACGATTTTGTGGACTATGTCGGTAACTTTTGTTGACCAATGACTTGGCGATGAAACCTACACGTTTTTTGGTTAAAATTATGATGATGATGACTTTTTTTCAGAAATGTTTAATGGATTTTTTTTTCTCGTAACTATATATATAGACTTTCCTATAAAAATCATTAAAAGTCTCCAAAATTCTAGTAATTTACTCAATACTGTAAATGTATTAGTTAATTCTACATTTACAGTATTAAGTGGGAACACTTAACTAACAAGAAAAGCTGTGGAAAGCTAAACGCTAACCTCATAACATTCAGAGTTCAGGGCGGTTTGACTTCTAACCAGGTCATGAAACTAATTAATAATGTGCTATAATAAAAACTATTAAGTTACTAGCTTGGTGACCATTAACTGGCTTAGTGAACAATGCATAGCACTTTACTGAACTATGTGTATAGTGTAGTAGTAGCGGTCATTGACCCTTTTACATTTGATTCAAACCCGAACCATTTATTAAATTATTTACACAAGTACTTTTTAATTTATCAAAAAGGCTTTAGCGGTCATTGACCTATCTTTTATATCATCTTTTTTCTTGTAAATTGGCTACTCAACTATTTGACAACACACAAAGTATTACAGACAAAGAAATCAGAAATGAAGATATCCGCAACAGAAACAAGAACAAAAGTTACCGAAATAGCCCGAAGAATCGCCAAAGATAAGTAGCTGTGAGCAGGGTTCCGATGGATGTGAGACGCTCAGGACCGGTCGTTGTGGCGTCTTTACTTCGAATCATTCTATCATTTACGACGTTACAGGTGGTTAAGCATGCAATGTAGTGGAGGATACCCCACAGAGGGGTTTCACTTAGGTAAAGGGGTAGAGTAATAGCCAGCCTTTGGGTATTTTACAGAATGCATTTTGGAAAGTGTGCTCGTGAATTTTATGACTTTATTCCGTCATTACCTCTCTACCATTAGGCATTTCTACGTACGGTGAGTATCCGCTTTTCATTGTAAGTTAGTATAGTTATAAAACTTCTACAGGCCGGACTAAGCGTTTCGCTTCATCGTTTATACAATGTACATCGAAGGAATGAATGCAATGAGATGCAGTTAAGTACTGGTTCATAATTATCAGTATGAAAAAAAAAAGTTTTTGGAACGGGTCTTCGATATTCCAAATAGCTAGAACTTTTCTATACAAAACTTCCCTTTTTTGGAACGGAAACTATTAATTAAACTCTCTCGCTCTGGGTGGAGTAAAAAGGAGTGTTGGACTGTTACTGACGAAAACTCTTCCGTTCTAGGGTAACTTTCAGACATTCCAAAGCCCGAAATTTGCTACCAAAAATTCAGATTGAAAATTGTCTTTGAACTTTAATTAAATAGTAAATAAAATACCGACGATCAAATTAATGAACGTTAACTAGAGATCTAAAGCCTGGCTTTCGTCTGAAGATTCGTTTTATGAGCTACGACGTGAAGCCTCACAATCAATTGGAAGTCACGAAGGCGGAAAATTAAGGCTCGACGGGCAACGACTCAGTTTTCAGCAGAATGTATTGTTACCACTAAATTGTTATGGTAAAACTTGACCTAGATTTGTATATTATTATCTAGGCTGGATTAAAAAAAATGATAGCTCATGTCTACGGCTTTGCTTGCGTAAAAGTAAAAGTTTGACATTTCCTCTCGCTCCACTAGGGGCAAGAGCAGTTATTTGATGATTTCTTACCTCAAAAAAAGGAAAGTGCTAGCAGCTTCACCCGCGTAAAAGTAGGTTTCTCTATACAAACTTTGAATCCCTATTTAATTCCCTATGGGGATGAATTTTGGAAAATCCTATTATACTGCTCGCTTGCGTCAGAAAATAGACTTGGCTGAATCAGAAATTATATAATCATGTCTGGTTAACTCCAGTAAGAGCTTCACTACATAGTGTAAAACAAAGTCGCTTTATCTGTCTATATCCCTATGTATGCTTAAATCTTTAACATTACGCAACGGATTTTGATGCGATTTTTTTAATAGATAGAGTGATTCAAGACTGGTATTTATATGTATAATACATGCATAATATAGTAGAGTTCCACTGATAAATTTGCACCCGTGCGAAGCCGGTGCGGGTCGCTAGTATAATTATAAAACTAAAACACTGCTGCTCT
Source organism: Mythimna separata (assembly GCA_030763345.1). NCBI lineage: Eukaryota > Metazoa > Arthropoda > Insecta > Lepidoptera > Noctuidae > Mythimna > Mythimna separata. Next base: position 1,501,334 of record JAKKIA010000033.1, on the reverse strand, counting down.
TAAAAGACATACCAGAGATAGTTGTTTATTTTTAGAAAAAGGGACACTACTGTGTAGTGTGTATCCTTTTAGCATAAAACCCTTTGTACTCAAGTTTTACGACACCTAAACATAAAGAGGGTCTAGAGTTTGATGCCTAGATGAGCCTACTAACATTATAAATTAATAAGCTATTGTCTACTAGCGGCTTTGCCCACATGAAAGTAGAAAATTATTCCGTAATAAAAAGTGTCAATGTCCAGTATGACCTATCCGTGTAATAAATTGTATACAGATCCGTTCAGCTGTTAGACCGTGAAAGAGTAACTACATTTACAAAACACACACAAAACAAAACACATACAAAATTTTGCTTCTATTAATATAAAGTAATATTAAATAGACAGACAGACAAAGTTACTTAGCATTTATAATATACAATATTAACACGGGCAAGGAATAGAACCAACACTTTCAGTCGGGTCATTGTAAAAAAATATTCTATGGAGATATATTTATGTATATTATTACTGTGAAAACGAGACATAATAGTTTACAAGTGCATATGTGCAAAAAAAGCACCCCAGTTTGTTCAGTTGCCCTTCGCGATTCAAGGCTAACTCTTTGATCTAACCCACAGCAACCCGGAAAATACCAAATAACAGATAATGTCATGCATTTAACCTTTTAAAACGGGACACCATTAATTTAACAAAAAAAAAGGTTTTTAAAACATTAACCTTGACACAAAGTAATAAAGCCTATATTCGCATGAAAGGTATTAATTAAAAAGCGTTCATAACTGCGCACATTCCCTGAACGTTTCACGTTCACATATCATACGCCTTTCAACCCTTTAATTATAACATACCCTTCTACAATTCTATTGCTCATTAATGCATATTTTTTCCTGTCCTTACCTTTCATTTATTGAGATATAGCTCGAAGAATTGCCTTACTTCAGTGCCAGTGAGTGCCACATTGGTAAATAATTTATATACAAAAAAATGGGGGGATTCGATAACAAACTCTGTGGCACGAGATTTTTATATAGTAGATAAAAAAAAGAAAAAAATAGAGAACACATTCATGCATTAAGTTCAAAAATTTCGCGTGATATTAAAATTAGAATTGCGACAATAGCCATCGCTAGTGTATTACTCGTACTTTGTTTAGAGCCTCTAATCTTTTTTTATTTATGCACCAAGCAACTGCATTTCATACATAAAAGTATGCTGCATTTCTTGACAAAATGTACATAAAAATAAAATAAATGGAGGAGTACTTCGACGTCTGAGTGTATTTTGTGTTAAAAAATTAACTATAAACTACTAAGTTTAAACAAAAATATTAACTAAACTTAGTATTTATACTAACGAATACTAAATTTTGTTAATATTGAAGTTTCTTAGATACATATATGTAGAGCTTTTCATAAATAAATAGTATCTTAGGTCAGTTCCTAACAATTTCTCAATGATCTCCGCATCAATGTGCCCTGCAAGCTATAAGTACCAAAGTATGGGGTGGTTCATTGATGGGGTGGTGGATGCGACACGTGCAGCGGGGTCCGGACCTACCCCACAAGTGGGGGAAATCGATGGGGGCACACACGCATTGCCTCGCGCATGCGTCAATGGAAACTTTGGCGATGTACTGGCGATGACGGAAGTTGTTTGGCGATTTTCTTTGAAATGAATGTGCGATTTTTTGTTGTATGAGATATGGATGCAAACTATATAAAATCATACTAAGGTTTGTATGATAAGGTGATATTTTGTTTGGAGTTTGCCCGAGTCGCTTAATTAATTTTATTAGATCACTATTTGTGGGTAATCGAATGTTGCAATTTTAATTTTGCATGGTTTTTTGCTAACCTTGCCAAATAGAGTTTTGTAATTCTCAGAGTTACGGATACGAGTGATTCTGAAGTAAAGTAAATCAACTTAACTGCAATATTTTATGTACACTCTACGCGGGTATAAACCTTCACATATTAAGCTAAATATTTACAAAAGATAAATTGCAAGACAATGTGCCTAAACTAACCTGAACCTCTTTTTTTTGATACGTTAATTTTTAAACTCATAAAAATAGTACTTACAGCACTCACCAATTAATTTTTTACAAAGAACAATACAAAAACGTCGATACCTCTACTTATAAGACCAACAAAACTGTATCTTAAATGGCACAAAAAGAAATATTTTGCTATCATGCCAAAAAGCTCTCTCAAAAGTGTTCTGTACGCGATATTACTGCGGCCGATACCAGTCGCACTTTGCGCCAACACCGACGCTGAAAGCTCGCCTGAACGCTAGAAGCAAGCGCTGAAATAATTGAATTAAACGGGTTTTTATTTAATTGATTCATTGAATTGAAGTGAGTGAGAAGACGAGAACATGTAAGTTGAATTTTTCATTGATTTTTAATTGGATTTTTGTTGCACGTTGTATTTTTTTGCTTTCATATGCGGTGTTGTTTGTGAATATTGCGGCTTTTGACGTCATCTGTTTTTTCTTATGAATTACTGAAAACTATCACTGGTTATATTCTGCATTCCATAAATATTGCAGGAAAAAGCCAAAATAAGCATTTAAATGACTTCATTAGTCCATTTTTCACAATAATTACAATATTTTTCTGGAAAATATGTTTTTCCTTTATATTTGATTATGTGTACCGGTGTGCTAACACGCAAACTTATCTCACCTACTTATCTAGTAATGAAATGCTTGGCGTGTTTGTCGAAGCAACAGTTTTCAAGTTATAGCTAAATGTAATAGCGAACAAACGGAGTGAATGTACACTCTACGAAGTATCTAAAGTGTAGTTCTTTTCGATGTAACGATATTAAAATGAGTGCTGAATTCAGTGACATTGAATCCACTGTTTAGAGTGAATAAATGAGTAAAAACTTACATAGATTTAAACCGTGTTTAGGGTAATAAAATAATCTTTATTTAGTATGAGCTGGATTTCGTATATTCAGAGAATGGAAGACATATGTGCTGAGGAGCTCGTGGCTATATAATATCAGCCGCACAGATCGATCTTCAAGGTTAAGCAACGCTTGCCAAGGTTGGTTTGTGGATGGGTGACCATCTTAACATAACGAGTTTCCTCCGTGCCTCGGAAAGCACGTTAAGCTGTAGGTCCCGGCTGTCATTTGTAGATCTTTGGCAGTCGTTACGGATAGTCAGAAGCCAGTAAATCTGACTCCAGTCTTGCCATGAAGTACCATATTACCCCAGTTAATGGGTTGTGGAGGTCTGGTAGGCAGCCGCTCCTCGTAAAATACTGGTATTCACCAAAATCCGGCTTGACTGGAAGCCGACCCCAATATAGTTGGGAAAAGGCTAGGCAGATGATGATGATGAGAGAATGGAAGACATAGCATGACCTCCCACAAGGTTGACTGATGACCTGGTGAGGGTCGCGGGAATCCGATGGATGCTAGACGGGCAGGACCGGTTGTCGTGGCTTTACTTATGGAAGTTCTAGGTCCAGCACTGCATGTCTACCGGTTGAAATGCTGATAAATACATACACATACATAATCGTCCTTACCCCACTGCTGGGATTCGGGCCTCCTCTCAAGGAGAGGGATTGGTCCGTGATCCACCACGCGGGCCTAGTGCGGATTGGTAGATGTCACATGTCTTCGAATTTTTAATTTTAGGACATGCCGATTTCCTCACGATGTTTTACTTCACAGATGAATAGTAAAATAAGTATTAGAAATGATGATACAGTACATTAAGTAGGTATTATAAGTCTGAAGAGTTTGCTTATTTAGTAGAGCGCGCTAATGTTGGGAATTTCTTATTTGAATTGAAAAAATATTTTAGTTTTGGATAGTCTATTTATTGAGGAAAGCTATTAGATGGTTAACCTCACGCTAAGACCCATGGCAGCGGAGCAGTACCTAACCATAGATACTGACGAAACCTTGAAGGACTGCTAGTTTTTTTTGTTAAGTAAAATTACTATAGTCAATGCTGTATAATAAATATACTTATCAAACCAATCTTATTATTACCTTGAACGTTATTTCATAAACCGCCACCGGAACCTTTTTTCTTGGCTTGATGCCAAAAGAATAGAGTTGATTAATTTCAAGAAAATCACTTTTCTGAAATACCATTACTGAAAATTGCTTAAATTTCTTTTAGATACGAGAGTTTATCCCCAAATTATTATTAATAAAAAGATGAACCCTGTTTCCCTTCATCGCTGTAAGCGAGAGATAAGTTTTGTCCGTAAACTCTTCAGTCATAAAAGTTACTTACATTTTGGTTAGCTTGTAACCTCGACGAAGTTTCTTCAAGGACGCTTATATAGAGGCTTTTATTTAACTTGAAATGTTTGTATGTTAAGGGCGAATATTGTAAATGAATTTTGAAACAGTTATTCCTAACTGATTGAACTGAAGTTTAGTATACTTCTGGATTTGGATGACAATGCATTAAAATGGTATCATGGAGTTGGTTTGATAAAGAAGTCGGATAGTGACCATAGGAACTACTTAGCGTATCAAGATAACCCCATAATGTTTGAACCCTTTGCTTTGGTCTTTATGAGTACTATACTGTGCGATAAAACCTTCATCATCTCCCTAGCCTTTTCCCAACTAGCTTTTTCTTTAAATCATCCCTCCCGCTTTAGGGCGGAGCAGAGGGGCCTGACAGACTTATACTGACTAAAATCTACTCCGAAGTTTTTTATTATCTTTTTAAGCACCCAACCAACCTATGGCCTCTACGTAATGTTTTTTTGAGGCACGTGTGGTACGTGGGCGCGTGGCCGCTTGGACTCGTGAGCGGGTGATGACGTCCGTTCCCTGACACGTGCCGCCTCCTTCGCTAGCATTACTGCTTAGCAGAAGGAGGCGACTGGCTGCTAATCCTTCTCGCTCTGGACCATCGTCTGTGGCGATCTTCCTGGTTCAGGCCCTGGGGCGTGAAGCGAAAGGTCGCGGATCACTTGCACGAGGACACGGTGGTGCTCCACCTAAGAGAGGCACACCTCCACCGTATGCTCTACTGTTTTCTCCGGATGGTCCTGACTATGGTGACACACTGGTGTTTCTTTCGCACGAATTAAGTGCAGGCATCTATCGAATTTACCATGTCCGGTGAAGACCTGCATCATGCGGAAGTTAAATACACCTTAAAGCCTTACTGCTATGATAATAGCGTGTCCATTCCCAACTAGTTTGGGGTCGGCTTCTAGCCCAACCTGCTGGCCAATCAACTGAATATCTATGTTTTACATAGAGCGACTGCCTGGAATTGCTCTCAAAAAACTACTTGTGAACAACAGGGCCGTTAGCTTTACGTACTTTTCGAGACAATCAACTTAGAAAAATACATATGAAGTAACAAACATCATAGTGGTACTTGCCTGGTTTCGAACCTGCAGCCTCATGCATGCGAGATGGTTTAACCACTAAAAAGCATGTTTTATAAAAATGTTTTTCATTAAAAACTTATTAGAATTTATCATGTGAAACTTTTCACACTCATTGTACTTTTATGGACACGGTAAAGTGGGTACTTCCTTTATGTAAAGCAAAAACATTTCGTAAATCTTTTCTATAACGATTATGTGGGAAAAGGAAATGGGGCCCAAATTTACTTGGGTATACCTGACGGTAAACTTGGGAAGATTATGGAAAGAAATGGGTGTCGTAAAGGGTGTTTGAGCGATCAGTAAGGGCTTTTTGCAAGGTCATAACAATGTACTTGGAACAACGAGGCAAAGCCTGAAAAAAATGGCGATTTTTAACCGACTGCGCAAGAAGGAGGTTATTCGAATATGTTTTTCGAATGTACATGTTATGTATGTCTGACACCCAGTAATTGCTGAGTTGGCGACACTTCGGTTCCGGCACGCTCAATTTGTCAAACTTTTTCTGACTAAAACCTATCTATGTTGTTTCAGTTTGTTCTATAATGGGTTTCCTTTTCGAATTATAATGGGTTTCCTTTTCGAATTTCTGAAGCCCCGCCCTAGGCCCTAGCGAACATCTTCCATGTTGAGTCATATCTTTTTAAGATGCGTGTGAAACAACACGCTCCGTTGTGGACTCGGACTTGGTTCTTATCGAACAGTCGGATGGCGAGTTACCTATTGCTCGTCTCGCCCCTGCGGTAGCCGGGGATTACTCTGAGGATTTCACTGTTGTTACATTGTATGTATGTATGTGTGCTTTCAGTTAAATACTCAAGAAAAAAGCCATTTTCCGAGCGTAAAAGCATTTCTACCACGCCATTAAACTAATTGCCATGCACACAATCACTGCATCCGATACAAAATCCCCTACCATTAGCACCAAAGCTCATTTAGCATGATGACGTCGTTGGCACGATGCCATTTGTTCCTATCGATTGATCTGTCAACGAACTAACTATTATGTTATAACTAGCCTTTGTCATGGTCTGTAGCTGGCTGAAAGTCGGAAATTAAGCAAAGAAAATCGACTTCTGTATAATATCGAAAAAAAAATACAGAAAAAATGTACAGGCAGCAGCTTTAGCTGTGTAAAAGCATTAATTTATCCTCAAGGAACATATTCCCGGGACATAAATTATCGCGGTCTTTTCGCCCATTTAGGTATAATATTGTGCACTTCACCATCGATGGTTGCATCACTGCTTACCATCCGGTGGGATCACAGTCAGGCATTCGTTTATATTACTTTAAAAAAATGCTATTCCAAGACAGGGTCTACCCATGTGCCAAATGAAGTCGTCTTTTTCAGCGTAAAGGGGTAACAAACATACGCACAAACATGCAAACTTTCGCGTACTAATATCATAAAGATATTGGTGCGATATTAATGGAAATGGTTGTACATAATTCATCATTATGAAATCGATACAGTTTCAAGGTTGAACCGTTTGGAACTAAATGCAATTTACGTATATTGTAGGCACTATTATTTTATTCAGCAAGGTTGAATTCCATTTCCTTCAGCTGTTAAGGGTGGTCTGGCATTTCTCTTAAAGGCCAGCACAGACTTTGTCGCAAATTATGTCGAATGGTTACAAATTTGTGGCTAAAGTCTGGAGGCGCAATGACCCGAAATTTCAGAGTTTGCTTATGAATATTAAAAGTAATTCATGATTGAAATTTGTAAGATTATTTTCTTATTATAAAATGTCAGTGTATGATTTTGGATGACTGAGTGTCGTGACGAGCTTAACCTCGCGGGAAGGCAAAAGTAAATAGGGAGATTTCTGAAATTGTCCAGGAAAAGCAAATAGTACTCGTACATAAAGATAATGACATCCCGGGAATATGTTCCCTTGGGACAATTTTCTTCTTTCACACGGGCGAAACCGCAGGCAGCGGCAAGTTGATAATAATTAAAAATCTTCTTTCGTCAAGTATACCAAAACTAGTTTTACTTGAAAAACTGATTAAACACTTAAGACACGAACCAAGTTGAAGGTACTTTCAACTTAATGTTATCGTTCGTGCTTGATAACATTAAGTTGAAATTTATAACTTTTAAAGATAAAAACTTAGTACAATCTCAAGGTTGAGGTTTAATAGTTTTCTGTCTACTTCTTTTATAATTTTTAGTTTATTTTCATCATAGTTTAAGCCCCCGCAAGCTCTTTTAATGATTCTATTGTCCAGTCGTGTAGACACCTGAAATACAAAACTATACCAATTTAACATCACCAATGGCTTGCGGACGGTGAGCAATTAATAGCTTGCCGTCCAGCAGTCCGGTAATCATTCGGACCGAGCCCAAGTCGTCAACGGCGCGTACTGTTCCACGCGCGCCTCAAGAGAGAGTTGTCAGCAAAACCTTAAGGGCCCTGCAGTGGGTCGAAGCCTCTAGGGCCGTAGGTTATCATTTGAAAGGAATCCTGGGACCCTAGAACGAAGGCAAAAAAGGAACGGAGTGGGTTTTAGTCAGTAAAAGTCTGATGCGCCCTCTGTTCCACCCAAGAGCGGAAGAAGTCATTCTGATAATTTCCCGCCTTAAAAAAATACACTAGGAATTTAATATGCGAATAATTAAAATAGCTACTGAAGCTACTACTCGAAAATTCACTTCACCAGAAACTACACAATAGACATTTTTGTTTGTATAACATCAAAATGAAGCAAGTACCAAGAAACTCAAACAGCTCTTACAAAAACTTCATTAATTTTCTTTTAATTACTTCGTAACGTGGTTGGCGACAAGGGCGACAGATTAATTACATAACATTAATTATTCTGCGTTCTACAAGGTAGCGGTGACAACATGAGTAAAGATTTTAATACCGCAGTGAAACTCACTTAAGGCGACATGTTTTGACGAGATCCTCTAGGGATGATGCCTGCCAAAGCAATTAACAATTTCATAGAATTGTTAAAATGAACAACCACAGTTTTGGAACATAAAACGCATTTCAAAGAACAAGGTGGGTTTTAGTCAGTAAGAGTCTGACTAGCCCTCTCCTCCCCAATCTAAAGCGATATACAACTATGAAAAAAAATGGTGCGTTTTAGTCAGTAAAAGCTTGAAACTCCCTCTCGCTCCATCCGAGGCAAGAGGAGTTATGTTGATGACTAGCTTCTGCCAGCGACTTTACCCACGTGAAAATAGGTAATTCCATGCAAATCCGTATCTTCCACTTGAGGGGAAAATTTTGAAAAATCTTCTCTTAGTGCTCGCCTACATCATAAAAGAAAACTTTGTGCAAAATTTCACGTTCCTAGATCCATTAGTGTCGGCTGTGCGTTTATATTTTTCAGTCACTCAGTTTGTCCTTTTATATACTCGTATAATTATGTAGATAAATAAGTGTAACTTAAACAAAACTGCTGCATTAATCTAAACAGATTTAGTTCTCTATTCACTCATTTCTAGATCAACATTTACCGCAGTAGCTGTCTACCCTAGTTTTCCACTGCGGAGTATTTACGTAAGATAAACCATAGAGCATAAAGCTCTCGGCAAAGTTGGCTACATTTGGCAAGTTTTCAACTCTGTAAATTATCTTGGTAACAAGTTGTATGCGTCTGTCTGTTGCACTGACAGACTGAATCGTGTGGTTGACGAAGATATACGAAGTTCGCCGAATTAATCGAATGTTTTTCCTTCTTTACTTATCTCTACACTTTTTTTTGAGGTTGGAAATTCACAAATAATTTCTCTAGCTCTGAGTGGAGAAAGAGGGTGTGTCTGATTTTTACTGATTCGTACCCACCCGTGTTCCTTCAGTTGCCCTTCGTTCCGGGGCTAAGTGACACTTCCAAATAATCCCGTAACTTACTTATCTTCCAGCCCTAGTTCAGGCCTTGGTCTGGAGCGAGAGGAAATGGGAAATAGTCACCTCCTTCTTCAAAGCGAAGCGAGTAAAAAAGGTAGCTGAAACTGTAAGGGAAAGAACACCCTCACACCAGAGCCGTAGTCGCAGAACACGGTTCGGGTTCCGACGACCAAGTACGCTAAAAAGACATATCAGCAAAATTTACGGGTCCCAACGGGGCTGATATCTTTTAAGGCTGAAAGAGTAACTGAAAGAAAGCATATGAATTGTAGTCAGTAAAAATCTGACGCATTCTCCCACTCCACCTAGAACGGGAAAGCTTATTTGTTTTTTTCTCACTACAGAAAAAACTAGGTAAGTTTTTTCTGTAGTGAGAAAAAAACAAATCTTTCCATGTGATTTCTAAACAGGTAAAGAATAAGGATTATTTATTAACTTGTTTTTTACCTCTGTTCAAGAAATGAATTAAAGGAAAATAGATTTCGGCACAGAATTGGCAGGCGTCAGTTATGTTTGTGCCAGAATTGTTTTTTAGATTGGAAACTCGATCGGTAAACAGATTGATACAACGAATGAACAAATGATTTGGACTATTTCTTATTTAAAACTTTTGATTTAAGCAGTCAATTAAAAAAGATTTAATATTTTATAATCCAAAAAAACACTTGTAAAATTAGAATGAAAGAGTGGGATTCCCTGCTAGAGGCTGTGTTTTTCCTGATAGGTACAATCTAGGTAAGCGTCATGATACTCATACATCATCAATTTCATCATTGCTTACTTTTTATTAGGTTAGGTAGAAGTCAAACGCAAATCTGTAAATAATAAGAAAATGTCAAATACAAGTCAGACTTAGACGCCAAGGGCTCCGAAGGCAAAGATGATGAAATAGTTTGATTCCCGAATCAAGCCTTGAAGATTTTTCGATTCGCAAAAATTGTTTCATGACGTTACTGCAACTTTACAGTTTTCAGACTTTTTCTATACTTTTGCTATGAGATCTTGCCAAATTTTAGAATTCTAGGTCAACGGGAAGTATCGAAAAGTATTAGATTTGATTTAATGAAAAAAATTATAGGTTTTCAATTTGTTTAATGTGATGTAGAAAATATTTCCTGCATCTATATTTTCTGTAACTTACATGCTGTTATGGCGACGTTTGGGGAGGCCTTTGTCCAGTAGGTCCAGTGCTGGACATAGGCCCCCTCTAAGCGTCTTTCGGTTCAGATAATGATGATGATGATGATAGTGATTATGTGCTGTTTTGTTGATAGCTTTTGCTGGTAGCTTCACTATCATAATTTATTCATCAAAACTTATTAAACCATTAAAGGAGTAAAAACACACACTAGTCCAAACTTATATAAAAACTTTCAGCTATAAGATCATTCTATCCTACCTTGAGTTTTCAACGCGATCCTTTTGACGACCAAAACTGGTAAAGGGAGGGATTCCCTATTTCTTGCTCGCACGCCTGACATTTTAACACGTCATAGTAAGGCCCTAGGAAAAGTAAACCTTGAATTTTCATCTATTCCAGGGCTGCCGAAGCAGGTCCCGCTCAGACTGGGTTGGCCCCACCGGAGGGGGAGACCGGGCCCGATGGAGAGATCATCGGAGGTCCACGCACCCCGCAGCAGATCGCCGCGCAGAGGAGGTTGCAGCAGACCCAGGCTCAAGTTGATGAGGTATGTAGTGATTTGTATGCGGTTTTCAAATCATAATGACTAATTTGTTGAATCGCGTAAAGTGTGTTCATCACATTTTGATACAAATCTTTAAAAAAAGAACATATTAAATAATATTTAATAAAATAGCATTCATAGAGTCAATGCTGTCAGGGCTCAGAGAAGGTATACTCTGAAAAATACGACCGATGTTTAGTCTTTTTAACTAAAGTCCTTAATCCAACGGTCTAGCGAGAGCTCAGTAATCTAAATAAAGGGAGAGCCTTCTAAGCTCTAAGCTTCTAAAGTCAAGTTCTTTTGCCATTTATTGACACGACTATTATCGACATAACTGCTAAGTTCAGTCAGTATTTAGAATTGTCTCATCACTTCTTTCTTCTTTCTTGTACTTGTACCTTTAAGTACCGACGTGCGGTCTATTAGACCGCGGCAGGTACTTCACTTGTTAGTTTACCCCTTTCGCTGACGAATATCAATCGCCGCTTTTAAGTAGCTGTAAGAACAGTATGCATGATGATGTAGATGCAGAAAGTGGTATCGTCACGTTTGCATTTGGTGAGTAATTACTGTTTGAAATTCCATCGCGGTCTCTCAGACCGCACGTCGGTACTTACGTAAGTTTTTTTTGTTTCGTTTTTCTTACAGTTTATTGTTATTTTTGCAAAAATATTCAAATTTCACGTCAGGGGCTTCAAGCAGTCCTGGGACAGATTTATGGTACTCAAAGAATTCCCAGAAATGCAAATAAATCGAATCCAAGTTTTTCGCGAGGGATTGTGACTTTGGCGATTTTATTTGGGTCTGAGAAGCCAGATACACCTAAAAATCAAGCTGAAAAAGTTGACTTATCTACCCATAAATAAAAGAAAATAGACATGCTATGTTATCCGTGCAAAAATACATGTTTTTTTTGCAGTACGATAACCAAGTGTGAATTGACTAAGCTAAAAATTTAAAGTGTAGTTGGGCAGTGGACAGTTTTCTTTTTCTGAAGGTTTATATACTTGATATATATTTTTTCTAAAAGTTATAATAGTCTTGATACAAAAAAAAATATTTTTGTTTTTCTGTGAGCTGTATTCTTTTTGTTTTGATTTTTTATATCGAATAGCCGGATTTTCCTCCAAAATTCAAGGCTCAAGTAATAGAAAGCAAAAAAAATTGGCGTTTTTTCAGTACTTACGTACTGACTTACTTACTTTCTCCATGTATACAAAAATATTAAAAGTAAGGTTAAGTTATTGCATTACAATTTATTTAACATTTCCTGATACATTTTTTTATGATGAAAGAATAAAATACTTAAATAAAAATCATCTTTATAATTTTAATTTGTTTTATTCAGGTGGTGGACATAATGAAAACAAACATGGACAAGGTGCTGGACCGAGATGTGAAGTTATCAGAACTCGACGACAGAGCAGGTACAGAAAATATCATAACAGTAAACCCAAACCTTTTTCACTTCGGAGGGAAGCAGAACTTTAGAACACTATCCGCTGTATTCCTTTGGCTCTTTATATTGCTACTTTTGCTGTTGCTTTTAAGTTGATGAGAAACTGCTCAGAAAAAAAATCAAAAACTATTATTTTTATTCAAAGACGTAGTCCATCTGTTAGTCAAGTTCAACCAAATCCGTTGCGCCGTTTGAACCAAAAGGAGTAACATAGATACACACATAATATATTTGTACTTACAAACTTTCACCTTTAAAATATTAGTATAATTTTATATTGCTGTCTTCAGATGCGCTGCAGTATGGAGCGTCACAGTTCGAGCAGCAAGCCAAGAGTTTGAAGAACAAGTTCTGGTTACAAAATCTTAAGGTAATCTGTTTTTTCGTGTAAACTGTCCATTTTTGTCATAAGGTTTTTAATCTCCATTTTAGAGATAAAACTGTTTCAAAACTATACAAAGTCCCTAAAGCATACTGAAGGAGTGTTTAAAAGAAATATTATAGCCCCAGAACGCAAAGCGTAACTGAAAGAACATAGATGAGTTTTAGTTCATGAAAGTCTGATGTCTGACTCCTCTCTCTTAACCAATAGCGGGAGAAGTTATTTGATACATCCATGATTCCCACATCAAAAAAGAACCTCTAAATGATAAACTTTAGCCTAAGATTTGATGACATAACACCCAGATTTAAACACATTTTTAATATTCCAGATGATGATAATAATGGGAGTGATTGGAATCGTTATAATAGGCCTACTATTTGGTAAGTATCAGCTGTTACCTAACACAGTCGATGTTGTCAAGTGATGCTTAGCTGTGTGACTTGAACTGTTATTTGTGTGGAGTGGGGAGGGATGAAACTTAACTGACTTTGAGTTAGGAATCCAAACCAGTACAGATTTGAACGTCAATACTATACCAGTATAAATGGCCGACATTGATAAATTTAAAACGAAAATAAAGACAGTCTCCTATGAAAAGGTAGTCAACGGACCAGTGTACTTCTAGTAGTACAGAAATACTTAAGCGGTGGTTACCATCAGGTAGGCTACCTACTTGTTTTGACATAAAAAGACGTGGTATTATACAACTGAGTAGATAAAAACATGAAGTTAGAAAAAATAAAAGCTATAAAAGAGCATAGACATTGTGCATATTTCACAATATGAGCAATGCTAGCCATTAGTAATGATCCAAACTTAAGAGTTGTAGCTCGTGGTGTCAAATCCAACCAGGCATTACTTTATGTGGTTTATTTTATCTTTACTGCTATCGAAACTGGCATATCCTAGAAAAAAGTGGAGTTCTGAGTTCCAGCACTAGGAATATTAGAAGACTTCTTCTACCTGGCGTTAATCCCGGCCATTGCCAGGGTCCGTCTTCTTACTAAACTTTCTCCACTTTGCCCGGTCTTCAACATCCTTCCCAGTAAGGCCATTGGCTCTGATGTCGAACTTAACGACGTCCAGCCAGCACTTGCGAGGGCGACCACGGGACCTAGGAACATTAGAAGACTGATTATGACATAATATCAGCCCATGGCGTCTCTATCCGCTGGAACTAAGGTCCCTTCTCAGTAAGAAGTTGACTGGAATCTGCCGCTTACATATATAGACGACAAACACAACATTGTGAGTAATTTTAACTACATACGAGTATTCACAAGGTTTGAATGAATTCCATAAATAGACTGATCGCGAAGTAGTTTTATACTTGTTGTCTTTAGAAATCATACTTTCAATCATTTTAAGCTAGACTATTATAGAAATGATAACGAAAGAACTGTAAGAACAACTGTTCCTTTTTTATTCTTCTCTTTTAGCAGAAAAACGTCACCAGGACTTGCTTCGTGAACACATGAGTCTATGTGAAAGGGAATAAAATGTAGATAGACCATTGTTATAAATAAATGTTGTAGGTAGACCCTAATGCACTGAGTCCTAAAGTATCCAAAGAAACAGTCAAGTTCCATCTCACCCCACTAGCAACGAGCAAACACTTATGATTGGCCACTAAACTGTTAGTTTGCATCTGACCCTTGATCGTCTGAATGTTATGAATGTGTTAGACCTTGTACTGAATTTAGCGCAATTGGCTTATTATTTTCTCTTCCGAATTCTGTGTCTATATCCCTAGCTTCTTCGTTATCTGTCTAAATGTTGCCTGTTGTAACATTACCTAACATGACGCCGAACGGACAGGAAAAATTTAAAAAGATTACAGCATGCTGCACAATTTTTATACGAATACATTCAACTCCAAAATTTTCTTCCAAAATTCTGTGGTCTCTATTATTGAGTCTAATAATTCTATTATTATGCATTACGTTATGTTTTATTGAGTTGATAATGTGCCTTAGCATTTGACTTTATATGCCATCGGCATCGGTTGAATCGTAAGTCAAAGTTAAGCTACTCGAATATAGTAATGTCATCCATTGGATCTACCAGCTGTATTATCATAAAATTGCATTGTGCACTTGTGAGATTATCACAGCACTGAATTTCACGTGTTTTAAACCATTGCACTTGGTGTTCCATCTGCACTAGGTAAAGAAAAATAATAGATATGAAAAAAAATTAGCGAAAAATTTAGAAAATGGTACTTACCTTCCTAGATTATAAACTATATCTCACTGCACATACCAAAATGGTGAAAGAAGAGACATGCACAGAAAATACTAGCCCATGTATTGTTTCACAATGACGATAAAAGTATGCACAAAAAACTAGCTCGTTCAATGTCCTTCAGAGAAGCACGATTGAAAACACGGGTAGTGTAGAGGCTAGTTGCTTCGAGGCATATGTTCTGCTTACGGCTGTTTGCAGGTGATAACATAAAACAAATGTTTGGTTAGTTCGGTACCGAAACACGTCGCCAATCGCGGCTGCGGCGCCGGTTGCAGCCACCAATAGCACTGTGGCAGCAATTACTAACCATTGTAAGTACTGACTAGACCAGTTTTCTTTTCTTCTTTCCAATCTTTTGCATTTTAGAGCTTTGTAATAGTAGAAGTAGAGTTGTTGGTAAGTCTGTTAGTTCATTAAGTATTGTTAGTGAATACAAGATGCTGAGTTTTCGATGAAGCTGCAATGGTCTTTATAAAATCATGGTCGCTTCAATTGTGGAGATCAGGCAAGTGTTGTGTCTTCGCATCTAGCGATGGTATGGTTTAGACTTTCTTTGAAAGTTTACGCTGTTTCAAAATTACATTGTGCCAAATGTCTTCAGTCTAGTTTACTGAAGGCATTTGTTTGAAATTTTTCCCCGGATATAATTTTGTGTACCAACTGAATATGTTTTTGATATTTGTCTTTTAATACGCAGCTTTCCACCCCAGTACTTACATCCTACATTTTGAACGCTTTTACACATTATTTTGTACCCATTATACTAACATAGACTTCAAATATCCACTTACGTTGCATTTTCACCTCACTATTGTCACAACACAGATGCTAAATTCCTACAACCTACATTGAGCGTTTTAGAAATCACGGCCGTTTGAAATTTTTCAAACCCACTTTTACAATTGAAATTTTTCGATTTCACGCCAAAATTGAGTGAAAATAGACGTAGATACGCCAGTTTGAATTTTTCATATTTTGACACTTGTATTGTTTTAATATTAACACACACATGTTTGAATTTTATAATTCTTTTGATACAGCATGAAACTTTGACTGATAATAATAGAGCAGCTACTCACAAAAATACA
This sequence comes from Mythimna separata, assembly GCA_030763345.1. Classification (NCBI taxonomy): domain Eukaryota; kingdom Metazoa; phylum Arthropoda; class Insecta; order Lepidoptera; family Noctuidae; genus Mythimna; species Mythimna separata. The sequence continues at coordinate 1,485,210 of JAKKIA010000033.1, read as the reverse complement.
CTTCACATTTAGTGTATTATACTGTACTTCACTACACACAGTTGCGTTATTAGTTGCCCCGTATCGTGCATTTTATGAAATGCACTATCAAGTATCAAGATTAGGTGAAGAGTATTTTGAGTGAAATATACAATAGTTTTCTTTTCAATCATTTTTATAAAAAATATGCACTTGAAATTAATACGGGATTATTTATTTGTAAAAGAACTAAATACATTTGTTTTTTACAGGAAAATATATGTAATTAATTCATTCGTCGCATCCGTTGGGTTCCACTTCAAATGAGAAGCTATTTATAATATAATATAATATTTTATTATTTATCTATTACGTAAATGTATAATAAAAATATTAATAATGAGGCTCTAAAATTAAAAGGAACAAAATATTACACAATATATTCGGCTGTTAAAAAAATTAATATAAATTAGATTATAATTATTCAGTCAACTTAGTAATTATTTGGTTAAAATACAGTTATGATGCTTAACTTAAAAAAAAAGTGTAACTGAGAATCGAATCAATACATAATTTCTAATGTATTCATATATTATATAAAGGTTAACATTAAAAAAGAACATTCTTACTGTTTCTAACCGTTTGGAAATACTTGTGACTAAAATAATCAAAAATAAAATCATGGCTGTCTAAAAATTTATTTGCGTGCCTTGTAGATATCTACTATTTGGAGGCCTGATTCTATGTATGTTATCTATTTGCTCATTTATCTATATACTTAAAAATATTTATATTCTTGTAATTATAATTACCTCTATCGGCCAAAAGCTCATGAAGGAATAATCGGATTCTTCCAAATGTAGTGGAATCTTTCTGATATTGTATAATAGCTCTATAACACATAATATTTATCTATATTCCAAACACTAATTCATTGTTTCCTATTGTATAACACCAAATACAACAGCGATGGTAGAAATACGGAATTGAATTGACACTAATAAGAAAAATAAATATAAAATTAAATTATTTTTGCTTATTTTATAGTTTAACAGATCTTATGAATAGAACTATTGTAAATTAATTATAATTATTTTAAATGTCCAATAGGATTCATAGCGTCTTAGGAGTCAATTATTTGCAATTTACACAAATCATTATATTTTAGCGGCTTAAAGAAGTCAATTATAAAGAAATTGATTATTTATTGATTCTATATATTTAGAAATTAATTTCTAGGACAGCGATTATATTCAAAATTATTTACAGCAATGTCAATTTATGTATTTTAGGCTGAAGATGTATGAAAGCTGTAAGTGCTTACAGTTTTGGAGTGCCACGGTTTAATTTTGCAATTATGTGCTTCGTTAACGGACTAATTATTTGCTTAACTAAAATAAAGAAATATACTATAATTAGTTAGAGTACATGCAGTTGATTAAGGGATACGAGGTTGTATTTTCTCTGTAGGTACAATGTGAAATTGTAAGCAGTTACAAATCAAAGGTGCCACTGACAATATTAGTTCTTTTATAAAAAAAAAAACGAGTGTGATAATTAAATGAGAATTTGAATTATATAACTATAATTATTTGACTATTCGGTGTTGTGCTAATCGCTTGTCTTTTCAATGTAGTTAATTATAGTTACTTAACTACAAGACTTAAGAGGGAAGACATGAGACAAAATTCTATTATACACACAGTAGAAGATTATATTCTATCTATTTCATAGTGTATCTCATAGGATATCTTATAGAGCATTCCTCATAAAGTGTATACAAATTCTTCATAATAAGATCTCAATGCCCCAATGGGTTGTGATGCTGATCTTGGTTTATGTTTTAGATTACGAGGAAAAACATCAAATGTTATAGAATCGTAGTCTACTTCATAACCTACGAACAACACCAAATCTTATTTGCAAATTATAATGATTAATATTCATTAAAATTTAATATTCCTTGACAGTTGCAATCTGCAACGTTATTTCAAAGTTTAAATATTATTCGACAAATTACATTTTAAAACAATTAAAATATATTCATATTTAATAGCACAATTATTTATTTTATTAATTGAATGTTGTAGTGTAAGATAGTTACCCGTTAATTTTATTTTATTTTAAAGTTTTTAAGGATTTGGCGTGTTAAATAAAAACCATTAATGAAACCACAGATTAAGCCATTATAAATGTTGTAATTATTTAAAAATTCTATAAATGTAAATGACATATATATTATGAGTACATAAAATGTGATGAATATATACAGTGAATCATATATCTTTATTTGTGTTGGTATCTGATCATTAAATTGGAAATACAGAAAAAAAAATTTCATGCTTTTAATAAAATGGCGGACACTATTGGGGCCCAACATAATGCCATGATTGTGCAAGTAAGTGTTTCCTATGCAATACCTTTAAGTCATCTAATACAATATATTGATTAACATCGCCCACAAAGTGAGAAGTTCGTTAAATCACGAAGCCATTACAGACGGTGAACCATGTGTTATCTGTGCGAGAAACTTCAATAATTTAATATTTAGCAACGATATCGCCCCGAGACACGAACTTAACGTGTTAATAGCAACGAACAATCTTCGTAAATTGATAAATTTAGTCCTGTCGCACTAGGTAAGTTGTTGGAGCCAACGTTGGTGTTGATGAGTTGCGGTAGGACCACAAATGTTGGTCCCTGAATACGATTCGATCGGACTCAAGTCTGAGTATTGCAACTGCTGAAAACTTTAGAATATATGACTTAATTTCAGAAGATTTTTAAAGATTACTTAGTACCTGATTGTAGGTGATCTTTTTTTCTATACCACTTGATAGCAAGTAGTGATTAGTTTGACTAAAAAAACTAAAAAAATAACATTGAGATAAAAAGTAAAATATATGTACATAGAATGAAAAAGTCGAAAATGGTGATTATAATTTATTATCTAGCTAAGACCCAAACGTTGGCCCCAATCTATGGACCTATACTGAAACGATCAAAATTAAGCCTCAAATCAAACTAATATCATCCCTAAATAATTTATAATAAAGCCTCATTTACTACCATCCTTTTTAATCTCTCCGTTTCGCAAGCCATAGACTAGACCATAGAGAATGATGTGAGAGCTTGCGAGCTTTCTCTTTGATAGTTGGCCGCCATTTTGAGTTACAGTAATGGCCGCTATGACGTGAGTTATGCGCCCGTGTCATTTGAACTAAACTAATGTTGGTAGTGCCAGTGCCGTTAATGCAGGTTAAATCGAAAAGTAAATAACGTAATTTATGAATCAAGAGGATAGACTGATTGATTGTGTATTGTATTTTTATTGAAACTGTTATACAGCTAGATTTTAGCTTAGATTGATATTACACAGCTAGAGAGAGAGTTTAGTTGAAAGTGCTGATCTCAAAAAATACTGGTTCAAATTGAAAAATAATATTGTGTTTTCCTTATGACGCAATAGTTTTCCACCAACCAGTGGTCCTTACAGGTACAATCATACGTTCCATGAAAAGCGTCTAAGGGGTCTCTGCAAGATGGTTTTGGTGCCTCGTACACCTTTCAAAGGTCCAGAACATCAGGGTCCTGAGATATGTAAAGACATTAAAAAAAAACACTACGACGTTCCTCTTCATTGAAGTCGTTTATTGAGATAAAGAAAAATGTAATGTAAAAAAAGATAAAATGTAACTTTTCAATTGTAAATTTTCAATTGAAGACCTGATAATTTTGTTTAGGGTAGGATATCATCCAATTACTTCTACCATTCTAGGGTAAAGCGACCTCTTTAGCAACGACTCAAGTGAAATAGGTACCTACTTGTGCAACAAAGCAAACCGCGAAGAAAATGCCAAAGCTCTACCTTTTAATAAATAGTAAAAACGTTCAAATGGTTCATAATTTGCAGCAAATCATTGTATAACAATTTATCAGTTTCAAGATTTCCGTAAGCTTACATTACTTAATTTACGAAATCACTTATTATGTGGCGGCGCTTAGGGGAGGCCTATGTGTGTGTATATGTGTATGTGGGGTGTGGTGTGTGTATGTGTATGTGTGTGGATGTCTTTCGGCTGAAATGATGATGATTTATTATGTGTTACTCATAGGGTTGGTATAAATCGTATGTGCTAGCCTATATGGTTTTCTACCGGGTGCAGTTCGAAAAGAGTGCGTTGAAATTGTATAACCTAATCGGACCACCAGGTATACGGCGATGCGCCACTGGTACATGGTGGCCAACCCACCTATACTCACAAAACGATTTGGGAACTTATGCATTGTGCGTACAGCTAAGGAATAGAATTCCCTGCCGAAGTCTGTGTTTCCTGATGGCTACAGCCAAGGGATCTTTAAGTCAAGAGTTAATAACGGATACTTTTAGGTAAGCGCGCTCCATTGTTGACCGAATCGTCGCTTTCCATCAGGTGAGATAGGGGTCAAGCACAAAACTTTAAGCAATAAAAGTAGGCACTGGGGATTTTTTTGAGAAAGATACCGTGGTCCTATAACACAAACGGTAGGGGCTCTTAATTTTTATTTTCTGGCAACGTTCCAGCTTGCGGACAGGACAATGTCTGCTGATAAATAAATAAATATACAAAACACACAGACCTGAAATAATTATCTGTAGGCTTTACAAAATTTATACCGTATGAAAATCAAACCGACCACAATCAGATAAACCCACTAATAACTAAATAAAACCTCATTCCATTCTCGTTAACAACTTGTAACCAATCCCAGCAAATGGAGTATCACCTTACACCGTTTATAACTTGAAATAGAAACATCACCATCAATAGCTTTCTCGTATCGATAGTTCCAACAATCACGGGATATTTTCCGTTGAAATTTTAGCTGCATATAAAGTGATGCAAAAATACAGTGCGAACGCAATATTTTGTTGAACGGACAGCCCATTAGTTTAGCTGTGGGAACTGTCTGGGGAAAGAGAACAAAGCGTGTTCTGTTACATAGAACTGTTCTTAAACTGCCCGCGTTCAATAATTACGTACTATTTGTTCTCGTGTGTGTTTGTTTGTGTGTTTGTTCGTAAATTGGTTTAGGAATGGGGATTGGAGTATGAATGTGATGGAATTTTTAGTCTTTAATCAGTTCGGTGCCATATAGGAACTTTGTATTATTATTATTATTTGTAGTATTATTTTCTACGATTGACTTTGGGCCCAAATACATTTTTCGTATTAAATGATATAGACAAGTGCTTGACTACGATCACACTTGATGGTACTTAAAAGCAAACGCTCGCGCGCGCGCGCTTAGGCGAAACGCTGTAAATAATTGTCACTGTGAATCTTCCTCGCAATGTTTGAACCACCATGCTTCTGGCCTCAACCACCGGCGTCTTCCAGGCTCTTAAAGAAAGTAAATAACACAGTTGTCCTTGTTGCCACATTCTGACCAGAGAAAATAAAAAAAAACCTTAAGTTCTGGAGAAAAAGACACGCTATGTATTTTAGGTACTTTCTTTTCTAGAAATTACTCCTATATCGTTTGTTCACAATTAATATGAAACCAACCACGCACCAGAAACACTAGAAAACAAATATCTGACAGCGAATCGAACCTACGACACGCAGCACTTCACCCAATAGCTCAACCACTGCACCATACGAAGCCTTAACATAAATCTACAATAAGAATGAATAACTCAGGGTAGTGGTAACAGAATCATAACGCTCGTAGATCTAAAAGAGTTGGCTGCGAGATATTGAATTTAGTGTGAACACTTGCAGCATTATTTAATTGCTTGTCAGCGCCGCGGCGCCTCGCGCGGTGAGAGGTGATACACTGTGGGACGATTGATAGGGAGCTGGATAAAATTGGATTAATAATCATAGTTAAGTTTTATTAACTGGGACAAGAGAAAGCATTGAGCCAGTAAATCTGCCTCAGGTCTTGCCATGAACTTAACTTAACTTACCCCGTTACCCCAATTAATGGGTTCTGGAGGTCTGGTAGGCAGCTGCTCGTTAAATCTGGTTTGACTGTAAGCCGACCCCAATATAATTGGGAAAAGGCTAGGCAGATGATGAACAAGAGAAAGCATTTCAGGAACATCTTTATTATGCGAACAGCTACAGCAGTGGAATTCCCTATCGGAGTCTATGTTACAACCTCTCTTTAATTCAAGAGTCAATAGGTTATATCTAGGCAAGCGTTCCAGTCTAATCAGATATATGTAAAATTACAACCGGTCCGGTTAAATTCAAATGATTCCCGAACCCTTCTGGAAGTCATGCGCCGCGCCGCTGTGTTTTCCAGTGTGTGGCTGTCAGTCCAGAATCTTTCAGCCACATTGACCATTACATCTATTCTACAAGCAATGAACCTAGTCCACTGTCAATTAAGTTTGGTAAATCTCAGGCAAGTACTTTTTTGACATAATAATAATTATATACGTACTCTGCGTGTAAAATTTCCTAACAATTCGTACGGATTACAGTCCAATATCACGCAAATGACAAAACTTTATTTAAAACCTATTCTCTGTTGAAACAGCTTACATAGTATTTCTAGCATTGTTTACTATCTCAGGACTAAAACATCTTTATACAGTAGGTTGTGAAAGTAGTATTTTTATCTTCAATATTTGCGTGAGCACAGTGTGCAGTGATAGTTCTTGGTAATGGGACTGTCAGGTGTTTGAAGAGCACATATTGCTGTTTATTTTCACATTCTCTGAACTGTAACACTATGGCTTTGTTTATTTTTGTCGTAACAACCCCGCGACCCGGCACTCTGTGCGTTTGGATGATATATTGTAATAGGCTACGAATTAAACAATACTTTTTGTTTATGCAGATTTGATATAGGTTGTTTTGTTGTTTGCTCAATGTATTCGGACTGTGTGGTGCATTACGGCCCATTCTCTAGAAAGATGATCTGAATTCCTACAGTGGGAACATTAAAAAGCAGGTTATGTTATGTTTCTCAATGTGCAATTATTACATAATATAAACCGTCAGATAGGGCCTACCTAGGTGTGAAAAGTTATTGAAAATTATGAAAAGTTATTGATAGCGTGACAGGTAACCGGACGAATAGAAGAAAAAAGTATTGCGCTTACTCTAAGTAATTTGGGACAGGGGCAGGAAGATGATGATGATAAAGTTTAGTCAATAAAAATTGACAATCCTTGTCACTAAAAGAGCGGAAAAAATTATTTCATGTCTTCTAATCCTCAAGAAATTGATACCGTCACACAGGATCAATAGGAAGGCTAGGGTAAATAGAGACAAATGTTTGATTAGGTCTTGTGACTTTGTTTACATTGTTAATTTCTGTAAAGCATCGACTTTTATTACATTTAATGCATCAATTGAAGTATTTAAATGCTAGGAAAATCTGTTGAGCAACATAAAAATCCCCTTCAAATTTTTGTCTTTATTTACTCCTTCGTATATTTACTACCTTTTAGTACCTGTACTGACAACACAAGCCTACGCCACAACAAGCTTATACCTCTCACAAAACACTACAGATCAGCTTATTATTTTCACGGTTACTCATCCCAAGTGCCTGTCAGGACGCTCATATTACGTGTGGCCTGTAGGTAATAGTAAATTGCGATTATTATGTTACAGCTTAACGAGGTGCTTGCGACTTTCCCTATAATCGGGCAGCACACCGACTTCCCGACCGCTTTTGTTTCCCTCAGTTGATGTGCCCGCACTTAGACGCTTGGCGAATGTATGATAATGTGTGCACCAAGTGATGGAGGCTGGTAATTTTAGAGGCAGTTTTGAAGTTAACGGGTAATGAAATTATATTGTGATCTGGGATAGAAGTTTGAGGAGTGAGGTTGTTGACCCCTTAGTGTTAGGTGGTTAAAATCTTTTGAGTTTGTCCTGGATTTCTCTAAACTTTTGCGATATAATATGTATGTGATCTAACATACATAAATCACTTAAGGGGTTCAACTAAATACACAACGAACTATTTTTTTTTAAATACAAGTACAGTATAGCTATAGTATCCTATTAAAAAAAAACTTAATTAATTTTAACAATAAGGGCTACTTTAACATTTCAAGACAATGACATATAAAGTATTAGAAGTAGTAAAATCCTCTCTCCGAAATTCCGAAATATAACAGCCTGAAATCAATTATCAGTTGCCCAGAACTTGACTTAGCACCCGACTGGTAGGAGGATCCACCCTATTTATCCACTCCTCCTAACTTCATCTCTCTGGCAGAACACCTGCCACCGGGACACGAACTGCAGTGGCCAACCTGGAAATCTTTGAACCGACTGCAGGCTCAAGATGGCCGCTGCAAAGATAATCTGGCCAAATGGGGTTTCCTCGACCCATTACAAGTACCGTGCCAGTATGGAGCCCCTTCACAGGATATGCGTCATCTCCTTTCTTGCTCATCATGTCCTGCACCTTCAACCACCTATGCGAGGCCAACGACAGAGCTGTCCAGGTGGCTAGATATTGGTCGGACAAAATTTGAGTTGAATCGACACGAGAAGAAGAAGAATAGAGATCTGCAGAATCTCTCTCGTGCGGCTTACGATATATTTTTGATATTTAAAAAATGCCTCAAATGTTTGCAACATTTACAAAGAAGCCGAGTAAATCAAGCAATATAATATTTTATTGGTACGCCTAGTCATACTTGTGGGTAGTTAACTAAATTGTTTCATAGCATAAAGTCAATTCTGCGCCACTTAGGGAACCCGTCCAATAACAAGCGTAGCTAAAGATATGGCCTGTATTTACCGACTGATAAGCATGTGTTGAATAAAACTTGGAATTTAACGCTCATTTTGCTTCAGGCTTATTATACAAAGTTATGATGGAACTGAGAGGTGTATTGCATTGCTAGGGCCGCTGGAGATTTCTGAAAAGAAAACTTGTGGTCCTACAACGCAAAGACACAGGTGTGGTTCTACGCAGTAAAAGTTTGACACGTCCCGTTTTACCCAAGAGCGGGAGAGACCATAGGATGATTTTCCTCTTTGTAAACCATGTCCTTGGATGCTATTCTAAGACATGGTCCATCGTTGGTATATTCATTTGAGGTAATTATCTAAATTCACATGGGATAAACCTCCTCATCATCAACATTTCAGCTGAAGGATGTCCACTGTTGAAGATATGCCTCTCTAAACGTTACCTCAACAACCTATCCTGCGCATCTTGTATCTTGATTCCTGTGATGAGGGTTATCGGTCCACCTGGTAGAAGGCTTTCGAACGCTGCGTCTTCCGGTATATGGTCGCCACTCCAAAACCTTTAGTCCCTATTTATTATGTGAGCAATAAGCCTTGCCTACTGCCACTTAAGCTCGATCTGGTTCTGGCAATTGCCAGCGACCAATAAGACTGAAAACGAGACTACAAAAAATAACATTACAACGAGCTATACAAAAAAAGCTTCGCTTCACCTGCTCGCAGCACCTATGTTTACAATCACAAAACAATCCCGGTAAGCGTATCAGTGCCGACAAGAGGAACAATTGCTTATTATAGTAATATGACGGACTGCAGTAATGCACTTTATATTGTTTATCGTTCTGTAAGCAGGGGAAATAAAGAAATAAAAGGTTTTTGTAGAGGAATCGTGGTAGTGGTTTATTTTGTAGATGTATGGAGTGATTCATAAGGTGCAGTTTTTAGGTTAACCTAACCTAGTATAGTAGCTGTAATGCTGTCAAAAGTACTAAATTATCGAAAAACCCAGTGAATCAATGTTTAACGTTTGAATCCCCGACCGGTCCTATGAGACCGCGCTGTTATTGTTTTACTATTGTGTCTCTTTTTGCGGGTATTGATAAGTTAAACTTAACATAACTGATAGAACTTTTCAAAATCCAGATAAATCGCATAAAATTAAACTCGAATTTTTCAAAATTTTTTTTTGTAAAATAATTTACCTACATATACAAAAATATTTAACATTCTTATGTCTATGTATTTTTATCTATAGATATTGTGCACGAGGAAAAACTACGGGGAACTTTAAACAGACTTAGGTTGATCGCATCAAAGACAATATTTATTTATATACTCTTTATTGTACACCAAAGAAATACATTTTTAACCAAAAGCTTAAGATTAGTGTAGCATGTAGGAATTTAATAACAGCGTCAGCGTCAGCAGTATTGCTGTGGCTGAATACAGAGGTAGGCAATATTTAATTTAAAAAAAAAGTTTTTTTGGCACTGAAACGCTAAGAATAACAAAAATAAGATGAAATTTTGTTCCATAGATCGATTTCACAAAGAAAGAAGAAGCTACCGATGCGCGCACGCACAATACGTGCCGACTACAACGAGATAGAAACATTCCAATTTCAAATCGTTGTCATTATTTTTCCCATACGTTGCATTGAAAAATTGAAGTATTCCATTTTTCAATCGATCTAACTTTTGTTAAGTTTTTTTTTTGTTATTGTGTAGTTAGAATTTCCTATTATTATTGTCCAGAACCATATAGGTAAGAAGAAACACAATAACATGAATTGCAATAAAGATTTGAGATTTGAAAAATGTGCACTACTTATAGGATATCATACATTTGGTAATATAATCATTGCTTGTCATAAACCTACGTTGCTTCTCACATTTAGTAGACACCAGCAATCTTTACTAGATTATAATTGGTTCACCTTGATCATGGCTTTCTACTAAAATAGCGTTACCAAAGTTATAAAACTAACTTTCGTAGTCCTGAAAGAACTAAGAAATTCAAAACTTTGATCAAATAAGTTATGAATAAGCTAATTTTACTATTATCTGAGTCAAAACACAAAATTGCAGATCGGATAACTTCTAAATTCTCTCTCGATACAAAAATATATGAAATAAGCAAACATTTTCAGTTCATTTTCCAAACACAGGTTTTTCAAAGCTACAAATTTCGTTTCAAACTATTGAGAATCCTTCCAAATCCCCAATCAGAATCAGTAATTATGTACGACCTAACGCATTTAACATATCTTTGGTAAACGAAGGCTCAATTACCAAATCGAACAAAACACATACTCAACCTACAAAACACAATCAAACGGAAACAATACTAACTCCAAACCAATTGATATTCAAATTCTGTCAATGTAAGATAAATTAAATCGATCCTAATCATTTAATTGCAGGCCTGAGATATCATCATCTTATTGTCTGAGTATCAGAACGGGTAGAACTACCGGGTAGAACTACCGGGTAAATTGGTCAAAGGCCAGGCTTACTTTGAAGCCATAAATACGGCGATTAAGATAGAAAATCTGAGCCCTTAAATAACAACTTGATAATCGAAATGGGAATGAAATGTTGCAAAATGTTTCAGATATTGGGTATTGCAAATGTACCGTCCGGCTCAAAAGACTATGAACCGTTGGCACACTTCTGTTGCTGGGATTGGTGGATAAGGGATATTGAAAGATTGGAAGTTTCTTCACCGACGTTTATTCTGTAACTGTACCGAAACTGTTCTTCTAATACCACCGTACTATACAGTAGTCAAAGGGCGCGTTTACTATTAAGAAGATTTACAAACTGTCAGACTGTATGAGCTTCAAGTTAGAACTATTCTTTGTGAGCGTCGAATGAGAACTGACTTTCTGGGATTAAAATCGACTCTTTTATAGTCGGCTAATTGTAAACAAAATATTCTAGAATATTCACGATAAAACTTATACAATAATAAATGCAAGCTAATCATAAAACTATAACATAAACACAGGTGTTCAGTAATCAGAGCGTTCGGTGTTAACGAAAGCTCTGGATAACAATAAGGACAATTGTTCACGCGCTATGATCCCGATTTTTCTAGAGCGTCATAACTTACAATTATTTATGATAAGAACCTCGGATTTCAAAGTATGGGTCCGCACCTATTTTAATTCTATATTTACGTTTGAGTAGTGTTACTATAAATATTGGCTGTCGGACCGCACAAAAAGAATTATCTTGAATTTCAAAGTGTTGTACCGAACCTACTCTTAACCTATGTTTACATTAGAGTACTATTACTATAAGCTGTCCCGCACATCTCTCCCGCCGTGCAACTCGTTGCATCAGTATGCCGGTGCGGGCTCGACGTCTGTAGACAGCGGCAGGATCACCAGTTTCCTTACTGGCCGGCGTAGCACTCCTCCCTGGGTCAACACGTCCACTGTTCGCACGATGTTGTCTGGCCCCGGGTACGTCGCGATGACACGACCTCGTATCCACGTATTACGTGGCAGGTTTGCGTCGACAATTTGTACTAGGTCATCGACCTGTACGGCTGGCCCTCGTCCATGCGGCTCCCGCCGGCGTTGGAGCTCGGGAAGGTACTCCTTAACCCAGCGTGTCCAGAAAATGTTAGCGAGCCTCTGGGCTGCTCGCCAGCTGGATCGGGAGACGTCGTCTTGTGTGGTGAATGTGCCAGGTTGTGGCACTCGCCCCGGTCCACCCAATAGGAAATGGTTGGGGGTCAGGGCTTCTGGATCGTCTGGACTGACTGAGACATGCGTCAGCGGGCGGCTGTTGACTGTGTACTCTACTTCAGCTAGTAGAGTAGCTAGTACTTCTTCCGTCGGGTGACGCTCGTGTAGCGTCGCGGCGAGTGCAGTTTTTACCGAGCGGACCATGCGCTCCCAGGTACCACCCATGAAAGGAGCCCCAGGTGGGATGAAGCGCCAGGAGATAGTTTTCTTCGCTGCTTCTTCTGCTGTTGCCTTATCGATTGCTTGTCGAAGTTCTTTGTCTGCAGCTTTTAGGTTGGTACCATTGTCTGACCAAATCTCGGTCGGGCACCCACGTCTTGAGATCATTCGTCGGACCGCCATCACGGCGGAATCAGCGCTAAGTGAGCCGGCGACCTCCAAGTGTATAGCTCGTGTCGTGAGACATGTGAAAATAGCTACATATCTCTTTTGCCGTGTTCGCCCGACAGTCACGGAGAGAGGTCCGAAGTAGTCGACCCCAGTATACGTGAAGGGTCGCTTGTGGTGGGCTAAGCGGCATGCTGGCAAGTCTCCGGTTCTTGGGTACGGTGGTGACTGTGTCTTCATTCTGCAAAACAGACATCTTCGCAGAAGCACTCGTGTGGTAGGGCGTAAGCGCAAGATCCAGTATTGCTGTTTGCACTCGTTAACTGTCGCTTCTACACCGGCGTGGTGTAGTTGACGGTGAATTGACTGTATCCACAATCTAACAGTGGGATGGTCACCGTCAAGTACCAAAGGATTTTTGAAGTCTTCTTTCATATCCTGAACTGCTTGAATGCGACTTCTGAGCCTTATGGCTTTGCTGGTGTACTCAATACTTAGCTGATACAGACGACTTTCTTTGTTGATAGGTTTCTGGTTTTTAAGATCTTCTATTTCTTCTACAAAGGAGTCCTCTTGTGAGGCGCGCATCAGGAGCTCTTCAGCTGTCTTGAGTAGCTCGGCGGAGATTGGCAGAAGCTTCTTCCCTTTGAACTGCGATGTTTTATGTTTAGTTGCTGTTGCCTGCTGCTTGGCGGTGGCAGACATCTTCTTCTTCCTCCAGTCTGGATCCGCTTCTTTGTTCTTCTTTGTCCTGCTGTAATTGACGCTCTGTTTAGCAGATTTACAGAGCTCAATAAATTGAAGAACTCGCGCTGTCGAGTATCGGAGCCGGTTCCAGCTGGAGAATCTGGAGGGATCAGGTAAGCCTTCTGCTAGCTGCAACCTTCTGTTGTTATTCACATGGTTTATTTTCTCTTCGCCAGAGGGTTCTTCTGTCGCGGGTGCAGATGTGTCGATTGGCCAGGCATCTTCTGCTTCATACAGGAAGTCCGGACCTTTGTACCAGCGATGGTCTTTATTGAAAGTTGACGGGACATCTCTCGTCGCGTCGTCAGCCACGTTCAACTTCGTTGGAATCCAGCGCCAGTCGTTTACTTTGGTACTCTCTTCAATAGCTGCTAAACGATGAGCCACATAAGGTTTGTATGATCGTGACCCTGTCTTTATCCAAGAGAGTACTGTTCTACTATCTGTCCAGAACACCTTAAGATCAGGCTTCCTTTCATGTTCGTAGATTACGGTTTCTGCGAGTCTGGCTCCCATGACTGCAGCTTGCAGTTCTAATCTCGGTATCGATGTAAGCTTCAACGGAGCTACCTTGGCTTTGGCTATGATGAGTGAAACTCCGATATCACCGTTTTCTGTTACGGTTCTCCAGAAAAGGACAGCAGAATAGGCTGACTCACTGGCGTCGGTGAAGACGTGAAGCTGTACTGAGACGGCGTCGCTATAGTAGAGGTACTGCCTCGGAATGGTCACATGGCAGAGATTCTTTAGATGAATCATCCAGTTTAACCACTGTTCTGCCAGGTCTTCATCGATCTCGTCGTCCCAAGCCGTTCCTCTGCGCCAGACTTCTTGGAGGAGCTGTTTAGCTCTAATGGTAATGGGCGAAGCAAAGCCAAGTGGGTCAAACAGCGACATGACTATTCGAAGAGCTTCTCTTTTCGTTGGATTCTTCCCTTCCATTAATGCTGATGGGATTCTAGCTAAGTTGAGGTTGAAGGTGAGTTCATCAGAGTTGATTTTCCAGATCACACCCAGTACTCGTTCTGTCCTATCTTTTGTATTATAGAGTTCAATGTCTTCTGTATTTTCATGTTCGCCAAGGACTTCCAGGAGCGATGACGAGTTTGATTTCCATTGTTTGAGTTCAAAACAGGCCTTCTTGTGTACTTCTCGCACATTCTTTGTTATGCGTTCAGCATCTTCAATACATCTAAAGCTGTCTAAATAGTCATCAACGTAGTGTTTATGTATGATGGCTGCTGCTGCTTCGGGGTAGATATCTTCGTGCTGCTTCGCATTTAAGTTCTTAATATAGATCGCTGTAGAAGGAGAACACGATGCGCCGAAGATCAGAGACGTCATTCTATATTCTTCCGGTGGACTGTTGTCCCTCTTATTCCCTCGCCATAAGTAGCGAAGTGAGTCTCTATCTTCATTTCGTAATTTAACTTGCATAAACATCTCCTTTATATCTGCTGTGACTGCGATCTTATGCTGTCGGAATCTCATGATAACCCCTGGTAATGACTGTAGTAGATCAGGTCCCTTGAGTAGTACGTCGTTTAGTGCTATTCCCTTTGTCTTGGCAGCCGCGTCGTGGACTACTCTAAGTTTTTCCGGCTTCATTGGGTTGATCACAGCGAAGTGTGGTAAGTACCAGATCGTGCCTGGACTCTTCTGTTTCGGAGCTGGTTCTGCGTAACCCTTCGCGATAAGGTCTTCCATCTGTTCGGAGTATTTTTGTTTTAAAACTGGATCACGATCTAACTTCTTTTCAATACTGTAGAGTCGTTTGAGTGCATGTTCATAGTTATCAGGCAATGTGACATCTTCTTTCCGCCAGAGAAGACCAGTTTCAAATCTTCCATCAATGGTTTTCGTAGTTGTCTTCTCTAGCATGCGCAACGCACGCTCTTCTGGATCGGTAATAGGCTTCTTCGGATTAATACAAAGTGCATCCATCTCAAAGTATTGCTTCACGAGCTCTTCTATGTTGTCTTTTGGTTCCTCCCTGTTGTTACACACGAAATCGATGTTGCGACCAAAGCTTCGTGTTCCGTGACTTCCGTGAAGCACCCAACCCAGTGAAGTAAGGGATGCAACTGGTTGGTTGTTGTCTCCTTTTCTCACTTCTGAAGTCAGTAGGAGATGCCAATTGTCTTGACCTATTAATACAAGTGGCGTTGCTTCTGTGTAAATTAGTTGGTCACAAATGTCTGTTAAGTGCTTGCAGCCTTCAATCATTTCTCTTGATACCCGTTGAGAAGATATTTGTAGGTTCTTCATTGTTCGCGCTTGCACTTGTTCCTCATGATCGTTAGGTCCTTTCAACTTGATCGTGACTCTTCGTGAGGCTGATTCTGAGGACTTCATTCCATTGATTGTTTCCATTTTTAATGGATCAGTAGGTCCTGTTGCTCCGATGCTCCTGGATGTGGCTGGCACTGTCATCGATTAGTGTAACCGTCGACCCGTCATCCAACAACGCGAAGGTGTCTACTGCTCCTTTCGGACCCTTGACTTGTATTGGCAGCATCTTCACATATGACTGCTTCCGTTTGATCGTCCTAGCCGAGTTGATGACTTCTGTTGCTTCTTTCTGTTTGTGTTCTTTTGAATCTGCCTTGTCTGTTTTCTTAGTGTAATGCAGCATGCTGTTATGCGAATATTTGCAGCTGTTTACACCGCATGGCTTAGGTCGGCAGCTATGAGTCTTGGTCCTATATCGAAGACATCTGAAGCATAGGCGTTTGGACTTGGCTGTGTCCCATCTTCCATTTTCATCTAACTTCTTAAACTGTTCGCAATCTGTCACGTTGTGACCCGTTTCTTCACATACAGGACACTTCAGCGTATTTGTCTTCTCTGTCAGGTTATTGATCTTCTGAGTCTTCTTCTGTGTGCTGGCTGACGTACCCGATGTCACCTGTTCAGGTAACGCGTAAGGTCCGCATAGATCCGCTTCTCTTTTAAGGAACCTCTCTAGTTTCACAAGATCTGGATCTTCTTTGGGTTGTGTTGCTGAGAAGTCGTAATATCTGTAGCGAAGCGTTGCTGTTAGCTTGTCCAAAACTGTCTTCGAAACCTCTGGGTTGTACAGATAGTTGATGCAGCTTAGTGTCTTTAAAGTTGCTACGGCGTTGGAGACCTTTGTGGCAAAAATACAGATGTCTCTCGGTGAGTCAGATAAGCGTGGGAGTCCGCAAAGTGTCTCCATCTCCATCATTGCAATGGATTCTGGTCGGCCAAATCTTGACTCCAAAGTTTTCATGACATCTGCTGGGTGTGTATTAGCGATAAGTAGACCTTCAACTGCTTCCTTTGCTTTTCCCTTGAGGTTCCTTCTCAGGCGATTCATGTTTTCGATCGCTGTGAACAGGCTTTCTGTTTCGTAATAGGCGGCGCGGAAGGGTAGCCATTCTTGATGACATCCAGAGAAGAAAGGCAGCTCGATGAACTTCGGTCGTTGAGCGGCGTTGACGGCATGCGTGATAGCTTGCGCGAGTGCGGTGAGATCAGATGGAGCTCCCGCCGGTAATTGCTGTGGGCGATGTGAAGCTTGATGATGTTGTTCTGTAATTCTAGCTGGGATCATATCTTCTGTGCTTGGAATCACCGGTTCTATTTGACGTTTCGGTTCATGGGTGACTGTAGGCACGGGACTGTTGGCTTGATTCTCCAGCCAGCTGTCTACTCTTCTGTTCCCTTCTTCAGAGTAGATGGAGACATCATCTTCTTCATCATCTTCTGTATCTTCTGTTTCCAGAGCAGCGAGGCGCGCTGCTGCCAGTTCGACTTGAAGACGAAGTAAATCTTCTTTCGCTCTTGCTATCTTTAACGCCTTTGTCTTGCTGTGTGTGGATCCCGTCCGTCCTTCTTTCTTGCAAGGAAGGAGGGAGTCCCGATGTCCGCTCGGCTGTGGCAGACCGGTGGTGGTATTTTTGACTCGCTTTACTGTTGAGGTTTCCGTATGCTGGCGAGTTTCTATGCGGCTGTCGGCGACGGTTACAGACGGCTTCATCAGTGGTTTCGCGTCCATGTCGACAAGTAGTGTTGCTGAAGTGGAGGGCATTACGGAGGGAGCGGCGGCGGCGATGGCGGACGAAGCTACTGCAGAGGGCTCGTAAATCGGGAGGGTTCCAGTATATTCCTTGGTACCCGTGGCTGTGGTAGTCCTCGTGGTGGCTGTAGTCCCTGTGGCGGTGGTGCCGGTCTCCGTGGAATGGGTCTCCGAGGTGGTGGCGATTACTTCAGACGACGACGGATCCAGTTCTTCAGCTGGTACGCGATCTTTTCCTTGGGAGCGCGTGACTACCATACTTGCATCCGATGTCTTCTATCTTCACTATTTCCAATCTCCCAATGGCGGCGGCTCCACTTATCCGGCTCGAAGGACCATTAAATGTACCGTCCGGCTCAAAAGACTATGAACCGTTGGCACACTTCTGTTGCTGGGATTGGTGGATAAGGGATATTGAAAGATTGGAAGTTTCTTCACCGACGTTTATTCTGTAACTGTACCGAAACTGTTCTTCTAATACCACCGTACTATACAGTAGTCAAAGGGCGCGTTTACTATTAAGAAGATTTACAAACTGTCAGACTGTATGAGCTTCAAGTTAGAACTATTCTTTGTGAGCGTCGAATGAGAACTGACTTTCTGGGATTAAAATCGACTCTTTTATAGTCGGCTAATTGTAAACAAAATATTCTAGAATATTCACGATAAAACTTATACAATAATAAATGCAAGCTAATCATAAAACTATAACATAAACACAGGTGTTCAGTAATCAGAGCGTTCGGTGTTAACGAAAGCTCTGGATAACAATAAGGACAATTGTTCACGCGCTATGATCCCGATTTTTCTAGAGCGTCATAACTTACAATTATTTATGATAAGAACCTCGGATTTCAAAGTATGGGTCCGCACCTATTTTAATTCTATATTTACGTTTGAGTAGTGTTACTATAAATATTGGCTGTCGGACCGCACAAAAAGAATTATCTTGAATTTCAAAGTGTTGTACCGAACCTACTCTTAACCTATGTTTACATTAGAGTACTATTACTATAAGCTGTCCCGCACAGCAAAATAGATGGGTTGTTCTTATAGAAGGTCTTTGAAAGATCGTCATCACCATCATTTTAGCTGAGAGTCGTCTACTGCTGGGCATACTCGTAGGTCTCCCTCAAGTGTCACAACATGGTCTTGTGTGTTTTACACCCATAACATTTTAGCGATCTTCATCAGGTGAAGGTCTCTCAAGGAGTTTAAAAAATATAATATTTACATTATTTTTCTTACAGAGAAGCGGTTATCGGTAAAATATATGAATAAGTAGGTTCTTACTCAGTTAACAACTATCATAGATTAGTCCATTATTCTGTAACTATACAAAGACTCGTTTATAAATGAAACAGAACTAAGACATTAAAAAATAAGAACTGTATGTACAGTTCATAATTTCCTGGCCACACCCAAAACGACAAGCACACAATTACTTCAAACACATGGAAGGTGTGATCGCTTAGCCCACTAACTTTTAACCTCTATTAACGCGACTACAGTAACAAAACGCTCATTAATTCTTCACGTAATGTCTTCAACTTTTAGTCTTCCCTAGGGATATTCTTTTGACAAAATTAGTCGACTGATCCTTCATAAAGTGTTTTTCTCTACTATGTTGAGATCTACTTAGGGTAGGTCGGTCGGTCTCGTGGGCGCCCTCGCAAGCGCTGGCTGGACGTCGTCAAGTCTGACATGAGAGCCAATGGCCTTACTGTCAAGGATGTAGAAGACCGGGCAAAGTGGAGCAAGCTAAGCCGGAAGGCGGACCCTGGCAAAAGCCGGGACTAACGCCTAGTAGAAGTTGAGATCTACTTAGGGCAGGTTTCCGAGTTCAGTATTTTGAGTTAAGAACGTGTCAAACCCTACTTAAATGCCTTTTGAAAAGGTTTTCAGGTCAAAGCAGAGTTTATGACATACTCAACTGCAGTGTTTAAATCAAAAAGCGAGGTTTTACTGTCTAACAGACTGTCGTATTTTTTTGAGATGAAAAATACACAAATGACTTCTTCCGCTCTATAAAGAAGTTAGAAGCTTGACAGACTTTTACTGACTAAAACCGACCTACCTTACGACCTTGTTGTTGCCTTTTGCTTTCTAAGACTACGATATCTCTTTCAAAAATTCTCCAGGCCCTAGCGGGTATCAGCCCTACTGGGCCCCTAGGGTTTCTTTGAAGCACGCGTGGGCGCCAATGATGCACTTGTCGAGTCAAAAACTACAGAGTCTTCAGGATCGTCGCCACGTCGGTCGCTAGCATGTCGGTTTTCTTTCATTTATATTCCGAGGAGCCATTCTCTAAATATAACACGCAATTTCTCCGTACATATTATATGGAGGTGTGACCTACCCTACTGACTTTTTGACCACTACTGACTTAACTACAGTCACACAACTATAATTAGCTGCCTTACGTAATGTCTTGTTTTAAAGTAATTGCGGCTCATTACTGCCTACTCTCAGCCTTCTCGTTAGAACTAACATGATTAGCGGGCTTAAAGGTTAACAATCACTGTACTGTTTCCTTGTGTTTGGCGTTTAGGAATGCGAGGTATTATTAAGCACTTTCTTCGGAAAGCATTTAATTTTGCTTTAAATAATGAAAATTACAACTCGAAACTCTAAG
Source organism: Mythimna separata (assembly GCA_030763345.1). NCBI lineage: Eukaryota > Metazoa > Arthropoda > Insecta > Lepidoptera > Noctuidae > Mythimna > Mythimna separata. Next base: position 1,465,030 of record JAKKIA010000033.1, on the reverse strand, counting down.
GGCCGGAGTATACGAGGCAATGCAAAGTTCTACGAGTATACACATACAGGTGTATGAAATTATTCGACTGACATTTAATTTTGGTCTATTTATCATTGTTTTTCCGAAGTTCTACCAGAAACCAATTATGATTTACAAAAACGTCATAATTTGGGGGATTTTAATGAAAAATGCACAATTTCTTAAAGGAAAACGCGAGGAGATATTCTGTTTTCAGCTTTAGAATTCTATTGTATAACTGAGTGACAAAAGCACATACTTTTATGCAGACAAAATTGCAGCATCATCTAGTATCTAACAACTTTAGTCAACGACAAACTAAGAAGAAAAATTCAACCCCAATTTACTCCAAACAGAAGTAAGGCACAAAACCTCCAATACAAAATCCATTGACTATTTACTATAACGATGTGACTATTAGGACTAAGTGCCCCTGTTTCTAGAAACCGACACGTCACTGGTTAAGTGGGCCCCTACTATAAAATTTTACTACCCATCGGCTAGTTACGATTGTTATAACTAAATTGAGAGTCCTTGTTCTGAGGTATATGGTTTTAAAAATGAGCTGAATTCTTGTTTTGTTGATTAAAGGGATTGTGTTTAATTAGGTGAAGAACTAGGATGAGAATTGTGGAGCTTTTGAGATTTAAAAAAAAAGATAATTATCTAGGTTTAATTATGATGCAAATATTATTGCTTTTTGTTGCAATCTACTTCTATAGTAAAGGAAGGAATATTGGTTATATAGGTAAGTAATGTGGAGATATTGTTTTTAAAACAGAATAACCACACAGTTCCATGCAACTACATTCATAAGACAGTGCTAGCGGGTTGTTACAAGTGTGAGGAGGATAAATATCTTCATATTAGTAACACATTATGCATAGGGAACCGTATGGAGTTGTGTTTAAAAAATATCACTAAATTACTTATATTACCAACTAGCTTTAGCCCGCAGCTTCGCCCGCGTACATAAAATATAGCCTATGTCACTCAGGAGTACAGCAGCTTTCTATTGGTGAAAAATTTTTAACAATCGGACCAGTACTTCTACAGATTACCTCATACAAACAAAAAAACAAATTTTACCTCTTTATTATATTAGTGTAGATATCTCCCTTTACTCTACAACATTTTTTTTAAAGTAGGAAGGACTCCTGAATCCTGGATGCGTTTACAGACATGTAAATCCTGCCTATACAAAACACTCAGATTTGTATCATCTTTCTGTAGTCGACCATTCAAATTTTTACTCCGAACGGGAATCGAACCTCAACCACTGCACCAAATTAGGAATTACTCCTGTATCTTGAGCGCACAAACATGTAAACTCACATACACACACAAGTCACCCAATACCCAATACAAATATTTGTTTCAAGCGGAAATCGAACTACTGCACCAATCGCGCCATCGTATTACCACAAAGTAGACCACACGCCAAGAACCACCATACCCACACAAAAATTTGCACACTTTAATCACAATCTACAAAAAAAAACACAAAAAAGTCCTACAATCAACTCCCATTATCGGCATTCTCAGCATGCCCCATCTTCCCATAATCACCCTTACACTCGCAGTAAAAATCCTTGGCAAAAAATAAAAGAAAATCTCCGATATAAGGCAACATGACACAAGCCTCGTTATTTTATTCAAGGCAGAAACAACTTCATCTAGGTCTGAAGTACGGCGTTAATTAAACTGACTGTTATACAGGTGTCCTTGTCTGGCATATGGAGTGAGGTATACTCTGTTTCATTTATTATAACATGGTACGCTTTGGGGTGAGGGGTTGAGAACATTTTGTCTTTATTTTGATGCATTTTTACAGTAGTATTTGTAATGTTTTTATAATGCAGCTTAATGTTGGTAGAATTAATATGAAATGGTCAATAACTTTGATATTAAGCAAATGGCCTGAAAATACTGGAGATCTGGTGAATCAGTATCTCTTAAAGTTCCAACGTGTATAACTAAACCAGCATATGAGATAAAGCAACCATAGTAAGGTAACTCAAAAATATTAGTAACATTCTGCTAACTAGTCGGTAGAGCAGAGTATTCAATTACTTCAGTAGTTTTTAATTATTAAACCATATAATCAATAATAGTCTTTAAGTATTTTAAATGTTTTATATTACTTTAAAACATTTCATGTATAAAAAATACTCTAGATTCACCAGTGCACTAAAAAGTAATTCACAACTGACAGGTTAAAATAGTTGATAGATAAAATAAGCTCTGTTCAATAATCTGTTTGGATTGACTATATCATACTCTTTATGACACTTTTACTCACAGCTTTTACTGCTGAAATTTTACCAACACACCATACAGCTTATAATTTATTAAAATTGATGATTATTAATAAAAAATGTTTTGTGTTCTTCCAGTAAATCTTCCCTACATAAGTTCATTAGGCATTATTTCCTAAATTATTTAAATCAGGTCTAGAATATTCTTATACTAGAATAGAATTGACTAAACTTTATTATACACCAAAATTATTAATACTTAACATTTTATTACAACCCACACAGTAACAGCATATCCAAAGTGGCATTACTGTGAAAGCGTTGACGACCTCTGGAGCGCTAGTATGAGTAGCCGCATTTGCACATTTGATAAGATCGTCAAAGTGACATAAAATTGTGCCGGCAGCGTTCAGACTAGCTCCGTGTAACGTACGTTTTGTATCGTTGGATACAACAAGGACTTGGAGAACATTTGGTCCAGGATACTGGATGGTATTAGTATTTGGTAGTATTTTAACACTAGCATTTCCTAAAGCTGAACATATAGATGAAACGATTTTATACCAGGAGAACATATTATGCACTCTAGCTTTGCACGGGTACAAATTACATACACAAACCTTCCTCGTTTTTTGCTCTTTCGAACAGTGAATACATCACCAAAATTCGTTTCTTAGTTTAATTAGCGGTTAGTAGTTGACTAACCACTAATGCGATTTTGTTTTATACTTCGTAGAGACTTAAAACATTACAACTTGGCGTTTTCACAATCGAAAAAGAGAAGAAAGTTGATCCTGAAAACTAGAAACAGAATACTCTGCTGTTCCTCAATTAATAACCTACTAATTTTTAACAAAAATTGAAAACATTTTTTTACCATGTACACTTCTACATAAAGTTATATGTCCTACGCAAGCTGTAATCTGAAAATGAGGTAGGTATTTGAAAATAATTTTTTTTTTTTTTTTGGTGCTATAATTTATTTACAGATTACAGATATATATTTACACAAAATAAAAAACCCTAAAGAACTAACTAAAATTAAACTAAAAAATGGCGTCGAAAAACTCCTCCGCATCGCTGTCCCAAATCGTGTACCCAAAAGGCTGGCAGCATTGCCACAAATAAAATTGCATTTTATGACTCAATCTTCAAACGCATAACTTTAAGACAATTTTGGAATCGACAGCGTACGACAACACCGTATATTTAGGTTTCTCAGACATGCAATCGTAGACTAAACATTGCTAGTGTGATTTAGGTACAATAAAACTAAAAATACAATATTAATTATTACTTTCATCCTAGAATCACTTTATGTCCGCGCTAGTACCTCCTAGTTATGGGTCTCGTTAGGTCACGTTTCAGAGACAAAGCATATAGGTTTTATGTCTCAATTTAGAGAGCCACTGACCAAGCCTCCTTGCCTCCATATTTATATGGAATGCTTGGCATTTAAGCTGACAACTCTATACAGTTGGAGTGCGGGTAACTTGTGATCTATATTAACAGCTAGGAAATGGATAGTTTGGTAACACTACATGTTTGTTGCGGGCATTATGAAATATCATATAATATCCTAGAGGTCTTTAAGTCAAGAGTGAATAGGTTGCTTCTAGGCAAGCGTGCTCCATCGTCGACCACATGATCGCTTACCATCAGCTGGTGAAATGTGGTCAAGCGCAAGCCTATCAATAATAATAAAAAAATCTTTAGTTGTAACTTTCGTTGATTTTATATTCGGTTGGTTTAAAAGTCGTTTACGTGACTAATCAAAAGGATAATTTCTAATTTTCAAACTTAATTTAGTTTGACAATGCAATAAACATTAACTGATTTACCATTTTTCCCCACCTACTTCGGGTGGAGCGAGAGGAGCTGTCAGATTTTTACTAGCTAATACTCACGTGTCTTCTTTCCTTTGAATTTTATACGGTAATTCTTTAGGAAAATCCCGCAAAAATAATAAGTCGCGCAGAAAACAAATCGCACCTTAGTAGGATCACTTTATCGTCCTTTTTTCATCGGATTACGTTAACGTTTTTGACTGCACCAACTACAGTGATTTAGCCATTGGCTGCAGCCTGCGTATTATCTAAGGCGTACTGTCCACAGATGCGTAGGTGCGTATTTTTAATTATATGCTGGGCACGGCTGGCTATAAAATTGCGTCAATGAAGCGGCAACTTCGCGGTTGCATTTTAATGTAGTTCAAATAATAATAATACTCCCCCGACCGAATTTCGATCACGGTGGCCAATCTCAACAGAGATCAGCCAAGTACGCAGGAGATATTATAGTGCACAAGTGTGTGCGCAAACACAGGTGCACCCTCTGTTCCTTTACTCTCATAGCCCGATGGGACGGCAATCCGACACGACCGGAGAGAGATCAGGCGCAGGACCAACGGCTTTACGTGCTTTCCCGGGGGTGTCACACCACCAACTTCCAAACTCCGGGCAGCTACAGAGTAATTCCTAATGGAAAAACCCAATAGCACTTTTTGCCCGACCCGGGAATCGAACCCAGAACCCCTTGCTCAGCAGTCGCTCTTGCGACCACTAGACCAACGAGGCAGTCATCAAATAACAAATGAATGACGTTAGTATACAACCATAGTAAAACATACACTTCAATTCCAATATTATTATCTAATACAGCGCGACTGCAATCTGATAACTTCGAAACAATTGACGCCATTCTCCAAAAACGGAGAAAGACCCTTAATGATTAAGTATTACGAATTCTCATACCCTTTACTTGCGAGATTACTAAGTACAGACAGAACTTGAAACAGTGCGACATTCACATTAAGAGTAAAAATTATTTAATCTGCTTTTGACTGTAAAGCTCTACTTTCTTAAAATCAATTAAGTATTTTCAGTTGCTTGTTAATAAATTAGTCATTATCGTCATCATTATTTCAGCCAAAAGATGTCTACTATTAGACAAAGGCCTCTCCCAAATGTCGCCAAAACTACCTGTTCTGTACGGCTCGCATCTATTGGGTATCCGCAACCCTCACCCAGTCCACCTTGTAGGAGGGCCTTTCAACCCTGCCTCTTCCAGTACATGATCACCACTCCAGAATTTTTTGACCCCATCGATCATCTAATCTGTGAGCAATATGACCACTGTCACATAAGTTAGTAAGCGATTCTTCGAGTTATGTCGGTAACGTTGGTTCTTCTGCGGATATCTTTATTTCGGTTGTGATCACACAAGGAAATTCCGAGCATAACCATTTTCATTGTCATTTTGGTGCCATAAGTCGTCACTTTCGTCTTGAATGCCCAAGCTTGATTTGCTACTGAAGAGAGTCTGAGGTGGGCTGGCTGGAATAAAGCCCTCCGAATGATTGACTCTATGAACCATGCACATGATCCAGGATCGGTCATGGACTAAGTCCGGAAACCAAACTCAGATATAATTAGATTGTTCTTAGTGTGTAGGTTATTTTGAGTCAAGTCTGCGCACAGCCTAAGTTTCCATTATCAGGCGACAGTTCAGCTTAAAAGGCTTATCTATCATACAATGCCTTTGTGCGGTTGCTTAATACGCCGTTACATTTTAGGACCATATTTTAGGGCCTCTGGTGCTAAATAACAATAAGTTATGTAGTCCAGATTGTTAAAATTTGATCTCTGATATTATTATCTAAGGTAATAGAATGATAAGTGGTTAATTTTAATCTGTTCAGCAGAATTTAGGATACGAGCCTCTAGGCGCAGTGATATTGTATCAGAGGTAATACTTGTTGTAAACCCAATATAGAATTCGAAATTATATTAGTTTGCGCTAACCTAATATAGCTTAGTCAATCCGAAAGACTTTGGGATTCTAACTTCAGTTGATTCATATCACATGAGTTGTTCATGAGTCTTGATACGTTGTAAACTCAAAATCAAAGTTTTTTATATTTCACATAAGCCTTCATGGGCCTTTTTGATAAAACGTCAGAAGCTAGTGCACGTTTTCAATTAGTTGTTTCTGAAACGGCAAAAAACTCTACAAATCTGCAGCTTAATTGGTTTTGGCTGGAATTTTTCGAGTGAAGTTTAAGTTAGTGACAGTTTTGATTAATCGCAAATTGATTCTTAGTGGATATAAAATTTGTATATTTTTTATGTCAAGTGTCTGCAAAACTGGGTAATATATGGAATCATTGAAAAATGTGTGGTCTCGGATGAAGGAGATAATTTTACAGTAGAACTAACAGTCTCAGCGTTGCTCAACGAAATTTTACGAGAAGATTGACTTGACTGCAAATTGCTACAAAAACATAAAAAGGTTACATGTGGATTTTTACAACGCAATCAAATGAAGATCGATATTATTATTTACAGGAAACAGACGAGTTTAAAGGAACTAAAGTTTGTAGTATCGTTTAAAAATCTATTTTTCATCGTAGTTATACATACTTAACGTTTGAATCCCCAACCGGTCCTATGAGACCGCGCTGTTATTGTTTTACTATTGTGTCTCATTTCGCAGGTATCTGAGTAATTAAGCAACTTTAAACAATAGTTTTACTCAATAAATTGTACCACAAATCACACCGGTGAGTCAACCTCGCCACCTCGCCAATCAATCCAAATTCGACATATTTCGACAGTAGGAAACAGTACTACCTATTTTCGTCTGTCGTATATCACTCAAACACTATATAACACGCTACTGATTAATTGTCCCAGGTGTAAGACTTAATTACAAGTGCATTTTAATAGAAAGCAAAGTGACTGTATTTAGAATAAACTAACTAATTAAGTACTTCCTTCTCTTCTTTCTTTTATTTTTTATTTAACTTTCTTAGTTTGGGACTGGTAATGTACAAACTAAGCGACGTCAAATGAAAAAATGTAAATCAAGTAATTTAAAACGAAATCAAATGAAGATCGATAATATTTGAAGGAAACAGTGGAGTTTCTTACCAACTTCAAACATATTGCAAAACAACACAAAAAACTCAACAAAGTACAATAAAGTATATATCAATCAATCAATCATATTTTAGGACACTGATTCGATAAATTGTACCGATTGGCGAGGTGGTGAGTCAACCTCGCCACCTCGCCAATCAATCCCAATACGACATTATTTCGACAGTAGGAAACAGTACTACATATTTTCGTCTGTCGTATATCACTCAAACACTATATAACACGCTACTGATTAATTGTCCCAGGTGTAAGACTTAATTACAAGTGGAATAGGACTGCCTCCAAAGTTTGTCATTGCAATTTGCGCCGCCCCTGTCTAGATTAAACGATATATCTCGCGATATTTCTCGAGATATCTGATAGAGGTGTACAATTATCGTTTAAATTGCAACTGTGAGAGTGATTAGTCTTGAGGCTTGTGAGTATTTTTACGAGTAGTGTAGGATATAAATGTCACAAGATTTTTTTTTATGAATTATAAACCATTTTTTTAAACAAATGATGTTCGTTTGAGGCGTATAAAAAATGGTTCATATTTCCTCATTAATATAATTATAACTCAAAGTTTAAAAAATCTAAAGGAGTGATTGCGGATTCAAACCTTTACTTGATAGGAATAATTTTATGACCACTGTTCTCTAATCGGGGAAGGAAAACAACGTGAATAAACCAGCAAGTCCTGGACCCAAAAACATGAAGATTTGTGACAACTTGCGCTGTATCTACGAGGTGGGTTACGGCTTACTCTCTCATAGACTAGAGGCTAGACCAATACTAAAAATAACAAGCTTGATTATGCTATCAAAAATCATTTGGGAAAGGAATTACACAATTATGTCGTCTAGATATTAAATTGAGTGAGAAATTTAACAAGACTGCTATTAATACTGTTTAATATTCGTAGCAGCGAAGTCTAAACGATAAAATATGATGAACATAAAAGAACGGCTATATACCAAAACATGTGTTGCTTTTGACATAAATATATCATCATCATCTTTATTTGGAATCAATTAGGCTACTGCCCAGAAACTATGCAGAATAATTCAATTTCCCACATCACACAACTCATAAAACACAAGACATTGCACCAGAAAACATCATTACAAGACAAACGTCGTAACAAAAAGAAAATATCACTCACAAACGACACTCGTTGCATTGAACACAGAATTTTAATCGCACACAGGAACATAAAGTGGATAGTAACCACCAATAAATAATCACCAACTTTGAATAGAGCGTTACTTAGTTAACACTTGAAATACTCGAGGCCCGGTCCATAAGACCGCAGAGTTACTTTTTCAGTTCCACACATAAATAAATGGCTAACTAAGACGTTGGGACATACTATTTTATGGCCTTAGTGTGGCCAGCACTTTATTGTGTTCAGATTTACCTTGAGATCTGTGTAAAGTGAAGCGTTTTCGATTTAGTGAAGAAAAAGCGCGAGTTTCGTGTTTATAATGACAGCTGTTGAAAGGATCTATTGTGTGAAGCGTGGTTTTAATCGTGACTTTTATATGTCGGAGATAGATTTTGTTAGAGTTGCAGATTTAAATTAATTGTTCTGTTTTATTTGTCATATATTTTATTTAGGTAATCACAAAATATGCTAATTTAATTTTATTATTACCATTTTTTAGGTGGAAAATCATCAAATGACTTCTCCTACTCTTAGGCGGAGTGGGACGTCGTGTCAGACTTTTATTGACGAAAACTCACTCCTGTTCCTTATTTACCTTCGTTTCAGGGTCCCGGGGTTTCTTAATTATCTTAAAAATGCTCGCTATGGCTATGAGATTTTTTAAAGGAGCAACTGAAACGCAACGCAGAGTAACTGAAAGATACACTTAGATTTTAGACGACAATAGTCTGATACGCTCTCTCGCTGTAGCATGGAGCGTAAGAAGTCATTGTATGACTTCCCACCTCAAAAATATATATATCTCATTCAAGAACGGTCATAAGTAACATAAATAAAAAACAAACACGATCTCCAATCGCCTACAGTTATTTGTGTGCACATAATATTTGTCTTCATACAAATTATGACACTGGCCGCACAAAGGGTTAAGGAATTAACCGTCCGTTTACGGTCATCCTTTTAACTCGAAAACATTAATTATAACACCTCTTTAACTTTAAATTTATTGTGTTGTTTTGTTACTCATTACTGGGTTTTAGTATTTTTTTTGTGCGAAGTGCTCGAGGGTATATCGGGTGTTTAAGTTTCTTATTATAATTTATGGTTTAAGGCGTATTTTATGTGGTACCTTTAAAGGCACGTGGGTATTTATGCCGGTACGTTTCAATCTGGGAGATCTTTGCCTGTGGTCGTTTATTTCTTTGCCAACTATTTGCTCGCGTTCGCGGTTTGAATTGCGACGTTTTATTAGAGTCGATTTTGAGATTATGTTTCGTAAATGCGTTATTGGCAGGTGTTATAGTTTTATGGTCGGTGAGTAACTTGATATGCTTACAAACTAGGTTTTTCCCTCGAGGGTGCTTGTGAGTCCTTAATTAAACACAAGGATCACAAAAATACATACTGTCTTATCAAAAAATATAGCTTTTTTGCTGTTTGTTTTTTGAGTTGTAATTTTTTAACCATAAAATGATTTATGCCACTCTAGTATAAAGCAAGAGGGCGTGTGAAACCTAAGTAGATTTCATTCAAACAAAATTCGACTGAATTGATTCACTGTAGAACACATATCTGTCCTTCAGTTGCCTGTTACATTCTTGACTCAAGACTGAACTGAAACTCTTTCAAATATGTCCACTTCCCATTCTCTTTCAGCGTGCTCTGCTCAAGCGGGCCACACCTCCATTGTTTGCCCCATCGTGTCTTCCAGTCTACACAATGATGACAGCTGGTGTTTCTTCCGTCTAAATCCGAAAATGGAACCTCCCGAACTGGCCATGTTCGGTAAGGATCAACGGGAAGTGGAAGGTGAGGGCGCCTCTCCAGCCACTGCTCAAAGAAGAGACTTAACGCCACGATTGTGGCGTGCTCACTCATAATTGATGGTTGTTCTGTTTTACTCAATGATCTATATCACCGATTCCTTGAAAGTATTACCCACCTATGAAATTATGCAGAATTATTTCACAATAAAATAGTCATATTAATAGGTTTTCCCGATACTATAGATCACACTTCCAATAACAATAAAACCTGTGTAATTTCATAGTGAATAATGTCTTTATTCATTTTAATTTATTCATAGGTTTTCCTTTTACTTGGAAAAATGGGTTCAGTAATGAAATGAATTCTTCGAACTTTGGTAGATCAGTGTGAATCAAATAAGGAAATCAATATGGCGCCTATACGTATAATTATGATAATAATTATGTATAGCAGTGCAATTAAATATTACCTAACTATGGTAAACCAGGCTTGCATGTGTAGCACATTACTGAATGGGGCACGTATGCCTTGGTTTACCCTATAATAATGATTTGTATATATCAATTTACACTTTGAGTTAATTATGGCAATTATTTATTTGAATAATTAGTAGGATTTTTAATCTGATTGTTATTATATACTGACTACGAGCATAAATGCATGGATTGTGTGAGGAGTGACATGAAAAAATAAGATATTTTGTGGTAGCGGGACAGGTGACAGGTGTAAGGTAAAGAATAGAAGAAAAAGACGTGTGCCAAATAAAACGGGACATGGGCATGAAGATGATGATGCATAGACATTTTGACGGAGCCAGTAAGAACCGAAACCTAGCAGGGCTACGGATTATTCGATGGAATTAACACAAAAAGGTTAACTGAAGAAAATGTATTTGTTTTAGTCAGTAAAAGTCTGATATTCCCTTCTGCTCTATCCAGAACAGGAGAAGTTATTTCATGATTTGCTACATAAAAATAAATGGGCAAATACATTATTTAAAAAACCTTGGCAGAAAATAAATCAAAATAAGGATAAAATATAAGTATGTGCATCATTTTTAAAATAAGGAAATAACATCACAGTCTGGTTTTTCAACCACAGGTGTTGTTTCCGGAAATATTATTTGCGTAAATTAATTGATGAGAATATAAAAGATGAGAATCAACGTCATAAAAATGACAAAGCTAAAAGAATATGGTCATCGTTATGATGTCATGGTTATATAACCAAGGATGTAATATGACGTAGGTATAAATCGTGGAAATTCTTAAAGTATAAACCCTGAACCCAACGGGTTTTCCCATAAGTATCTTCCCCTTAGATAGTCATTTTTTTATATCTGTTTTTATTTAGGAGCTTTTACCGGGATATGTTAGCCCTATTGGAACCAATAGTCATCAAAAGTTCCACTGCTGGAAATAGGCTTCCTCCAAGCATTGCCACAACGACCGATCCCATGCGTCCCGCATCCTTCGGATTCCCTCGACTCTCATCAGTTCACCGTTTTGGCCTTTTCAACGTTGCGTCTTCGAAAGCTGAAAACTTCTTCTTCAAAAATTCAGAATCAATTTTGATGTTTTTTTTTTTATGAAATGATAAAGAAATTTATGAATTCTTAATTGATATTACATTGTTTGTGATTTGCATGTTTATTATGTAAAATTTTACGATCTGTCCCTTTATCAAAAACATCTTTATAGCTGTAAATGCAGTTTGAATTTTAACGAATGGTAAGTTACAGGAAATAGCCTTTGTAGAGATAAGTGTACATACTAATAAAGGCTTATAGACTATACTTGACGCCTCTGAAGATTGCTATCAAAACAATAGTAGGTAAATAATTAATAATTTTATTGTTATTACGTGTAAGGAAGTGGCGCCGGCGTCTGCAAAGGAGAGACAGAAAAACCATAAAAATCAAAAGGAAATTGCAAATATACGACCTATATCTTGAATAAAGCCATGCATATCGTGCGTTTAATAACTGAAATTTCAATACAAAGGGTAATTAATAGGTTTTTGTTGGATCAATTGGACAGCGTTATGGAACAACGAATCAAGAGGTAGTTTTATGGACCGGCAAATATACAGCAGCTCCGAGTAAACTTAAAAGTTGGAAGAATTTTCTCATTATCAGACGATGGCCAAATTAGATTACCCAAAATACCCTTATATCGGCACTTCAGAGGACCAAAAAAACGCCACTGACGCCACTATAAACATACCTACGGGACCCAAAAATTCAAGTCTAGAAGAACAAGAAGAAGATTGCGGTCATTTAAAATTTTTCATTTGAATCATACTTTTATCATTTGGGCACTTAATGCGACTTTTAAACTAAATTTGTTTATAGTTCACGTGTATTCAGACCTACTAGAACTATGACTTTTTTTAGTATTACCGTTCGATCCATTGTTCCATAACGCCATCCAATTCCGTGATACTAGTGACAAACAAACAAACGACTATAAATTAGCAATGCAGGCTTTGCTTCGGTAAATCACTGCGATACACGCATGCCCCTCAACACCGGACGTTTATACCTTTTAGTCCAAGAATATACGAACAAAGGATGGGTAGTAAGTATACTTACTGTTTAGATTTCTTAATGTTATGTGTTCTATGTATATGGATCAGAATTTTTCTATAGAAAAAACGGCTCGCAATCTTCTATGATTGCTAAATTTATCTGAACAAAAGGGTGGCTGTTCGCCAATAACCTGGTGGTTTAATATCGAGAGAGACTTCAAGAAAGCACAATTGCCAAAATCGACAACCCAGGACAGACTGTCCTAGTGCAGAATTGTGAGGAGACCCGACCCCAGATGATGGGAGCAGGGACGGACGAAGAAGAAGAAGATTGCATGCAGTGGAGATGAGAATGTTGAGATGGATGTGTGGTGTGGTAGAATGAATAAAGTGGGAAATGAATACATTTAGAGGAAGTCGTGTGAAAAGGAGAGATAAAACACATATTAATAAAAGAGTTATGCATATAGATGGATGGAGAGGGAGAAAGAGGCCAAAAAAGATGGATAAGTTGTGAGAACAGAGATAAAAAAGAAAAAAAAGTTAGTAATAGTCTGAAAGACGCTAAGAGAGAATAGAAGGTAGAAAACGTAGGTATTACGCCGATCTCAAAAAACACTGGACAAGGACAGGGAGATTATGATGAATTCCAATAATGTCATAACATTTATCAAAATTGTCTAACATACTGCGACTTCGATCACAAATGCAAATCTGAGCTGCCAACAAACACCAATAAATTCACTCAAACAAAATGTATGCTTCACTTTATTTACAATTACCAGTAAAACCTTTTCCTTATCCAATATTACTCGAATCCCACTCATGAATACACATTTATAGCGAGAAAATGTTAATAGTACAAAACAATAGATTTCTGCGGCCGATACCAACCGATTGATATCATTGTGAATAATTATCGATACCAGTTATAAAACTGACAGGCATTATTATGAACAAACCGTTCTGTGTAAGTACCATGTGGTTGTAACGCAATATTTAGATCTAGCATTGTTCTGTGACTGTTCTCGTAGCATTTAAATTGTTTTCTTGAATGGCAGAATATAATAACCAAATCTAAGTGGTAGTAGACGAGATACATTGCTTATAGAACAGATGGTCGATAGAGCCGAAAGATTCTGAAGTGGTGACTGCGTACTGAAAGATGTAGCGTTAGTATATCTCCCACAAAGTGGACCTACAACCTGATGACGGTTACAGGAATCCAATAGATTTAAAAAGCACAGGACTGGTCGTTGTGATGATACTTGGGGAATGTCTGCTGTGGACTTCTTCTGGCTTAAATGATGATGGTCAGAATGGAAGGCAAAAATACTCATGAATGAATCAGTGAGTTACTAGCTTGTTTGTTTGTGCGTGAAATTTGGAATCTAGGTATAAACTCTATGCAAAATAATAAAAAACAAGGTAGATACAGATACTTTTTGCCTATTTTGTTGATTCCCAAATCGAAACAGTATCAATAAAGATTGTTACCTAAACCAAACAGACAAACAAACTCCTATTCATATTAAAATCATCAATGAGATAATAGGCCACTGATAATCCCCGGTAATTAAGTCAGTTAAGATAAATACATACGTTTATTTCATTGTACTGCACATTTATAATGATGTTAAGGTTCCTGATGGCCTGATATGATGATACCCACGGCATATTGAACCAAAACGTGTGTTAACGTCGTGAGGTCGAATGCTAGGGCCAATTATTATGGGTTTTTTATCTTAAATAGGTTGTTGATTGTATTATTTATGTGTGTTAGTAGTTAAGTAATGTTGTGTCATCTTTAAGAAGACTGTTCATTAGAATTAGCATCATCGGCCTTGTATTGTTCCTACTGCTGGGACTCAGGCCTCCTCTCTAGGAGAGGGAATGGGCGATAAATCCACCACGTGGGCTGGTGCGGATTGGTAGAAGAATGTTCATTACACAGTTCACAGTTAACGGACATTCTGGAAGTAGACTAGTAATTTAGAAATAACTACCGAATTGATATCAACTATTTTTTATACTAAGCTAACCAAGAATTATTTTTGGATAACAAATATAGGTAAGTACTCGATAAGTTCTTGATAAATGTTGGAGAAGATGGTGCGTATTGTTCCTCGCGTGCTTCTCTTAGATGCACTTTTCAATGCAGGAGGAGGCCCATGAGGATTGGGTCACCATTAGTCCGGCGCAGCGGGATTGGAGGAATGGGGTGGGGTTTAGTCAGTAAAAGTCTGACACACCCTCCCGCCCCACCCAAGAACGGGAGAAGTCATTCTGATGATTCCCCACTTGAAAAAACAACCCGCAGCCTCCGACACAAGTGTACGAGGGAACACCGGGGTGGTTTCTGTCTGAAGAGTCTGACAGACCCCTCCACCTGCCCCAAAGTGGAGGACCAACCCGCAAAAAAAATGTGAGTGAGATTTAGGGACTAGGGCCCGGTCACACAGTGTAGTAGGTCCTTTAATATGATATAAACAATATGAATGTCATCGCGATTCAATATGTTATTTATTATGTGCATTATAACCATGCCCTTTTGATTAATAAGCTAGATCCTAAGGTCGTCGCCTTCGCTATTTCTCCTAAGAAAAAGATCGTTATGAAACATGTAACTGGAACAATGCATATATACCCATACATCACCGTGGAGACCAAACAGAAGCCTAATAGGGCCTTAGGTTGTACGAAAGAGAACCCTGTGACCCTGGAACGAAGGCAAAAAAGGAACAGGGGTGGGTTTTAGTCAGTAAAAGTCTGACACGCCCTCCCTGTCTGCCCAGATTGGGAGAAGTCACTTTGATTATTTCGCACCTAAAAAAGGAGGTTTATGTGTACCTATATTCAATTATACTAAATGCCATACCGATGCTATATATCATATGTGGTTTGCATAAGCCACATATAACATATTAATTTTATGTAAAATAGGTCTTGTCTAGGTAAAGTATATGTTTTACCTAGAATTTCATTGTAATATAAGTATATGTTACATAACAAAAGTTATCCGCGTATTGAAGTAACCGAGCATCGTATTAAAAATAATGCATTACTTTTCTGTGATACACTTGTTCTATCGGTCTACGAGACCAATAGAGTATTTACTGCGGTGATTTTTTTCAGCAACATTTATTATACTCAAATATAGAGCTGTGTGAACTTTATTATCGTAATGTATGTGTTTTTTGTTGTAAACAACAACAAAAATCTGTTTTTATAAAAGAGTTTATTTTTTTTATTTTAATAGTGTTGGTTTTATATTGTGGCAAATAGATGATTTTTACTTATCTTTGGTACATCACAAACATTATACTACGTTCCGTATATTTTGTATCATTATTTCTTTCTAATTGACACAAGAAGAATAGCAAAGATTTGATTATAAAGAAAATTGTATATTTTTTTTTTATTAGTTATTGATAAGCTCGCGTTTGAAATCAAATTACTTCTTTTGTTCATGGGTTGAGGGAGATGACATGACAGACTTTTACTAACTTAAACCCACCAGCTATGTATTTCAGTGGCCCTTTCCGTGCCATGCCCGCGGTAATTTTTCAAAAATATCCGTAATTGTAGTCATATTCTAAGTACTCGATTTAGTCATTATCCTAGTAAGAGAAAAAGATATAAAAGCCCAAAACACAGCAATGAAATTGCAACTGCCTGAAAACATGTACAAAAAAGATACCGAGTTAGTTCTTCTAACAATACTCTCTCAATGGATGGCCACTCACGTGTATGTTCAGACCACCAGCGCCGGCACGGTAGCCCGGGGTCGCGGGTTCGATTCCGCGCAGGACGCGCATAAATATTGTTTCGTCTACAACAATCCCGATCATTTTTGTCTTTATTTATTGAAAGCATGAACCACCATTGTCATGGGCGAACGTGATCTCCTTACAATGATATTTAAGAAAACAGAATGTTATAAACTTATTAAGTTTATGAGTTTTCTGTAGATTTTTTATTAGATAAGAATGATATTGGTGATTTTTTCTGACTTCCATGAATTGGTAATTTCACACCTTAAAAAAAGTGTTTTACATTCCATGAAAGTCATTCCTATCAGTAAAAACTTAATAACTGAAAATTAAAAATTATGACACCAAACCCAAAACCAACAATTTCCGCTCCTATCCCAACCACCAATTCCCCCCAAGATTTAAGTTAAAATTCACAGGCGTACAATTGTTTGTGTGTTGGGAGCGCGCGACGTAACTTTGTTATGGCGACGGGGTATGGAGTGACGAAGTGACAGGCCGGGGCGGCGTCCTGTGACGAGCCCAATCAATTTGTAGCTCCACAATACGGAAAATCTTCTTTATATTTAAATTAGTCATCTTCATCAGGCCATGGGTTGATTTGCTTAACTGAAAAGAAAAGGTAAAAAAGAAAGATAGAAAAGGTTTTTATGAAAAGTGAAATTAAAATTGTAATACCAAACCCAAAACCAACAATGTCCGCTTCTATCTCAACCACCAATTTTCCCCGAAGTTAAAATTCACAGTCGTACAATTGTTTGTGTTGGGAGCGCGCGACGTAACTTTGTTATGGCGACGGGTATGGAGTGACGAAGTGACAGGCCGGGGCGGCGTCCTGTGACGAGCCCAATCAATTTGTAGCTCCACAATACGCAATACATCGCGCCAAACTAACTGGCTCACACCGATGCAGGTTGATTCTGAAAAAGAAGTTGAGTGTTAATAAAAATTGGTTGAAATAAATAAGATGCGTTTTTTATATTAATTAATTCATGTTATATGTCGCCGTTAGATTACGGGACGCATTAATAAGCACATTAACTAGTTAAGCTGTAAATTACCGAGATCTCCTTGAGGCGCACGTGGAACACTACGCGCTGCGTTTACTGGAAGGCTGAGTTGTGAACTACATATTGCTCGCCGTCCGGTAGTGTGTTAGTCTGTATTGTATAACTAAAGTGTTTTTTTTAACAGCAATTCTGAAATCAGCCAGCAATATCGTGAGTAATACACGCCACGAGCGAGTGGGTCAGACTTGGACCGTCTGAAACCCACCTGCGTTCCTTCAGTTACCTTTTCAGCCGAACATTTACTCTTTAGAACAATTCCGCAGAAGGCAAAAGTAAGCTTCGAAAAAGTTTCAATTCACGCAACCGCTACAGAATATCCCTCCTCACCGGGTGTCTCATACAAGATGCATAGAGGCGACGCTGCGCAGAAGTCGCTGTGTAGTGCCGCTAATGAACGCAAGCACACTCATTACAGCCGCATAACGAGCCCGCACACATTCGACTCCCGACTCGTTCAATATTTAGATTGATGGGGTCGGTAATGCGGTGACACAACTGTTTGAGGAAATAAATTAGGCATTTGCAGTCTGGATGTTTGAGTAGCATGTGTTCTAAAAGGACTTTTATTTGTGCGACCCCAGTAACCCTGAAAAAAGAAAAAGAAGATTTATTTAATTTTTTGATTAGGGTAAACCAAGGCATACGTGTACTTGCAAAACTAAGACACGCATTAAAAATAACATAAACTATACAGCTCAAGCTTAACTTACGTATGTGTGTTTGGTGTAACAGGTGCCTCTTTGCTACGCAAAAAAAAAACACCGCTGCATGTATAGATAATTGGACAGTTGTCTTTTGTAATCTGTGACGAAATAAAAATTAAAAAAAGTGTGATAAATGAAAAAAATCTACGAGAGTAATGAAACCATTGCCTAGATCATAAATCTGCCTTTAAATAGTTTTACTTATCTACTAAGCAGTGCATATTTTTTTATAAATAAAAAAAAACAATATTACTTAACATGACCTTCATAACACAGTCACAGTACCTACTTGGCACCATACCTATGTTAATTCCCCTCACAATTCAAAAACAAATGACAAACATTACCTCAGTACTCCACCATACATAACTAACGTAAATAAGACTATATCAGCAGTAAATTAAATTCCAGCGAACACTATTATTATCATATCTCACGTGGCCGGTTAGCGCAGAGTTATGGCGGATAAATATAATAATTTCCGATACTATGTTCTAGCAATAAGATTCACTTATGCGCTTACGTCTAAATTTCAATGGTGCTGCTATTTTGTGGAGGTTTTACTTTAGAGCTTGCTTAGAATACTGGGTTGGGTTGTCCTTTGTGGGAATGTACTGTGTGGTAACCTGCCGAGCTTATATCGTGTTGATATGCAAGTATAGTTTCCTATTTCTAATTTGCTGGCTGCGGTCGTCCCGTCCAATTATAATATAGGTATCTTCAAGACTAGAGTAAAATAGGCTCTTAATAAACTAGTGCGCTTCATCATCAACGATCGCATCACTACTCAGGTGTGATTGATTTTTTTTAGTATAGAATTTTTCATTAAGAATTCAAGAAACTCAGCCCTAAGTTTGGAAAACAGTCATGTGATGCGACTGCTTTCCAAGCCCAAGTTCCAGGGCTTGAAGGATCAAGGTCCTACGTCTGATCTCCTACTACTGGGCTAATCTCCATGACGTTTGATCACCAAATTCGGATGAATAAAAATGCAGCGCAAACGAGATCGAGTTTACCACTAGAAGACTACTTTGACTAACTATGCCCCCCTGTGTCCTTCAGCTACCGAGAGAACTCTTCCGAACCATTTCACAGCGTACCAGTATATATTATCTTCATCCTTTTCAGATACCCAAAGGCATGCAGTACTATCATCCCGTATATTTCCACTAGGACTCGTCTCTGATCCGTAGGTGGTTCTTACGCTGCATAATATCAGTAATTTGCTCTTATCAAGTGGTCTCAGGGGAGAAAATCGGGATGTGACCTCTGTCTGCGATAGATGAAATTACTGTCCGACGCTTAAGATCATAGTTTTGTTGTGTTTATAATGTGTTTTACTGCATATTGAGTGCTAGAATTTTTGATAAAGTATTAAAGTGAGGAATTTTTGATTTTTGAATTTTTGATAAAATATTAAATTGTTATTTACATATTTTGGAGTTAGATTAGGGAGACCAATGGCCACGGGACCTTTCATAAGCACCTTTTTGTCAAAGGAGTAACAGACATCCCACTCTGCAGAGCCTACGATACAGGCAATGGAGGTAGACGAGACTCATCTGCTCCTAAGCTGCCCTGTGGTCGCTGGATACAGGGTAAAGTACTTCGGAAACCCACGTATTCTCCTTGAAATGGTCAGTAACACCAAGGTGCTGCTAGCCTTCCTTGAGCAACTAGGGTGGATCGAATGACAAATTTGTCTCACCCGGACGCACCACTAGCCTGATTTGACTGTGAACAAACGCATACCTCTTAACTCGGGTTAACTAGAAAAAGATCTAGTATTTTTGATATTTTGAGATAATTTCATTTCATATTCAACTGCAACTTTAACAGACAGGAAAATCGTTTATCGATTTAAATCCACATCAAAAGACCCAAACAAAAACAGCCAGTACCTCATACATAGTTACCCAAAACAATACCAGAAAAAAAAATAACAAAATCTCCTAAGATAAAATTCTTGTAGAAGGCTGCATTGTTTCTGAATACACGTCGATATAAAAACGCTATTGTAATACTGAGGAAACAGAAAGTGGAATCGCCTGCGTAACGCGAGGCAACCCCGTACGCGCCGCTATGCGATTCATAGCTGTAGGGGTGCACGCGTGTCGAAAGCACGGGTGTGGCGAATTGAAATACTTAATTGGATGAAAAGGGTAAAGTTGTACAAAAGAAACCGTCTGAGGTAATTTTTTGATAGAATCATCATCTTCTTTTTTGAGGGTGGCAAATCAAATAATTTCTCCAGTTTTAGAATTTTAAAGCCTAAAACCCACCTATGTTCCTTCAGTTGCGTTTCAGGGCCGCGGTGACTCTTTAGAATAATTTAATAAAACTGACAACCAATGTCTTTCTTATTATATGTGGACCTCCACGTGATAAATCCGTATTTCTGAAGCATTTTGCAGGCATTTATTAAATATTTTTTCACACCTGCTCGATAATGCCCTTTTATGTCTTTTATGTCTAAAGCAAGTCATTCTGTACCTAGGGATCTAATGTAGTACGGGCGTTCCCTAGGCCATAATGTGATTCGAATTTGGCATGTCAAAACCAATAAAAAAATAAGGTCTATTGTCCACGGATGCGTAGCGTCATAGACGCGTGTTCATCATTATACGTTTGGTATACACCTGCATGAAGCTTGAATACAAAACTATGAAATTCTGTTGATGAAGCGTCAGCGTTAATTCTTATTCGATAAATGCCTATAAAATGTTTCAAAAATAGTAGATTTACCACGTAGAGGTCCTTCTATATTAGGGACGCAGAGGTTGTTTAACAAGAGTTTCATTAACAGGACAAATCTGTTCAGAAAATCACACAAAATTGTAGAAGAAGCACCTGTCTATTTAACGTTTAAGTTGTATCCAATCGAAAAGAACACACCAATGTTAAAAACCAGAAAAGAAAAAAAAATCGCAAACTAAATCTTCCTCTCAATTCGGCCCAACCCTACTCCAGCTCATATGTTTTATTGTACCCCGTGCAATGTGCGTCGAATACTTGCGTGCGGAATTAAACAATTCAGTGAGCGCGTGCCTTTACAGCCACCGACGCACAATACGCTTTGTATGAGATTGCCCGATTACTTTACTCGACGATTGGATTGAAATATAATTTTGTAAGTATATAAGTGCAGGGGAGATTGTTGAAATTGATGAATGTAGCTGATGCTCTTAGAAATAGACGGCTTGTTTGAAAATAAATGAGAAAGTTACAGGTTTTTTTTTGAGGTAGAAAATCATAGAGGCTTTCACTGACTCCACACCTGTGCCCTTCAGTTGCTCTTTGCGTTCTAAGGTTACAGGTTTCCTTTCTACCAATTTCCCTTGGCCCTAGCGGGTATTGGCCCTGCTGGGCCCCCATGGTACCTGATTATTTTACTTATCGATTAGATTGAAATATCATTTTGTAAATCTTCTTCTTCTTCCTGCCCTCATACCATATTACTTGGGGTCGGCGCAACACGTTGTTCTTCTTCCACTCTGTCCTGTCATCTGTCAGACTATTACCAACTCTCTTTTCTTTCATATCGCTCCTCACACAATATCTTTTTCGTGGTCTGCCACGACCTTGTCTCAAGACACCAATTTGGTACTACTTTTGCCCACAACTTATCAAGCATGCCATGACATGTTCTGCCCAGTCCCTATTAAGTTGGGCAGGCTTGAAATATAAAAGCTAGTGCATCAAGTTCTTATAATTCATTATAATTTCTGAGTCTAGCTAGATCAGTGCAGTACTAGACCAGTACATACCACAATTGCAAAAGATAATTTCATAATTATTATAGCCATTTTACAGAGCCTTTGTTACCTCTAAAGCCTGTGTTTTAACAACAGTTTTTAGATAAATACCTGTGGGGTCAGCTGCAGTCTTCATCATTTTATTTCCTACATAAAGGTATTCTAAAAATCCTTCTTAGAGTTTTTGTAAAGGTTTGTAAAGCATTCTACTCAATCTCAATCGACCATCATTTTTATAGTTCGAGACCACCAGTTTTGTTAGACCTCCAATAACAGTTTACTTACTCGTCTATGGTAACATTTTCTTGGAGTAGAGAGGGGAGAGGAAGGTTTGATTATTTTGGTCTCCTTTCAAACACGGATTGGACGCATCGTATCAATTTAGTTGAAAACGCGTTGGCATTTTAAGAATGTCGGAAGTGAACCCTTTTACTACAGTTTTGGATTGTTTAATAGAGTACTTAGATACTGATTGAATTTTGGATGATAAAAGATCCTGTAAGAAGGTTTTTGACATCATTGCTACTAATTTCCTGTCAAAAAGTAATATTTTAGTATTTATAACGAACAGTTGGCACAGTGGTTTACCGACTGGCTGCTGCACTGTGTGTCACGGGTTCGATTCCCACATGGAACCAATATTTAATACTGATAGTTGTTCCAGGCATGAGTTTTTGGGTACGACACTATCGCAGCAGTAATTCTTTGAGTAGTGGCTTCAACTTGACACATTTTCTCAGGGGGCATGACTAGTTTGGGAAGATCCAGTCTCGAAGGAAATGGCCGTAATCGTAAGGAAGCCGATATTCTCAGGCTCCGGTCACCGCCACAGAAAACGTCCCGGGCGTTGAGAGTCACAGGACGTTTCTTCTCCTGTTCCACGTGCTTAAGGAGATATCAGCAAAACCGAAGGGGTTCAGGAGGGTCAATGCCTGCTAAAAATACAAAATGCTCGAAAGAGGAAGATCTTTTTATCATTTTGTGTTCTTACTCTATTCGTCTATTTATTTTTTATACACATTTCATTATCTGTTAAATTCTATTTTGAAAACTGCAAAACAAAACTACATTTAAAGACAGCATTGCAGTAGCGTGATTCATCAACCCAAACTTTTTACGGATGGTTTTTCTATCGTACCTAATTGTTTGGAATCCTGCTGGCACGCTAGGTGCTCCAAATACGTCGTTGTCACAGTCCGCTCGGTGGCAGCAATGTGCCTGTAGGTATGTCGAAGGGTTCAATACTGTTAGACTGGAAGTGTATCGAAGAAAAATGGGGAAGTTTATGCATATTGCTCAGAAGCTGAAAGGTATTAGTGACAATACTACTAATATTATAAAGCGAAAGTGACAGTATGGATGTTTGATACTCTTTCACGCAAAAACTACGGATAGACCATATCGTGAAATAACACATAGGATACTTTTTATCCCTTGGGATGATTTTCTACTATCATACACGCGAAGCCGCTGGCATCAACTAGTAGTACATACTTTAAGAACTATTGTCAATAAATACTTATTATAAAACAAAGTCCCCGACTACGTCTGTCTGTCTGTATGACCCCAATAATTATCCTGAATGGATTTTCTTACGGTTTTCACCATTAGACATCATTCATCATTCATGAAGAAAGTTTGTAAAGAAAAGTAAAAATTCCAAAGATTTCTAACATCGTGTGAAGCTGAGATGAGTCGCTAGTAATTAATCATTTAACCTATCACATACCCACAAAACGAGACACAATAGTAAAACAATAAAATCGCGGTCTCATACTGGTCGGATTCATGAATTAAGATGTCTTCGACGGCACGGTTGGCGCAGTGGTTGAGCGGTTGGCTGCTGGACTGCGTATTATGGGTACGATTCCTGCACAGAATAATTATTTGTCTGAGTATCTTATGAATGGGAATTTGAATGTGTCGCACCCGCAAAATAGCAGTTATTCTTATTGTGGAGCAACGTATACATATAAAAAAGAGTGAGTAATAATCCTCTCGACCGTATTTCAGTCACGGTAGTAAATCAAAACGGAAATTGGCCAAATACAAGCTGTACGTAGAGATGTCCCATGCGCAACTGAAAACAAAAAAAATCAGACGCTGATTTCCGTCATCCCGTTTTTGAACACAAAATGACTCCAACTAGACTCAAGAGTCGGAAGAGCTTTTTTTTTTATCACACAGGCCATCTTGGATCCACCTTTTAAAGAAAGATTCAGGATATGGCAAGAAAATCATCTATCACACACCATTTGATCTTGAAACCTTAGGAATATCTTCCATCGGGACGTGAATGGCCCTTTATGGAAAGTAGTAAATCGCTGCGTCTTCTGTTACGCAGTCATCACTTTAGATCAATTCGGCCCATCGTTCATCCGTTCTACGAGCAATGTGCCCAGCCCAATGTGGTCAGCAATTATTCGGGCTACATCGGTAACCTTTGCAGAGGAACCTTCAAGCTTAGCCCTTTCCCCCTATGGGTGAATTAACGCCTTCTGTTGAATCCGATAGAATTTTAGTTTTATTTTTCGTAAAATCAAATAATATCCCCGTCATTATTCTCATAGGCGTCAAACGTACGCAGAAAGTTTCATTATCAAAAACTAGCTTTGCCCACAAAGCCGCTGGCAGAGCCATCAAAAATGCTCACGTCAAAGTAGGTTTTTCCATACAAACTTTGAAACCCCGTTTCATATCCTTAGCTCATGAATTTTGAAAAATCCGCTGTTAATACATATCAGAAAAGGAAACCTTGTGCAAAATTCCACATAACCCTAATCCCAGTAGCTTCGGCAGTGCGTTGATTTGTCAGTCAGTCAGTTTCCCTTTTATCCTCGTATACCTAGATCTACAAAAATAAGAACCACCTTAATAAAGCGGCATTAACTGTCAATGAGAACAATTTGAATTCAAACGTACTTTTTCCATTCTTTTTTCTCTCGTATCTAATTGGTCGGAATCCAGCTGGCACGCCAAGCGCTCCAAACACGTAATTGTCACAGTCCGCTAGGTGGCAGCAATGTGCCCGTCACCGCGGCCATTTCTTATTAATTTCATGGTAGTATAATGTGGGCGGTTTTTATTAAGTTGCGCGTTAATTGAGTTAATTTTTGAGCTGTTGGTGTTTGTTTTTGGACGTGTTTTTGGTGTTGATTGGCTGTGATTTTTTTATTAATCTGGTTTAGATAATGCGCAAAATATTAAACTAACCTTGTATTTTTTTTAAATGACTGCTCACTTCTCTGAGCGAAGTGCTGCAGACTTTTACTGAATAAAACCCACTCCTATACCTTCGTTTCAGAGCTGTAAGATTCTTTTTCGTGCAACCGCAGGCCGCAGTAAGCTTTGACCCTGCTAGGCCTCAAAAATTTGCTGATATCTCTTTGAGGCGCGCACGGAACACAGAGGCCAGTTCAATTACTGCCCGTTACTGAAAGAAATACGATTACTTAGTTTTGCTAAATTCGCAAAATTGTGGTTATGATTCTATCTACTTGTGTGAAAACCGCAAACTATGCACGTATAGAAAATTACTTCAGCAATTCCAACTAAATTCATTTAGTGTACTAAATCAGCGTTTTTTTTTCGATTAATGTTAAGCCCTTGGGAAAAGGTTAGGTAGATGATGTTAAGCCTAGAATTCGGAACCAATTTAAAAGACTAAGAAAATTTTCCCAGCCGAGACTGACCATCCTGTTCAAAGTACTATGAAAATATAATAATAATATAATTATTATTTTGCATTTTAAGATCTTCCTAGGTTAACGGGAAGTACTCTATGAATTTTTATAACTCGATATTTCCATGCGTTCCCGAGATAATGGGCCTTGACAAACAGATAGACGGACAACAGAGATCCTATACGGGTTCCATTTTTTCTTTTTGACGTACTTCACCCTAAAAACGTCAAAACCTCAGTTTAACCATACTTTATAACATGCTTAATCCTATTTAAAATCATCACTTCCTTTTAAACTTACCTCACTAAACCCATTTTTCCATACCACCCAACCTTACATAACCCAACCTTTACCATTTAGTTCCTACTCCACTTTTCTCAATAAACGTCTAGCATCTAGTCGGCAGTAAATCTTTCTGTACCACGAGGCTACAAATTACGCTGAATATCGACGGTGATATGGCGGTGGTTGGTATCGGTATCGGTTGCTAGGCAACGGGCGTGAGAATCCCCCGGTCACTGGTACCCGACGACCTTTGGTAGTGGTCAATTGTATGGGGTGTTCCTGATTTTGTAAGCGGTTTAGAGATTTAGAGAGATCGAATGGGTGATATGTTGGTTAGATGTTGTTGATGTTTAATTCATGATTTTGTTTACTTGGTTTGTTGACAAAGGGTTTTCGAGATGTTTGTGAATAGTGAAACTTTCAATAATGGGTATAGTCAAGTAAGTAAACACTATCGTACATTCTATGATTCTTTTTTACATGCATAATTTACATTTCCAAAAAAAAAATATAATTACAGTAGAATAAAAAAAAGAAACTTATATAGTAACCAAAACTCTAGAATCACTCGTACTGTCGGCTTTTTGACAAATAAAGTTACATAGATCGTAGAACCAAATATTGTAACTCTTTTATTTTTTATTTATTTACTACAGTTTTACTTTGTAAATTTTTAGTTACATAATTTTTTTTAAATTCAATGTTCGGTTCAACAATACCAACGTAAAATAATAACGATAAGAAAGAGATAATATTTATGAATTCCTTAACCTATCAATTCAAAAAAATTCCTAAAAATTCCCCGCGAAACGAGACAATAATAAGACAATAACAGCGCGGTCGCATGAGACCGGTCGGGGATTCATGAATTAAAGGAAAATTCACGAAGGCAAAGGAATGGAGCCCTTCTTTTTTCTTTGTCTTTTGTAGGACTAATTACTTGGAGTAAATAATGAGTTGGTTATATTTTTAGTAAGTTGAACATAAGTAATATTCAATCAGTCTAAAACGAAAATTTACTAACATAATATTGGATCTTTTTACATACAATTCTCCAATACGTGTGTTTGTCAACGAACTCCTTAAATTGATTGCTTTGAATGACATTTTGTGTGTATATTTGAGTAGGTAACTGAATGGTTTCAAAATACAATTGGACCCGGTAAGTGTCGCTGCAATTGATTTTTTTTTACGAAATGCCAGACCGCTAGAATTTGTATATCTATTACCAGCAATTGTATAATGTCTATTGTAATGCACGTGACATCTGAAAATATATAGCCTATGTCACTTAGTGAGAAATATTTGTCAAGACTAGTTTTTGAGTTTATTCATCACAAACAAAAAAAAAATCATAAATACAAATAAATATACGTACAGTACAGCGTTTTGGGACACATTTATTGTGCTTATAGCTAAGCAGTGAAATTCCCTGCCAGAGTCTGTATTTCCTGAATTGAAAAATCTGTTCTCTTTATAACGTTAGTATAAAAGTATAATATGAAGCTGACCAAAATTATTTGTATTTTTTATTTACTTTCTGACTTTATTCCAAGATATTTTTTTCTTTGTTATCTCAAGCCAACTCAAAAATGTATTTTGAAAATCTATTTGATTCCAAATAAAGAATCATACTGTACATTTTTGCAGCGCACTAAGCCAAAGGTAGAAGCATTCCTAAGAGTAAGTAAAAGATCAGTAATCTTTTACTAGTGTGAATCCTGAACTTAATACTACTACGAGTATATGTTTCTTTAACTTAGAATTGTTCTTTAAAGAGATTCATATGTTATTGATTAGTTTAAGGATTATTATCAATAAAGTGTAAAAAATTAAAACAAAGTCAAAGTCATAAATTCCAAATTAACATGCATTAAATATGCAAACATTATTCCCGGTGTTAAAAAAGGTATTTTTGCTAAATTATTAATTTGATACGATAATTATTCAGCAATATTATTGTCATCTTTTTCTGGTAGTTCAATTTTAATAAAAATTCTGAAGTGTTTTTGATAAAACTAATCAGTTCAGTACGATAATCGCTAATAATTTGTTATGCTTAAAATTACGAATTTTTTTTTTATCTTTTATTTTTTAAAGGAAGCAATAGTTAAAATATTTAGTTTTATCTGTTAACCGTTAAAATCTATGATAATACTCATAGTTCATAGTAATGGTAATTTGTTTGATTAACACTTAATCGATAAATGACGTTTATTTAGTAAATTTGTTATAAACTACAAGAACGTAGTTATGAATACAAAATAGTTCTGTGTTTCTAGCAACTCTGAAAAAATAGTCCGTATTAGTAATTGCCTATTTTTAATAACAATATCTAAAATGCTCTTTTATGAAAAGTAATTTCCACTATATCCATTATCCAGGCTTAATTTATTTTGAGATAAATCTACTTCGAACCAAACTATATTGAAATTATGAACCAGTAGGTACAATAAACAACATCGTGTGCCTTTGAACTTAAAGTTTTTACTATATCTATTCTAAGTAAACACCAAAGAATATTCAAAAAATATAAATGAGATATTCAAAATTGAACCCAGATATTATTTAGCACTTTTTTTACCTGAAAACAAATTGGTATATTTCTTTTTTTCTCATTTCTACAACCACCGCGATTTTACCGGAACTCGGGGTCAATGACATATTATTTTAAAGTTGATCTATATTTCACAAAAAACTAAACAATTCGTCCAAAAAACACACTTGATTGCGTCTCTTTCTTTAAATAAGTTCCGTACTAATTGCGTAGGAGGAAAAGAGACGGGTGTTGTTTGTCGGTTTGTCGTCACAATGGGTTGGCTTTCGCAGTGATCCGTGTCGACTGTTCACTTTGAAGCGGAGGTGACAACGCGGCGGAACAACGGAGCTAGCGTTGTCTCGCTCGCACACTATTTTTTTCGATTGAATGTTGACAGTCATTGATGACGCAACGCTTGTAAAATTATCAAGGCTGTCTATTATCAGGGTGATAATTTTACACGTGGTGTGAAGTTTTGACATCTATCAATATTACCTACTGAAACTGTGTTTATTGATATATTGTCACGATTTATTTTTCAAATATTTGCGTAAATTTAGTTTTTTATTTATATTCAAAATTTTAACTATCCACTAAATAGTATGAAATATATTCTGTAAATAATTTCAGAAATTAGTGAGTTTTTGTACAGAATAATTTTGGCGCTTAGAATTGAGCGTTGATGTCTTTTCTTTGAAAGTTTGTAGCGGGCTCACGGCCTTGTAGAAATAATTTATTAAATAATTTAATTAGTACAAAAATATCATAAAATGTTATAGGAAAATATTAACGATCTAATACTTATAAGATTCGTGTAATTTTTCATCACTATGTTCTTATTAACAATTTGAGATTTACGATCAACTAAAACTTTTACTAAAACTTACCCCGTTATAAAATTATATCTGAAGTCCTTTATCTAGTACAATGAAATAACAATACTAAAGATTTTAACCAGCTGGAGTCATTTATTGCAAAAGAAACGATAAAAGAGTCTCAAAAATAAAATTGAGTACATCTTTCTTCAACTAAGTACTTCTTTATTTTAGCAGAATAAGGCAAATTCTCTTAACAAAAATTACTATTCTTGCATTGTTCAAAATAAGGTTTCGGAAAATAAATGACTATATCTAATGATACCATTAGTAACCACGATGTATACATCTTATCATGATACTAGTGAAAGTTAGATCACAATTAAAGCCTTTGTGATAGCCTTTACCAAAATAGTTGTCATAATGTCATTTAATTGTACTATTGTACCAGCATTTATCAAACGTACACATTTCTTAAATAAAAGACCAACAATGACCAGTCTCATTAACGCCATTAAACCAATACCACTTTCCTCTCTATAAACCCTTTCAATAACTTCGTAAACCACAAAAGTCAAACACATACAACGTAATGAATAAAAATGGTACCCCTTAGAGTTATGAATCACCAGCAAATCGATCAAACGCATTTAACCGAAACACGTGGCACAGCATTTGAACGAGTTACACAACAAAATACAATACATTTTCATTGACAGAAGTATTTTAACAACACAAAAAGCCTCGGCTACGATTCACTACGGCCCATGAGACTGGCATTCATAACACGATAGAATAATCCCACTTTAAAAAAATTAAAAAAAAATAAACGAAGATCTCTGGCTGTCAAAATTAAAAACAAAACTTAAGCCGACTCATCAACATCAGTCAGTGATGATGCTGTGAACCGTTAGGCCGTCAACAAACCGATCTACATATCGAGAGTCCTTTCCGTGAGAAAATCTCTTAGAATCATCGTCGGTTCTAATACATCCTATACGAGTTGGAGGCTGCGAGCGAAGGTTTCTTAGGTCGAAAAGCGCGCGAACGCAGTGTGGCGCCGATGGCCGTGCGCAGAGCACGCTCACACGACCGCGCGTGCGTACCACGCGACCTGTCAGCCGCTGTCAGTTCCGACTTCCAACTCGGAACACGTTACTGGCAAATCGACTTTAAAAATGGAACGGATGACTTTCAATTTTTTTATCGACTTCTATTTTTTTGAACATTTTTTTTTAGATAGAGTGTTTACTAAAGGGTGAAGTGACATTAATTTTCAAAGCCACTGTGTAAAGGTTTAGAAATATTGACACACAGTGTTTCGAATTCAGTGCTAAACGATCTCTAGGTCTGTTTCAGTCGGTTCAGTGGTGCCAAGGGCGTGGATTTTGACTTGTTTGAAGTGTGAACTGAGTAGGTAGTTGTGAACATTACGAGAGTTTGCTGAAAATTGTGTGTTTTCATTGGGTACTCGATACCCGTAAGATTTTTTGCACATTTTTTGGAATACACCCCTGTTGCATACGGATTGCTCAAGCGTTTGATTTGCTCGGTAAGACTTTGTTTTGCTAATTTTGATTAACTTTTAGTTCTGTATGCGCAAGCGCAAAATTTCAGCATCTTAAATTTGAGCTGCTTTAAATAAACTTAGATGTTTAGTTGTATTTTAGGTAACTAAATGCCGTCATTATTCATCTACTTTACATTTACAGTTGCTCCGAGTACTTTTACTGTACTTTGTTCCTTGTATTTTAATACCTACAGTGATATCTTTGAAGACAGTATTCTCTAATTGCATATATTTTTCTTGTACTCAGCCTATATCATCATCCTATTATTTCATTATAATCATAATAATTCTCCATTAAACATCAAAATTTACATGTATATGCATCACTACAATAAATAACTACAAATAGTTATAACCTTACTACGTACATATATGCGAAAACAATTACACTTCGTGTTGAAATAATCCACATCGTTGTCATTTGGAGCATGCCAGAAACATGCCCAGAAGACTGACTGCATCGCCAGGTTGATTGGCAATGCTATTTTTTTAGCAAGCCTCGAAGGCTGGATCTTCATATAAAGTGTTAATCAGATCATCATTGAAAAATTGACGTGCATTCGGACCCCATGACCCAAACTTTTACAACAAAACATATTTTACTATTCTTTTTTTAATAATTAAAAGCTAATCTAGCCCGAAATATATATTTCTTGCCAGTTTTCCTTACCAAGTATCATGGTAGACAATGATTCAACAATAAATAACAACAAATAAAACTTGAGTAACTGTCATGTTCTTCTAGCTCAAGCAAAACTGCATAATGCAAGAACGTTTTTGCCAAATTGTAATCAAGTGCTTATGCACTGTAGTTGTGCAAAAACTGTTCAAATTCCTTTGTGATATTTTTGTTACACTGCTAAAAATAGCAGCTGAGGATTTTGAACAGTTTAGTTAATATCGTATGTTTTTGGTAAATGTTTTGCACAATATAGCATAGACATACTTCGGACGCCGTTGAAGACACTATTTTTGAAAGTGAGAGTTTTTAAAAGTAGCGTCTTCAACGTAGTCTATTTCAAAGGTTTGGACATTACCGCCTGTTTGAAGATATTTAAGAATATTTTTAGATCTTTTATTGATGTTTCTAACGGTCTTATGTTCCTCCAATGAAAGATTATCAGACTTATGTTTTAAAAAAAGAAAATTTTGCATCTACGTATTATATATACGGAAATGCGTGTTAGTACACGGGTAGGCCATGTCTTATTATAGAACATAGGATATTTTTTATTCTGGGAGTAAATTCCTTTGGGAAGAGTTTCTACTTTCAAGTGGGCGGAGACGCGGGTAAAAGCTGCTAAATTAATGATTGCAACATTTGTTATAACTCATATCATGATGTTGATATTGTCTCTATTTATGTGGAGTCACAGCAGTTTTCATGTCAATATTGTATTCATTTGTTAACTGTTTACTTTATTGCTGCTTAAGAATTACATTGATTAATTTTTATTCATATTATCTTCCGTACAATCCATTCTTCGTTTATTTGGTCTGTCTTTAACTTGGCTAACCATCCAGATTGTATATGTTATATTGTACGCTTAATATAAAAGTGACCGAATTCAAAAATCGCAGGTTGTGGGAAATGAGCAAAAAAGTTTTCAAATATTGCTATGCATTTCAAATGTAAATCTCCCATATTTATTTTTTAGTAGTAACTCTTTTTCACCACAGTAGATTTTTAATTGCAAATATTTTTATTAATAAAATACTGGTGCTTGGCTAAGATCCCACCTGATGTTTAGCAGTGATGCTGCTTATAAAAAAAGAAGTAATTAGAATTTTGAGTGAGGCCGATTTCATTGTACTGATACGATATGCCTCATTGTCTTTAGTTCTGCAATATTGTAAATAAATGTTAGAAACTTGCTATCATAAATAAAAATGTAAGAAATTATTACTACAAATTTACCAGCGTAGTGGCTTAAAATGCTTCTTTAGAAACTTACGAGTTCATTAGAAGAGGACTGGGTCAAGGCTTCCAGTTCTTACCTATTCCTGCAACTTTGATATTTTACTAGCATTTGCTAGCAGCTTTGCCCGCATTAACGCGTTAAAGGAGAAAATTATACTAATATTCTTATTCTAGAATATGGTCTACGCGTGGACCGAATTTCATTTAATTCAGTACAGCGTTAAACAAAAACGATGCACCAACCGGAAATTTCAGTTTTAAACGAAGGTGATTCACTATCAATGATTGTATCACTATTTACCAGCAGGTGGGGTCGTAGTCAAGCCCTAGTTTATATAATTAAAAAACTATGACTGTAAGTCACAGCCAAATATATTGAGTCTGCCTTTATACAGTACTAGCTGAACCCCGCGGTTTCACCCGCATATTTGATTACTGCTCCGCTCCTATTAGTCCTCGCGTGATGTTATATAACCTATAACCTTTCTGAATAAATGGGCTATCTAACAATGAAAGAATTTTTCAGATCAGACCAGTAGATCCTGAGATTAGCGCGTTCAAACAAACAAACAAACTCTTCCGCTTTATAATATTAGTATAGATTTGCTTGTACATAAAGCTTCAACAAATAAAAAGATATATTATAGGAATAACCAATTCTACCTGTTTGAAGTTAAACGTTTAATAAGTTGTTAGCTATGTCCTAATATATCTGTTAAATAAAGTGTTGCAGCCACTTAACCTTTTCACTATAATCAGCGTGAAAGGACGTCAACGATTGATATGCCGACTCCGAGTGTGAATAACTTGACAAGCCAAAAACGCTAAAAACTATTTTTATTACAAATCGTTTAGAACTTTATAAAGTGTTTAAAGTAATCGTGTTTGGTTTTATTTGCTAATGTTTTTTGAAACTTCATGTTCTGGTCTATCTAGGAAGTCTGGTGGTTGAGTTCAGTTCAGTTTGGTTCTCGCACTTTGTTTGCGTTAGCCATTTTGGACTGGACCATTTTGCGTTGGCCATGTCGGCCATAACCTTTGGTGGGTTTATTATAAACAGCTCACCTCTCTCTAAAAGTTAATTAGACCTCTCAGGTTGTTCAGAGCTTCTTTGATGGAGTTTAGGGATCCCAAGGGCCATGTGCGCATGTGTAAATCTGGTGGTAAAGTAATAAAAGCGCACGGGAAATCTTCAGGGTTAAGGTGAATACTCCAGGGTAGCCCCAGGCGGTCGCCTCCTTCTGCGAAACAGTAATGCTAGCAAAGGAGGCGACCGTACGCAGACTTCTTCACGCCCCAGTGAGAAATGCATAGCTCGTCATTCGGCCGTCCGGTAACTGTCCGGACTGAGCCCAAGTCATCAACGGTGCGTATTGTTCCTGGAGCCTCTCTCTGTCTCTAAAATGATGTTGTGTCTGTGACAACTTCAGCAGGTACTTTTTACTTCTGATGATCCACAACCTCTTTACTGACAGATATTGTTCACAACAGAACACTAACCTCATCCTTTCGGGGAAGTCACATGCCTGGTAAAGACAAGATGGCAATATAAGACTTAGTTGATGGCTGGTATATTTCAGGTTTTTAATATTTTTCTTCGTTCACCTAAATCTGAAATATCCTATTGAAATTTATAAAACACAAGTGACATGAAAGCTACCGCTACAATCATAAAAAAAATGTCATCAAATATAATAGACGCATTTTTTTCAAATATCAAAAATAGAAACATTAGGCAATTACGGAACTCAGCTACAGTGTCCACAAACAACCGCAGAACGATTTACTCACAGCATTTAGGATGTTTTTACACCATCATCAAGGATAATAGTGGTCCTACCTGGCTAATTGACATAAAAACAAGTAGGTACTTACATCTAAAAAAGCTATCTATAGGTACGAATATTACTAGTCTCTTCAGTTCGTTTTTTTGTGGCTACGTTATTTAATAGGTCAAACAAATGACGCATCCAGTCCGTTTGTAGGTGAGTTTTTTGGCGTGCGTCTATTTTGTATGGTGCTCGTGATTATGCTTGTATTTTTGGAGTATTGTGGCGCCTCTTTAAGTTTAGCTAACTAGTTCAGTTATTGTAGACAGAACTAGTTAATAGCTGAAAGCATTGTAGCTTTCTGTCGTCTTTCTTTCTGTAGGATGTCTGCCTCCAGGCATGCTGCATGAAAAACCTACTGTCTAGGGCCACTTTTATTCCAATAATAAAATTTAAAGAATAAAAGAACTAATTAGTATTGTCTTTTTTGGAGTGGATAATCATCCAGTGACTTCCCGCACTAGCATACCGCGGGAGAACAGACTTGACTTTTACTGACTAAAACCAACCAGTTGTAGTAGCAGTTGTTTTTTGCGTTCCTGGACCGCACTCTTTTAAAAACACCCATGGCCCTAGCGTGAATTAATACCTACGATTTTGCCGATGTCTTTTTATGGTGCGCGTGAATCACTACGTACCGTTAACGACTCGGACTTAGTCCTTACCGGACGGCGAGCTACCCATTGCTCGTCGACCGCAAACTTGCAATTACAGAGGGAACAAACGATAGTTAATACTTTTTCACGTCGCGAAGTGGCAAAGCTCAGTTCCAGCTGGATGCAAACACATATATGTGATTAAAGAAACACAAGACTTTTAATTTTTATTTTATGTAATACTGCTAACTACCCAGTAAATTGTTACTAAGTAGAATTATATTTCCGCAAAACCACGGAAGTCGACCTACACCAATACCAATTCCAATATTTTCCATCAAACGCCATAAATCATCTTTAAAATCATTGCAAAAAAACCTCATAATCACTAAATGGAATTAACTATGTTTGATATACAGCCTTTTACGATTACAACTTATTTATTTTACGACTAACTCATTATCTCGTTTCGTTAACTATCCTCATCATTAGTCTGATAAAGTTATAAAATATATTGCGACTACTATTTAAAGTTTAAAACAAATATCATTTATAAAACAGGTTTTGATTACTCTAGACTAAAGCTCCCTCGCTGCTCTCGGTGGTCGCGAGCGCAGTAGGTGTCCTAAGTCTGATCCTAATATCAGACAATGTGTTTGAGTCTTTCTATTAGGTTCTTAGTAATAGTCTGTATGGATCCCTGCTCTGATAATAGTAGTAAACCGGATACGCTTTTGTTTTGATACTAGCCTGTGACTTGACTCGCGTGATAATAGAAAATTATCCTAAGGGAATAATACTCTCGTAATAAAAAGTAGTCATTTATCTATTTAATTATGTACACAAAAACACAACAAATGCAGATAGGAAATGCAAAAAGGATTTCATAGTCTGCCCGTATCTGCTCCCTCTTCATAAAGCCATTTACATTCATAACTGTTTTATAGTCCCATTTCTTTTTTGAGAGCGTGTCAAACTTTTACAGTCTAAAACCCAGCTCAGCCCTTTAGTTGCCCTTTGCGCTCCAGAGCCAGAGTAAATCTAACAAAAACTCTTCTGGCATTAGCGGCCATGAGCGTTACTGGGCCCATACAGATTTGCTGACATCTCATTGAGACTTGCGTGGAACACAACACGCCGTCGATGACTCTGGCTCGATCCTTACTAGACGGCTGAACGGTGAGCTACCCATTGCTCATCTTCCGCAAACCCCCGTGCCCACGAAGGCTGGAGTTCCTTAGTCACATGCATTTAATCTCTCCTCACCACGGGTCCTAAACATAACTGACGAAAACTAAGAAAGAACACACGTAGAATAGTTTTAAAAACCTGTTCTAAAACGGACATTGATTCGATTTATCTTATCTTTGTATTGAAAACTTAAGTGTGCGAAAGATTTGTTGCAAATTAAGTCATTGAAAACAAACAATATTTAGAAGACATTAGTGTCTGATTGATTTAAATGTTTATTACTTTATGTTTAAGTTTTAGTGCTTATGTGAAATCAATTTGTGGTTATTGAATGGCTAGACGATTGGAGAATAAATATTGGTCTGATTTGCAAAAGATATTTATTGGAATATTAGTTTGTTTGATGCATTAATGTCTTCATAAATTTATTAATTCATCATTCCATGTAGACGTGACCGTCTAATTTCATTTGGCTTCTTAAATTCTTACCGCACAAGTTTTTTGTTTTCTCAACGAAAACTATTAAATCTTCCCGTTTTGAGTGGAGCGAGGAGTGTCAAACTTTTATTGACTAAATCGCACCCATATTCTTTTAGGGCGCTAGAACGTTTGAAAGAGTGACCATAACCTTAAATGAAGGACACAGGTGGGTTCTAGTCAGTAAAAGTCTGATTCTCCCTGCCGTCTACCCTAGAGCAGAAGAAATCATTTGACGATTTTCTACCTAAACAAATCCGTATTTCTTCAGTTGCCCTTTGCGTTCTAAGACCACGTTTACTGTTTGAAACAAACCTGTTATCCACCAAACTACACCAGGCCTGCATGTTTCATTACGCCATTATCTTCCCACAAAAAGAAAATTTGTGTCCCAGCAAAAATATAAAAAAAATAATGACATTATCGAGTGCTTGCCTGTGATCTCGCCTGATGGTAAGCAGTGATGCAATCGTGTGTCATTCTTTCATCTATTTTGATGTTAGAAACCTTATAACAGAAGTCTACACCTACCAACGTAAGTTGCAATGGAATGGGAATATTGCTAGCAAAACAGAAGGTTGAACGGAGCCAAACGGTTTTGAGATAGCATTTATTTACTGGACGATGAAGGGCTGTAAGGCGTACCATAAGGTGGGCCTATAACCTGATGACAGTCATGAGAATCCGATGTATACGACACATACAGCCCCGGTCATTGTGGTGACGCTTGGGAAAAGAAAACGTTTGTCCAAAAATAAACGTTTTTCGGCTGAAATGATAATGAAAAACTACGTCTACTATAAAAAACTGACCTCTCATAACTGAAGATTCTAAAGGTATTTGGTTGTGTCTAATTGACAAAATCAATTCACACCATGCAACTGAAATAAACTTGGCACAAAAAAATATTCCAAAGCTTTATTATAGAAAACCGTTTTGCTTATTTGAATAAAGAAATCAATTTCATCGGTCAAAAAGCCTACAGTACATTTTATTGGCAAAATGCTACAAAATTGAGGTTTTTATTCAATATACTCGTAGTAGTAGAGATACATCTTTGTCGGGATTGGCGCGGGTTTCGGGACTGTATGGAGGACTTACCGGCCGTGGAACGCAAAAGGCAACTGAGAGAAGGAGAGAACACAGGTCGGTTTTAGTTGGTAAAAGTTTGACACTATCTCTCGCTTTGTTACAAGTGAAAGACGTTATGGATGTAACGACTATGACCCTAACATACGAATAGTTGGGAACAGGATTGGCAGACAAACAGACCGTATTTTACTTTTGTACTTCACACCGGATTTTATGTAGTATTTGCAATTATTCACGTATCTCATTTTGTATGTTCATATTTCAACTTGAACAACATAATGAAGATATCCGCAGGGTTACCGACAGATCCCGAAGAATCGCCAACCTGAAGTGGTAGTGGGCAGGGTACATTGCTTGCTGAACAAATGGTCGATGAGGATGAAAAGATCTGGAGTGATAACCCTAACCAATTACTGGAAGACGCAGCATTGGAAGGCCTCCCATGAGGTGGCCCGACGACTTGGTGAGGGTCGCGGAAATCCATTTAATACCATATGCAGAGGACCTGTCATTACGGCGTCACTTGGGGAAGGCTCAAGTTCAACAGTGGATATCTTTAAACTGAAATGATGATTATATTACAGGCTGACATATTTAGGCCTTTTATTCACATCCCATTTATCAGTAAATCGATATTTATTAAAAAAAAGAAATCAATAAAAAAATGTAGACCAAAGAAATGTAATTGTGTTTCACGGAACGCAGGTCAGAGGGCGCTGTCGGTTATTTGTGGCGTTCCGATGGCTGACCATAGCTTTTTTTAATTGTATTAAAACGTATCAACGAAAACGCGGAGATAATTGAATAGAGATACTAGATGTGGCTGTAGATTTTTTAGTATGTTTAACTTTAAATGGAGTATACTGAAAAAAAAGAACTTAAAACCTAATAATAAAAGAATTGTAAAGTATAGACTAAGTTTGTTTCTGTATTGTTTTTAACAATAACCTAAATATGGATAGGTAAGCCGACATGAGGAAAAAGAAAAAAAATGGCGTTGAAATAAGAACGAGAACTTTTAAAGTCCAAACAAGAATTAGGTATAAAAGCTCTCGTAGACTCTATGAGTCAGTGCGACATTTTGCCTTAACCATGTAGTCTGACACATCCAGTACCATACATCATTGACCAATTCCAAATCAACCATCACGGATCGCCATTTTTTTTCCACTACGTCACGCCACATTTCTATACCTGACATTAAAAACCGATTGTTAACCTTGTACAATGCAATAGTGCTCCCATTCCTAAACGTCACATTTCCAAAATGACATATCGCTCAACATTACGATTTTTTAAGACAAATGTAACTCATTAACTGTCAAAAAAATCCGAGAGTGGTTCGGAGAATGTGTGTAATGTCAGATTTGAAAAAGGAATTTGTTTTTTTTTTAAGGTGTGGTTGAAACAAGTGAAGGTTTTAATGTTAGTAATAGGCTTGTTATTTAGGCTAAGTTTATATGACAAGAGATTGACGTGTAGTATTGCTAATACTCATATTGTTACTACCTATGTTGCTTGTGTTTAATTGTTTGCGAAAGAATAGTTTGGTAATTTTTATAATTATAGTATCGTTCCTAATTTATTAATGTAAATTAAAAAATATTTTGTGTAGTCAAGAGTTGAAGTTACGTAATTGAAGACCACCAATCTCATCTTTTGATTTTTTAGAAATATGTAAAAATAATTCATTAAGTAATTATGTTTGCTCGGTAAAAAAATATCATAATATAAAGTTTAGTTTGGTTGGGTTGGGGATTCTGAAACCGCAACCACAATGCACATACAAGCCAAAAATAAATCCAAGAAATACAGAAAAATACAGTATTTGCCATCAATTTATTGAGGCGACGAACAGTAAACAAAAAATACATACCTAAATGCGTACTCGCGGTATTTCTTGAATAACATAATAAAATATTAAGATGGAAACACAAAGATCTTTTTAAAAACAAAATACCCAAGATGAAGCCCATCGCGGATGCGAGCAAATATTTAAATTTCAATTCGAACGTCGCATATCAATGGAGAGCCATAAGCCACCGGATTTTTACTTTTTTTTAGTCAGCCTGCACTGAGACAATAAAGAAAAAGCCATAGAGGGAAAAAGAAAAAACAATTCGAAAACAGCATCTAGATTCGAGACACTGGCTGATTCGAGGTTGGAAACAAAAGAACTCGGCTCCTGCCTGACCGAGATCTTGGCGTACTCGGCCGCATCTCGTTTACTTTTTTATTTTACTTTTTTTTTGTTACGTTGCATCCATGTGATTTCTTTTCTCTGATGCATCACAATGAGACGGCCTATCGAACGTCAGTAGCTATTTTTACAATAATTACATACCGAGTTGCAATGATAAATATGTGTTCGTTCAATGAAATATGGAGATAACGGCCATTAAGTTCTAGTAATAAAAACCCATATTGCACGGTAATAACTACCTAGAACAAACTTAAGTGTTGTTAATAATAAAGAAAAAGCAAAATACGTTTCTGTATAAAACAACAAGATAAAAAAGGTAAAAAACAAAAATGTTCGGACTCCACGGAAAAAAGAGCACAACGATTTGTTACTAGTAAAATAGTGATCTCGAACTTGTTACTAAGAAAAAGCTACTGCACTTTAAAAACCATATAAAATAGCTTAATTCCCAACATATATTCTCAGATCAATTAAAAACCGGGCACTATTGAGAATTATTTTATTTCACTAGTTGAAAAAAATAAATGTTGTAGCTACTTGTTTATTAGTAATTATGAGCAATCGCTATAATTAACTGTATTTAATACCAATGAGGTTGTAATCTTGATCAATGTTAGATCATCGCCGCATATATTATTTATCTGTGCATGGGAAATAATGTGAAGGAACAGGATTCGAAATTCGAATAGGATGTATGCTTACTCATCCTTGCGTTCTACGCGTAACGTTCTTTGAAATTTAAAAAATAAAAACTTTAATCGATTGTTTTGTTGAAGCTATGGTTTTTCCTGGTACAGTTTTTATTTCATTATTTTCTACGCTTCATCGTTTCCTAGTACTATCTCTACCTAATCTGGAATTTTCTTGCACGAAAATATCTTGATTTTTCCCTATGTGATTTTATTATCCTAGTCTTTGTCTTAATCATTCATCATCTACTTTTTATCTAGAATGAAAAGCACTGAGATATTTTTGGAAGTTTTTTCATCGTAGATTTAAATAGTTTTTCGAATACACAATTGACATTTTTCAGTGATCATTTCTTTAGTGTCCCTATTACTTTTTTGTTTTTTTTTTCTCGTAAATATTTTCAACTATGTCTGTTATTTTTTTATTAAGTATTTGTTTTGTATCATCCAAACATTTGTACCAAACACCTGCATTACCCTTTCTCCATCACCAAAAACCGTACGTTTCACAAATATTTGGACCCAAATTCTTAACACCTACATTAGCATGTAGGACTGTTTACTGGAGGGTGCCGTGTGGTAAGTAGCGGCCGAATTAACACCACCACTTAGCAGTTACTTACTTACGGGGTTGGACGCAGGTGGTCTTTGTTTAAATGGTTTTCTTTTTTTTTAGGTAGAGGTAGTATTTTGAGGTGGTTATGGAGTATTAATGTTATTTATAGTTTTTGTTTTTAAATTAAGAATTCTGCAAATATTAATATGCATAGCTGGCTGTTGTGCATATCAATCAGAACTAGATTACGTTTCTCTGATATTTGAATTGAGAACTTATTATTATGTTGTTCTTTTTTTATGTACCTAGATGTTTTTCTACACTGTGTGTATATTTATTTGTGCCAAATAAAAAATTTTTTCTTTCTTTTCTTTCTTTCACTTCGCACGGTTTTTGACAAGTATTTAACGTCAATTTTATCAATTTAGAATCCAGGTAATTGTTTAAAACATCTCTTATGAATAGCTCCAGACTAATATAATGAGTATTTCTCGATAACTATAGTCTTTCTTGCTTCGGTTTCGTCTTTTCGAGTCGTTCAATTTTTTTATTATGTAGATTTTGGCACAATCAGGGCACACTGCTCGCAAAACTGAGAGTCGATGGGGACGAAAGGTTCTGGAGAGGTGACCGGAAGACGCAGCACTGGAAGGCCTTCCACAAGGTGGAACGCTAACCTGGAAAAGGTCGCGGGTAGCTTGGGGAGAACTATGTCTAGCAGTGGACTGCTTTTGGCTACAATGACGAAACTCTAAACTAAGACAAGCATATATCATATACGAGCATACACAAGTTATTTTTTTCCTAAAATCTTTAACAATAAATCACTCAACGTTAACAGCGTACATTATTATTAGTCCAAAAGCCTGACTTTGGAACTCGGAACAAAATAGTTCGTCAGGCTTATCAAAGCGGTATTTTGTGGGCCATTCGAGATACGTCGCATCATTCAGTGCGCTTCTATGAACTTTTACATGGAGTTACGAAGGAGAATGTTTCTTTGGATATGGTCAAGAAGATTGTGAAAACTAGTTCGTTTTTGTTAGGATGTCTTTATTAATTTTCTTCACAATAAAAATCATAAACTAACAAGGGCTTTGTTAATGATTGTCTAGCTGTTTGTTCTCTATATCACCTCATTGTTAGTGATGATGTGATAGACGGTGAATCAGGCTTGCCTAGAAGTAACCTATTCACTCTTGACTTAAATATTCCCAGAATGTAGCTATCAGCAAACACAGAATCCGTCAGGGAATTCGACTCCTTAGTTATATGGACAATGAATGTGATTCCAAAACTACTAAAATTCTCTACCTACCATGCTTTCTCTTCACCACCCTTGGTTGACTGGTAGAGAATGCCCAAGGCATTAAGTCCGCCTTTGTACCATTATGTGCAAGATGTTTAAATAAATAAATAAATAAATAAATCATCTTCATCTATATTTTTTTACCCGCAAAACGCGACACAATAGTAAAACAATAACAGCGCGGTCTCATAGGACCGGTCGGGGATTCATGAATTGTTATACCACATCCAAAATCTTTCAAGCTTAGATAGCATTCACAGCTCCATAATCTCAACATAACCTAATCGCCAGCCATTACGTTCTACCAGAACTAATTCACTCCGCCTTATCATAATTTGAATCGACATTCTGGATGACTTTTGTATGACAAACCTCTGTTTTCTTATACGGTTATTAATTTTTGTAACGTTGCTAGCTGTACTATGAATTTCGGTGTGCTCATTACACGGTAAGGTCGGGGACAGTTCAGTCAACTTTAGTTTTGGGTCAAATGTGATATTGCTAACCCAGTCGGGTGAGAAATTCGTTATACTTATTGATTCTTAATTCTTTATTGTACATAAAATTTATTATAAAATACAGTAATATTTGATAATGCATGTACAAAAAGCGAGCTTTACCCAACAATTAATTTTCTAATTAATTTTAATTCTTACATTTGACTTAAACTATAATTATTTATTTGACAAACAGTCATAGTTAATTTTCGATTTTTTTGTAATGGCAAACATGACGTACAAAACAAGTTAAAAAAGTGGCATAAGAAGGAGTACCCACACTATGCTACTTATTTGAAATGTGTTTTTCTCCAACATTTCCTTGTGTTTTGGTGTGTGTCTACTTTCCAAAATAAAAGGTAGAAATAAATTTATATCATAGTAATATAGTAATGTATATTATGTAGAATTAGAAGTGCATCTAAATTCACCAATAACTAACCATAAGCAGCATAGCCAGTATCCAAATCTAAAATATGTACATACTGAAAGAGGTGAACCCGTGGTAAGTACATAAAATAAAATTAGTGAGCAGTACATTTAAAACTACACTTGAAACAAAGGCTGGGAGACAATGGCGGGATCAGACGAAGACATTCCAGTTGAAAGTTTGTGAACCTGAAACATGGGACCCCAAAAAGAGAATAGAAAGCCTTTTAAAATGAGGTTTAGTGAAGTTTTGCAAAGGGGATTAGTTTTGACCAAAGACAGACGTCTACAACATGTTACTGAAATAATGCACATACTTTATACCTGCAATACAATTACACAAATAAGTTAAAAACATAGTTCAAGCACCGAAATTTTATTTAAATGCAGTGCAATTTTGTTAAAGAATATTTTTTAAAGAAATTAGTTACTTTACGAATAATAGGAATGGAAATCGATGCAGTACATGTGAAATGGTATCTATTTATGCAAATACTATACATGTCTGTAAGGTTTGAGGTGCCACATTTCATTGTTGGTAACGTAATTAAGATTTATCTGGGATTTATCTAAAGAGGTATCTTTTCTTGATGCAAAAAATTCTTAATTATTTTAGGATATAAATTACCTATTTTAATTCATGAATTTCCGACCGGTCTCATTGGACCGCGCTGTTATTGTTTTACTATTGTGTCTCGTTTCGCGGGTATTGATATGTTAAATGATGTCTCGGTGAACGAATTCGGGTGGTTCAGGTAATTACAGGTAAAGCAGAAGACTAGTAGTGATGTTTTTAACGTTTTACATGATTGTACCTTCACGTAATTTCAATAGCTTACTATTGAAATTACATACGGAATTACTTGGACAGAAAC
Organism: Mythimna separata; assembly: GCA_030763345.1. Taxonomy (NCBI): domain Eukaryota; kingdom Metazoa; phylum Arthropoda; class Insecta; order Lepidoptera; family Noctuidae; genus Mythimna; species Mythimna separata. The sequence goes on along the minus strand of JAKKIA010000033.1, from coordinate 1,420,531 downwards.
TGTAACATAGCTCTAAGTGCAACTCAATCTAAACATAGCTAGAATATTTAAATCATTTTGCTTCTAGACAGAAATAAAACAAAATTAGGTCTATTCACTTCAAACAGCGGTCAATACTTTAGTACGCTTTAGAACCAAATAACTGAAAGCATTTTTTACTTCAATCTTGATCGTTATTCAATTGCTCTAGTTACATGTATACATACAAACTGAAAAGATAAGTATTCACAAACGTATAAGTATAAAAGAATTTACTGGGAGCACTTATTTATAACAATTAAAAAAAAATCATTCACGTCGCTGTCAAAGGGAATAGTATTGCCAGAATACTGGCCACATTGCCACATTTAATGGAAATGCTATTCATCTTCTTCCGCTCCATTCAAGAGCGGGAGAAGATCATCAAGAATCATCTGATGGTTCCCCCCCACCTTTCATACATAAGGTTTTTTTTTATTATATCAATGGTACCTACTATAAACAAACGGATAAAAGACAATAACGTCACATACATTACCTATACATAGTTAGTAGTCTACAAAATCCTACAGAAATCCTATTTCAACCAACAAGGAGCCTAATAACTTTCTCCCGAACAATTAATTCTCAACGATGTCTACCGCTATCAAAGTCATCTAGTGCCGGTCAGGTCATCTACGCATTTAGTTTAAATCTTATGCCCAATATCCTATTGTTAGACTCAATATAACCACATACAAAAGTCACGGCTGGCTTCCATATTGGCATATTGCAGGCCCTACATGGTAAGGACCTAATGACCTACGACATTTCAACCAGTAACTCTGTCCCTCTCAGTATTTACGTGTGTGAGAGAGAGAAGCGATCACCATAATAGAATATCTGTGTTTGTTTTATTCGATTTGTAAGTGGCTAGGATACAGAATCTGCAGTTTCTCATATTGTTTCTTTAGTAGTGTGTGTCTGTTTTTTTCTCTCGTTTTTCGGTGAATAATAAACTTTCCCATGGGATTGGTATAGGGTTCGATGCATTAATGTATTTCTTGAAGCTGTGTTTTTGTCACTCTGCGATTATATTATGACTCACTCAAGTGAGCCAGCTTGGTCTTTTGTGGGGATAAAAATATTTGTTGCTTATTTGTTTAATGTCTTAGGATTATGATTTGCTTATAGTCTCGGTAATAGTTTGTTATGCTCATTGCAAGAAATATTAACACTTAATCCAAAAATAATAATTATAACTAAAGCGACATCAACTCCGTCCCGTGCATATTGGTATTCGCAGGGTCCAGGCCAAACTTTTAATCTATAATTGTGTTTTTCTCAAATCAGTAATCATGAGGACATTTCTTGTTCTTTGCTCTAATACACTTCATTTGATTTTAATTTTAGAAACAAACTCATAACAAAATTCAAAGCAACAGTTTCAAAAGTACATAAAAAGGGCCATTTATCAAAATTTACATAACGAGCCATTTAACGTACACCAATTACATTGCTTTTACCAATAATAACACGAAAAATTACACACTAAAATATGTCCAATCATTGACCGAAAGTGGTCGTAATCACTTTAATATACGTCCTTAGTACACATCGAGCCAAAATTATTGATGCTTTGAAAACTATAATTTGTTTACGTTGAAAAATGTGCGTAAAAGGCATGCATTATAAAGATAACGTTAGGATAATTGCATATCATGACAAGTACAGTATTTTGTGAGCAATATCGGTATGATCGTATTCTTGTCGAATTGGGTTGCGTCACTAATGAGCTATGGAATGCCAAGAGCGAGGCGAATACGTACCTATTGTTACAATTATTTATGCTGCTATTAGTCGAATAAGAGCCGAGAATTGCTTCCTGATACTTGCGTTTTATGTTTTTTCGATGTAATTTAATATGAGCAATAGTGTAATTGCTAGAAGGCGTTCCGTTGTGAGGATAAACGAATAAATTAAAAAAAGAACATTTTACAAAAAAAATGTGCAGAAGATAATGACAGATTCAAGTCATAAATAACCAAAACCACCTGTTAAAACATTCAGCTCAAATATCAATTTCAAAAAGCCATACCTTGGCAACATTAATAAATCAATCATGCATCGACACAAGACATAAGCAAATGGGGTTTAACCTTTGCTCTTTAGCAACCTAACCCTCTACAAAACCACATTACGCAAACGATATGACATTTAAAACATAATCAATCATTCACAGAAAAAAAAATAAGAATAAAAATAATCATCATCTGCCTAGCCTTTTTCCCAACTATATTGGGGTCGGTTTCCAGCCAAGCCAGATTTAGCTGAATACCAGTATTTTACGAGGAGCGGCTGCCTACCAGACCTCCACAACCCATTAACTGGGGTAACACGGTACTTCTTGGCAAGACTGGAGTCAGATTTACTGGCTTCTGACTATCCGTAACGACGGCCAAAGATCTACAAATGACAGCCGGGATCTACGGCTTAACGTTTGAATCTCCAACCGGTTCTATGAGACCGCGCTGTTATTGTTTTACTATTGTGTCTCGTTTCGCGGGTATCTGAGTAATTAACGTGCTGTCCGAGGCACGGAGGAAACTCGTTTTGCTAAGATGGTCACCCATCCACAGACCAACCTAGGCAAGCGTTGCTTAACTCTGAAGATCGACCTGTGCGGCTGTTATTATCTAGCCACGAGCTCCTCAAGAAAATTCTTCAAGAAAAAAATAATAAAGTTGCTAAAAAATTCAGTCACCAATTCACCATTGGCCACTTTACGCCGATTCGTCGAGCCGAGTAAGGTAATAAGTGCTTAGTGTTTTATGATCGGTTTGGCATGCCATATAAGTCTGGCTTTGTCAATAATTAGCGCTCCTCCCATGCCCATTCTTGTCTGTTTTCTGGCGCCTGCCAATGATTGGCGTATGACGGCGTTGGGACGCTAATGAAAAATGTTTAGCGTAGTTTTTTTTTTGGTTTATGATGGTCCATGTGCGTTTCCTTATTAGGAATGGTCGGCTGGTTGCTAGTATTTGGTATGTTTGTTATGTAGTTTTTATATATTAAGAGGCAGCAAGCCAATTGGTTGTTTATTTAGTTGTTTGTATAAAGATGTTGCCAGTTGTGTCGCCTGCGAAAAAATAGAAAATCGTGACAACGGAACATAAAATTCCATAAAAAAAATCCTATGTGCTATTCTAGGATATGGCCGTGTTATGTATACACTGTTCAAGTAATAATAAGTAACAATATACATAAAAATACACATAAAAATTCTTGATACTATAATTTTAGTGTAAAAACCTACTCGTGTAATTTTCGAAACACTTTTAACGTAAAATCAATCTAAAAAATATTTTTGACACAAAAAATATGATAATTAAATAAACTACAAAGTACATAGTAATACCATATTTAACACTATGTCATGCATACGTAATACCTTCGTCACACAGCAATTGAAAGTACGGTTTCAGTTTAATACCACTCTAATTTCTCGATCCCGACTTGCTTGCGTAGACTTTACGTTAGTTACGTGTATATAGTAAACTTGTGTAATATTTACATTTCTATTAGATGTCGATTTTTTTTGCCAGGTGAGAAAAGTTAAAAATCTTTATAAATATGATTTGTGTGACCCATTTGACGCAGTACGTAGTCAGTCATTTGAAAAAGGGATCGTGTCTTTTGGCCAGCAGTTTAAATAATTATTGTACGTATTTTTAAACTTAAATAATTTTATGAACCGAGTCTACTTGGATACCATAAGAAGGTATTCAAGTAGACTTATGGCATATTCACTCCTTGACTCAGGATTTTTAAATCTCCAGATTTGCTTGTTCTTTGCCTGTCTTTTCGCCAAATTCGTGCACCATTCTTCATTCTAATGACTTCCAAGGCATATCATGCTGAGCCAGGTTAAGTTAGGATTAGCAGAAGAATAATGATGATACTCCATTGCTACTCAATTAATTGATTTGGCATTTTACCCATAGATTTAGTTGTGTAAAAGAATTATCGGCCTTGTAATGTTCACACTGTTGGAACTCAGGCCTCCTCTAGGAAAGGGAATGGGCCGTAATCCACCATGTGGGCCCACTACGGGTTGATAGATGTCACATGTCTCTGAATTTTTGGTTCTAGGACCGTTGAGAGCAGTAGTTATGAAATAAATTACACAAAGTAATGCACCTGGTTGGGTTTGAAACCGCAACCTACAACATGTAAGTCGGAGCCGTTACCACTGAGCCACTACTGCTCTCAACAATAAAGTTGATTCTATTCTATACTAATATTTGCATGATTGACCCCTCAGGTGTGAGGTACGGGTGCGCAGTGGAAAGGTCGTCGTGTCGCCAATGATGACAACGGAGGCGGCGCGCGGGGACGCCGACCAGAGCGTACCTACCTACACGACGCACTCCACAAGCCAACATGTTCACGAGGTAAGCTTCTTTAATACTTTATTGAATACAAAACATAGTACATAGTACACAGTGAAATGACAGTTCATGTAGCTACATAGGCGAGCTTAACTCAATTCATGTAATCTTTGACTGCCGTTACGGATAGTCAGAAGCCAATAAGTCTGACTCCAGTCTTGCCATGAAGTACCGTGTTACCCCAGTTAATGGGTTGTGGAGGTCTGGTAGGCATCCGCTCCTCGTAAAATACTGGTATTCAGCTAAATCCGGCTTGAATGGTAGCCGACCCAATATAGTTGGGAAAAGGCTAGGTAGATGATGATGTAATCTTTGACTGCACAGGTGTCACTGATACCCACACCCGAACCTTAGGTTCCCCAAATTCCCTCAGACGCTGTGAAAAACCTGACAGGCTTAATCAGTTTTACGAAAAAGTTGGGCTGGTATGTTTGTATGGTTTGGTGGAATAAGCCCACCAAAGGGTTTGGCCACCAAGACCCACGCACAACGGTCTCATAGTGGTTTTTTTGAGCATTGTGAACATGGCGAATTAATGGAGGAAGTATGTAATTTAGGGCGCTTGTGCACTACACGGAATTTTACTGTGCGGCAGTCCGATTTCTTACAATTGTCAATGAATTTCAATGAATTCTCAATGAAAGTTGATGTAATCTGACTGCCGGACAGTAAAATTCAGTGTAGTGCACCCTTACTCTTACTAATAAAACTCATTTGAACTAGCACTTGCTACAATGTTTGGCGAGTTGAACGTTTTCAAGCAAAAATGATTGAATTCCTAATCACGTCAGTGAAAACACCAAGTACCGTAAAAAGAAAGGTGAAGTTAGTGAACTTCCATTTGAACTTGTCACGCGTACTACGCACTCGAAGTACCTACTTGGAAAAAAACGTGATATCATTGTTCAGATACATCACGCCTGTTTGACCTAATTCGTGATCATCACGTATGACAATGACTAAAGACAGTTAGGAGAGAATGACTTAGTTTTTCATTAGTGAAATTCTGAATTTATCGGTACTTTGTCACTTCAATCACGCGGATCTGTTAAAATGTCATTCTGTAGACACTATAGGGATAACTATGGCAAAAAAGTCTCGTATGTATAGGTATACATTGACTAACTATCTAAACCTCTTGTGGTCAATCTTAAAAATTTTTGGTAATTGACCACCGTTATCGCTGCTAAAATAACAGTGACTCACACTTCACTTCACTTTGCTTCTTTTTTTTTGACGTTTGTTTTCTTTATAGCGACATATACACGCGAATATGCTAATATCTCTACGAATTCATAATTATAATGAATTCGCGGCAATCGATGAAAAAAGAAAACATTACTCATCAGTCAGCGCCGTGCAGCACAGCATCTTGACTGCCATAGCTGATAGACATTCTTATTTCGAAATTAGAAGTCCCCTTTTTTATAGCCTAGTTTGTGTCCCACTGCTGGGCAAAGGCCTCCCCTTTCTCCTTCCAAATCTCTCTGTCTTGGACCATCTCTGGCCAAGTTTGTCCCCGCTAAATATTGTTTAGTAGGTTTTATAAGGTACACTGTACCTCTGTCAACTTTATAAATAAATATTATTAAATTATCGTGCCAATGTCTTCTACATCTGTTTTTCTGCTGTGCCTTTCGTTCTCCATTTTAATGACAGCTTCTATCGTCATATCGATACACCAAATTTTTATCTATACTAATATTATAAAGAGGTAAAATTTGTAAGTTTGTATGTTTGTAAGTTTGTATGTAGGGGGTAATCTCTGGAACTACTGGTCCGATTTAAAAAAATATTTCAGTGTTAGATAGCCCATACCATCACGCTACGACCCACGGGAGCGGAGCAGTAACGAAAAATGCGGGTAAAACCGCAGGGGACAGCTAGTGTTACATATATCGACTCCTTTACCAAATATTCCATTTCTATTGCTAGGTAATAGAAGTGAATAGAACTGCCACCTCATTTCCCAGAAATTGTGTCGATTAGTATTCAATTTACGTCATTCCGTCTTTACTCTATTCATCATATTCCTCTACTACTATCACTGTGGCGTCTAAAATGCTGAAAACATTTCATAATACATTGACGTTTACTGTATAAATATTGCGTATTATATGCCTTACTATATAAACCACTATAGTAACGTTTTCTTTCATAACTTGCTAAAATGACGTTTCTTTAGTTTACACCATAGCTTGTATTTTGTGACGCTGTCTGCTAAGTGATTCTATATCACTATGGGCCCTATGTGCTAAGCAGTTTTTATTACGATTTTGTTTAGCATTGTTATCAAGTGTTTTTTGATAAAATCCTGTCATAGATTGACATCATTTCTCATTGGTATAATTGAATTAAAACTTGTTCTAGGAAATTGTGCCACCATGACATAGAAGAAACAGGTTCTGTAACCAATTTCAGTAGATACCTTCAAATAGTTCCTTGTACTTATTGACCGTATTACCCATATACTATGAATCTTCTGGTATCCTGAGCGCATTCATAAACATGTTAATCACATACACAATACCCAGACATACAACAATCGGCAACTTCCAGAACAGTATAAAATATTCGCCTAAACCTACGAATGTCATCGGGCGTTATCTTATTAGAAGCCTTTTTTCATACTTTAAAATTAAACAAAAGTTTTCACTATCCTCCATCTAAATAACTGTTTAGCCAGATTAATGACACGATAATGGACTCCGCAAACATTTCGTATTCATAAGACGTCATTGGGCGGTTTCATAAAACTTTTAAATATTTCCATATTTTTGGGGTAAATTACTGTATTCTCAGCGTTTGGCGCCAGACGTATCCTCTCGTACACATGCGATAATTATTATTATAAATATATTTTTGTCATTGTAACGAATTAATATATCCTTATATATATACTAATATAAATGTGAAAGTTTAACAGACAGACAGATAGTCTGTCTGTTAAGCTTTCACAGTTATACTACTGAACCTATTTTGATGAAATTTGGTACGGAGCTACCTTGATCTCCAAGAATGAACATAGGCTACTTTTTACTTGTCTTCGACTTTGCATCAGCTATAACCAACACTGGCAGAAGGTAGTGAAACTACATTGGACTGTACTATCTTTTGTATTAGTGCAAAGCATCTTACACCTTATTGCCTTAAATGTTTCTATTAATTGACGATAAAATGTTCTTTAAAACTTCTCATAAAACATTAGATATTGTTCACCGGTCAACCAAGGATTATGGCGAGTGCATAAAAAGCATAGGTACACATTTACTTCGATGTAATACTAATAGGTAGAATTAACATACATATTTAATCTATCAGATACCCGCGAAACGAGACACAATAGTAAAACAATAACAGCGCGGTCTCATAGGACCGGTCGGGGATTCAAACATTAATACAACATTTACCATTATAATTATTTATATAAAATAAGGGAGGGATTTTAAGACGATCATGTCACAATTCTCAGATAAACAATTATTTACCCGTTTGTTGTCAACCAATCATTGCGAAATTGAATTATAGACTTTCTTTTAACAACCACAGTAACCAATCGCAATGATAGCCTACTTTATCTCAACAAGCTGTTACGATTCAACATAAAACCTATCCCAACAAAATAAATGAGCCCAATAGATCAATTTCAAAACATATCGACGTAAGGACATTCCCTTAATATAATAATCTCACTCAAGTTACTAGAGTCAACTAAGGCCAATGGGTTACAGCGCCGTGTGTAGGGTTACCAGATGTTCCAAACGAAAAGCCGGACGAACCAAACAGTTTAGCCGGACATTTGAGTAAAAAGGCCGATATTTTTTTTATGCAATTCCGAAAATTTTGATTTTTACATTCTAATGAAATAACAAGACATTGCTGGTCTGCAAACGCTTGCAATAGCAAGAACACATGACAAATCTATAAAAATCATCATCATCTCAGCCGAAAGACGTTCACGCCTGGGGGAGGCCTATATCCAGCAGATATAGCCCTCCTCCAAGCGTCGCCACAGCGACCGGTCCTGTGCGTCTCGCATCCATCGGATTCCCGCAACCTATAAAAATGATCAAATTTAAAAAGCCGGACAGGCCGTACTCCGCCTAATTTGGCCGGACACACGACCAAAAGGCCTGAGCATGTCCGGTTTTATCCGGACGGCTGGCAAATCTAGCCGTGTGGGCGTAAGCTAACAACCTGTCACTATCCCACCAGCCTACCATTAGCAATTGCAATGCAATAATAATTTCAAACCGATATTTGTCCTATACTTAATTACTTCCATGTATTTGTTTGATTTGTACTTATTAATCAGTTTAATTTGAATATTAAACGGGTAATTTATAATGATGTAGTATAAATTTTCTTATGGTTTATGGTAATGACAGTCTTAAGTCAATTAACCAATGAAATTCAGATTGCTATTATGATTGAAAAACTCAAAATTCTATAGAAACGGTGATGAGTTTGGTTTGTTTATAAGACAAGCATACACTTATTTGTAAAAAAGGAACCCTTATACTCGTATGATCACTTTATCGTCCATTTTTGTTTGGAATCTGCAATATTGCGAATTAAAAATTGATTTATATACCTCGACATCGAGAGATACATTTTTACGGAACACACTGTTCGTGAGTCACTAGATCGGTTATTTATAGACGTGAATTCTGCCGCGCTAGCGATATTAGCAGTAAGTACGTTTTACGTAGTTTTGAGTAATTGACGCGCAAAGTTTTTGCTACAAATTTTGTTTTATCAATTGTGATGGTTGAAACGTATAGCCCAAATAAAGCGCTTTTATATTCTTCACTCAATAAGGTTGTATATATATTTGAATAGTTTTAGATGACGAATTTCCTTTTATATTTAGTGTTAGTTGAAGCAAATGAAATAGAGCTGCCGTTATTTTAAACGAAATTTACTGGTTCCCGATAAGCTATCAAAACAGGTGTCAGCACATCTGGTAGAGCTCATTGCGCTGATTCGGGATCAATATTTAACTCATTTTGTCAAAAATTTGACTTACTGCTAATATCGCTAGCGCGGCAGAATTTGCGTTGATAGATTTTTTGTAATTGTCATCAATCAGTTTTCCAACTCCGGGTGGAGCGAGAGTCCACATTTTCCCTCAGTTGCCCATTGAAAACCAGGGCTGCAATAACTTTGCCTTGTATTACACACACGCCTCAATGATATGACAGACAAAATTAACGGGGTCCACTAAGGCCCATACCTGTTAGGGCCCCAAAATTGTTCGAAAGAGTTACCATAGCAACTTTAGGTACACAGTTATACACGACTGTCATTTTCCCTCCCTCTACTCTGAGCTGGAGAAGTTATCGGATAATTTCCCATCTCAAAAAAAATATAGGGCCCCTATAACTTTAGCAACTACTTAAGTAAATGGAGTTAAACAAAAACAAAAAAAAAAACTTCATCTTACCAGTACTTACAATAAATAGCTATCTCATTAAATCGGTACTTAACAATGTTTAAATTATTATACTTTACTCCTATGAAACGTAAAGTGGGTATCTAATGAAAAATAGTCTACCTTCGAATAGTTGACTAAAGCGGTCCCTTGGCTTGCGTTCCGCACATAACTTGAATTGTCTTGCTACGTTTTTTGTTCAATACTAACCACTCAAAATAATGCGTGTAAGGTTATTACAGAACCAAGGGACAGTGTACACTGCGGGCCGGTGAATATTGGTCGTCGTTTTAAATACCGGGTAAAATGGGGTGAATAGAAACGCAGGGGTGAATAGGAACGAAAATGGTTACTGGATTTTAACGTTATTTAACAGGTTTTTCCAGCATGTAATTACTCCTATTTATCCATTAATTGTAATAAAAGGCGATGCTTATACAGAAATGAAGACAAAATATTTAACCAAAGTAAAAATTAAAATCAAACTTTCGTTCCTATTCACCCCTGCGTTTCTATTCACCCCATTTTACGGTAACAGATTAGTTTTGAAATACCGTAAAATGGGGTGAATAGAAACTCAAGGGTGAATAGAAACAAAAATTTGAAGTGGATTTTCTCGTTATTTAACCGGTTTTCCCAGAATTTAAGTACTCTTATTTATTCATTAATTGTATAAAAAGTCATTGCTGAGACAGAAATCCGTATAAAATATGTAACCAAAGTAAAAATCCTAATCAAAGTTTTGTTCCTATTCACCCCTGCATTCCTATTCACCCCGTTTTACCCGGTAGTGGCTTTGTCCACTTGGAAGTAGGGAATATAATTATAGCTTATGCCATTCAATAATGAAGTAGCATTCTACTGGCGAAACAATTTTTGAAACTCAGTCTACTTGTTTTTCTTTATAAAAAAGAATTAAAAATACAAATAAAAAAATGTAAAATAAATAAATACTTATGTTAATTAACCAGCATTATAAATAAAATAATCTACTGAGCAGCCGTAGATTACATTACTACCGATCCTCATTTGGTAACCTCTATATAAGATAGGACGGGTGTTAGATCATTATTTTACACAATCAAAAGTCATAAAATAATTGAATCCAACCACCAAATAAAAAGCTGCAGTTTTTTTTGCATATCATTTATGATAGACAATATTTATTTTTGTAAATAGGTTTTTAAAAACAACTTTATCCACAAATGACGGATCCATTGTTATCTTAAATATAAAGTTATTATTATTAAATGAAAAATATGCTTTTTTTATGCCAGCCAGTGTACACCAGCCAGGCTCGGTCCTCTAATGTTCGCTATTTATATTAGGCTGTAAGATGACTTGCTCTTATAGACCCGCGTCAAGGTAACCAGGCATTTTCACTAAAGCATTCTCAAATTATATTGGACGACAACCATTTTAGAAAGTGGAGTAAAAAGTTGATGGGCATTTAAGTGATTTATTATATGACGTCTTATTTTGTTTTTTTTTGGGTTATTTACCTTGAAAGGAAAAAGGAAACCCTTATAGGATCACTTTCTTTTCCGTCTGTTTGTCAAGTCCCTTTATCTCGGGGACGAAAAGAGGTATCGAGTTGCAATTTCTAAACCGTATTATTTCATGAATCTCCGACCGGTCCTATGAGACCGCGCTGTTATTGTTTTACTATTGTGTCTCGTTTTGCGGGTATGTGATAGGTTAAACTCACTCTCTTTTTTGTTTCGGAAAAATCTTAGACACTAGATTCGGGAATAGAATTACCTAAAATATTTGTATGGAAACCTCATTGTGCAAGTCTAAATCGCACTTTTTACACTCTCATACGCGTTTTTTATTTGTGTTGATTTCTGACATTTTTTTTTCTCATTTTTCTTCTGGAGTTTTCTTAATTCATGAATCCCCGACCGGTCCTATGAGACCGCAGTGTTATTGTTTTACTATTGTGTCACGTTTTGTGAATGTGATAGGTTAAGTTAAAATAAACTTAAATAAATATTTCCTTTTTCTGTCTACTATTTATTCTTTCTATAATATAATTCTTTCTTTGGTTTAATTTATCTGATAAAATCATATTGAATCCTTCATAGTATAATTAGTTAATTTAATCATCCATTTTATTCTTCTATATCTTATTTCCGTGGCTTTGCTTATTGGTATAAAACGTAGTTAGTCTATAACACTCGACAATAATATAGTATTATTTATCAGTTAAATTAGCATTACATTCAAGATATTACCTTCCCACAAACAAACAAATCCATAATTGTACCTTTTTTTATCAAATTAGGTTTAAATCTGACTCCAGTCTTGCCATGAAGTACCGTGTTACCTCAGTTATTGGGTTGTGGAGGTCTGGTAGGCAGCCGCTCCTCGTAAAATACTGGTATTTTACGAGGTTAAATCCGGCTTGACTGGAAACCGACCCCAATGTAGTTGGGAAAAGGCTAGATATGAGGTTTAGATTTAGATTAGCCACAAGTGTCGCTAATACGTCTCCGATCTATCATAATTATAACTTTATTTTCGTCTTCACCCAAAAAAAACCACACTACAACTCAAATAACCAAAGTATCGTCCCATCATTATTTTCCAATCCCGTTACCCGTATCAGTGGACCATTAATCATACACTTGGTGTACAAATAAGTGTACAATCACATGTCACACGGTCCATTTAATCCGGGCACGTGGACAGACGTCGATGTACCAGTTGATAGCCGACGTAAGCCGATCAACGCGTGCAAGTTTGTTTGGCCGCAAGTGTACGTGAGGGGAAAAATGTTTTATGTTTATGTTTTTTCGAATTATTTTGGCTGTTGACTTGTTTGATTGTTTATGCTATAACAAAATTTCATTGAATTTAAAAGAAAATAAAATAGCATCATAAGAAAAAAATTAAGATAGTGACACTGACCGTTATATTATAATAGTTAATCTTAAAAGTAAGTGAGTGCGCTTTTGTAATTAGCATATACAATAATGATTTTAAATCTAAATATTTTTATACAAATATTTATAAATGGCTGGCTTAAACTAGAGGTAAAAGTATAATAAATTGGATTCTACCAGAACTTGGTACGAACCTAGATACTTCAGAAAACTGAATTGTTTATACATTAATAACTATGAATTTTAAAAAATAATTAACAATCGCAAATAATAGTAATAAACTTAAAAATAATAATATTTAAACAAATTCAGAGCAATGCTTTGCCAACCAATCCGCATCATTGCAAGACATCATTAATCAATAATCATGTCATATCTAATCTTATCTTCCATTCATTATCTATAAAAAAAGAAACACAAAATCTCGATTTAACAACAGACCGTGTCACATCAAAACACAAGTTTATTAAAACTTACAAAAAACGTGTGCACTCGCCTGTACATTACACAACAGGCCGACGTCACGGACCCAGCGTCACATCTTTGACATTTAGTTGACAGTTCGATACGACAGAACTGAGTGTTTTGACACAATCGTATGTTAATGAACAGCTCCGGTCTAATTAAACCATTGTGTTACTACTAAACTCATTACGCCGTATAATGAAACGGTACATCAGTTTTAATTAGTTGTATAGAGATTTAGAGATGAATCCATTAATTTGGCCGTATGTGTATCGAGTTTTGTAATTGCTAACTTATTTTTACTTAATTAATGAATGATTCGAGGTTGAATTTAAGTATTTCAATTGTATATGAAAGTTGCAGAAAACTTGTCAGATTTTTTTTGTATGCAGATATAATCCGATTATTTTAATAAGATTATAGTTAATTAATTATATTAATTTCTAAGTGTTGATTGGTATGAGTACACTGTAGAGCGAAATTAATGACCCAATGACTCGAGATGAGATAAAGTGAGTGGCACGACTAAGAGACTCCTCGGGAGAAACAATTAATGTTAATAATTCATAAATTCTACAAAAAGTAAATTAAATTGTGGTGACATTGGGGGAGGCCTTATGTCAGGGGGGGGCAGAAATTATGATGATGACCATTGACATTGCAGTAGCGTTTGTCACAACCGTTTTTGGACTTTTGTCAAACCTTATTAGGTACTGGTATTATGTCAGTTTATCTACCATCTCGGGTCAGATTAAATAATGTATTCTTAAGTTTACCGAAGGAACAAAATACATGTGCATTATCGAATGTATAAATAAACATGTTTCTACAAAGTTTATGGTGGCCTAGTTGAAACCTTGGCTTAGAATACTGTAGTTCGATTCATGTAATTTTCATTCGTCTAAACAAATGCATGCTAAGGTTTTCATTATAAAGCTATAATGTCGTGGTTTGATATTATTATGTAGTTTATTTGAAATGTTCAGTACATATATAGGTAGGTAGGCAGTTCGATACATAGTACCCATAAAATATCATACTATGACACTTGTTCACGCTCAAACTGGTATTAAGACCATTTCTCAAAAGACATGATCTTTCCGTGTGTCAAATTTAATCTAAATATGTGCAGCCATTTAAGCATGAAGGAGAAAAGAAATATTACACACACCACGTTTATAATATCAGTGTGATTACCAAAACCTGACAGCGGCATCATCTGCGTGTAATTAATACTTAGGTACTACCCCATTATAAACTATAGACTATATGTTAGTATATTTTTTATTACATAAGAATACATCTAAATAGGTATGTTTCATCTCGTGTCTGCCATGTCCTCTAAGGTCGACTGGCAGAAAATGCCTAAGGTATTAAGTCCAATTTTGTCCAATGTCTTTTAGCATTATCGGCCTTGTAATGTCCTCACTGTTGGGACTCAGGCCTTCTGTCTGGTGGAGAGGGAATGGGCTGTAATCCGCCACGCCGGCCCGGTGCGGATTGGTGGATGTCACATGTCTTCGAATTTTCCAAAAATTCGAATAACGATGTTTTCTTTCACCGTTTTGAGAGCAGTGGTGATGAAATAAATTGCACAAAGTAATGCACCTGGCTGGGTTTGAACCCGCGACCGCCGTTACCACTGGGCCACCACTGCTCTCAATGTCAATGTCTTTTATTTGTGCATAAAGTCTAAATAAATAAAACGCCATCGCTGTATCAACCAGGCATATTTATTCATAAATTTTATTAAGTAACTCTTGTAAACTTTTCATAATCATGCGCACTCCTGCAGTAGTTTGAATAAATAACTAATAGGATGCAAACGTTAATAAATCTCAATAAAAATAAATCCTTTTCATACATCAGTTGGTAGGCAGTGTAGTAGTCATGTCGGTATTCTAATTAGCATATTTATAATATTAAGTGATGAATTCATTCGTCTAGTGCAGTGGTTCCCAACCAAACAGTCCAGTGCTAAGCGCTAAAATATGGTCCTAGAAAATTAAAAAAATTTCAAACTTTCCAATTAAAAAAACACATTAATGCTAAGATATTTTAAGTTTCTATCAAAAACGTTGGTAATGACTTCTCCCGCTCTAAGGTGGAGCGGAAGGGCGTCAGACTTTAACTGACTAAAACCACACCTACGTTACTAGCGCAACTCCTTCAGTTGTATTTTGCGCTTTAGGACCATAAATAACTTTTTCAGAAATTTTGTGTTTTCTGTAATTATGTTCGTTACTGTTTTTTGATTACAAAGAATAGGATTGCTAAAGGTTTCGAATACAAGGTACTTTTATTCAACATCGCCGTCGTACGGCGGGTATCCACCCTTTCGTTGTCCAAACCTCTACGGTCCGGACTAAGCGTTTCGCTTCGTCGTTCATACCGCGTAAATCGAGGGACTGGAACAATCTGCCTGCTGCGGTTTTTCCATCCGATTATAATTTGGGTGTCTTCAAGGCTAGAGTGAATAGGCTCTTAATAAACTAGTGCGCCTCACCATCGACGATTGCATCACTGCTTACCATCAGGTGGGATCGCAGTCAAGCGCTAGTTTATAATGATTAAAAAAAAAAAAACATTTTTAAGTTTACTTCTAGATGTTTGGTCCCTCCTAACAACAAGGAAACCAAAGAGGTCCCCGATTAAAAAAGTTTGGTAGCCACTGGTCTAGTACAACATTAATTGCGCAGAACATCGATGTAGTAATCTAACCGCAATACCACAACATGGTGCTTATTGTTCACGATTGTTTATTCATATCCATAGATATTAATGTTTATTTTTATTTCAATTAGTTTTTAACTATTGTTGTTTGGTCACGCTTGAACACTATCTCACCTGGTTGTAAGTAATGATGTGGTCGATGATAGAGCACGCTTGTCTAGAAGTAAACTCACAACAGTTTGTAGTTAGGTATCAAAAAACACAGATTCCGACAGGGAATTCCACTTCTTAACATTACGCACAATGAATGTACTGAAAATAATAATTATCAAAAAAGCACTTATTTTTTTCAAAGTCAAGTTTACAGAATGTCTTAAGATTTAATTTAATAAGTAAAAGAAAGAGTTGTAAATATTGCACGTATAATTAATAAATTTTACTAAAATCGCGATCCAAAAAACTTTGAAAATTGATAACGGCTCAATCTGTGGTAGCATAGAAAACCAAATTGCAGATCGACTCAAACCCTTCATAGTAACAGTTTACTTAATTGGAGTTAAAGTTCACCTCGCTAAATACCTACGCAATTTCCAATAGTTAAGACTAACTTCTAAAACAGCCAAGAACAAAATTACCCAAAACGGCCACCCTGAACTGTAAAACATGCGTAAAACTATAATTGCGCCACCCACCTTATAACTGGCCACTTATAACATTAATCCACCATCATACGAACTTTCACGATTTTTTAATTGCCCAATACCGAAGCACTATTTGAAAATCGAACGTTCGAATCACTTCGAACTTGGATGTATCTCGACTGACAGCCGTAGAAAATACACAATTAACAGGGTATATGTATTACCTTAATGGATTTATGTACTTATTGATGGATCAATCAAAAGTCCACTCACGCCTTCTTCGAGGCTTAATTGATAGATACGGTTAGCTAAGAGGCAGCGCTCGCGGTTTGAAAGGATATGCTTTGTTTTGCCGACCGTTTTTGTTTAATATGTGGAGTTAGTGTTACTGCTTTTAAATTAGACGTGCTGTGGTTTAGTGAAACGATAGTTTTTAGTGTGGATTAATTAATGTTTTTTTGTGTTGGCGGCTGTTTTAGAAGGATGTGAGAATTTAGTGAATAATTTGAATTCATGAAACCTGTATACACATACAGGTCACATCACATCATCACATTTTATTACGGTATAAGCTCCACCCGCGAATCCACCCCTATAAAATTACTGTCAATCAATCTTAAATGGTTGCGGTTTTCTCCTATCATTTTTTTACATTTTTACCTTTAAAAATTGTTCAAGACGCTTTTGAGTTTTAGCGAGACTAATATTATTTAATTGTGTATGTTTGTTACTCCTTCACGTTAAAACAGCTGAAAGAATTTCGATTTATCACACGGGTAGACCTTGTCCTAGAATAATACGTAGGATACTTTTTATTCCAAGAGTATGTTCTCTTGGGAATATTTTTTTCACTGGCAGAAGCTAGTTTACAATCATCATCTGCCTAGCCTTCTCTCAACTATATTGGGGTCGGCTTCTAGTCAAGCTGGATTAAGCTGAATTACGTATTTTACGAGGAGCGGCTGCCTACCTACCTAGAAGCTAGTTTACAATAAGAATAAAAATTCAATTCATCAACATTAACCATGTAAAAAGTTATAACACCATATCTCATCACATTAAATCAGTGGATTTTCATCCTCATTTGTAGCGATATGCATCCCTATAGAAGTGTTTATTTGCATAAATGTGGCACCTAATTACATGATGCCTTACTAGTAATTAAATTCTGAAGGCAGTCATGTACACCGTTGTCATACGTTCGAGACGTTGATGTCTTTTATTCAAAATTTCCAAGGGATGTCCACGATCCTTTAAAAATTTGCTATTTTTATTTCTAGGTTTTGATTTAAACCGATTTTGATGAAATTTGGTATAGAGTAAGGTTGAACCCCAAGAAAAGACATAGGTTATTTTTCATCTGCCTACGACTTCGTGTTTGCAATTACCGATATATGATGCTTCCCTATATCTAAAAAAATCTCTTCTAGTATCCTTGTAATAGGAGAAATGGAAAAAATACATGTAGCTAATAGTATGTAAAACTTCAAAGAAAATAAATACGAAAAAACAATTTACTTTGAAATAATATGACATACAAGGCAAGGGATAAATTTTTTCTTTGGACTATTACGAGTTTCCTTCTACCAAATAATATTTGGGGACGCATTTAAAACCCCTTCTATTAAGACAACTTACCAAACCTCTTTACCACACCACCACAAAACAAAATCCCACGAAAATACCAAATCCAAATTCAAATCCCAGAAACAATGGAACCACAAATCCAAAATCCAACTCATATTCGCGCTAAAGGTGAAGCAGATAACCGCGCAATATAAAAGCCGAGTCGAGATAACATTACGGTACGGTGTGATAGTCGTCTAAGTACCCAGTCGTTCCCACGAAGGCAAATGGCTATAAATTATAAGGATCCAATAACAGTAACTATTAAATCAGATTCCGTATGCGGAACAGATTCATATTTTAATAATATCTGCACTTTGCACTCGGGGGCTGGAGGTTTAAATCAGAGCATTAGCTGTGGACAGATAATTTAAACGGTGATTTAATTAAAGGTTGTTTGTCAAGAGGATAGATTATATGGTGTTGATAGACAGATAGATCATACTAATAAATACATCAACATAATATACGTATGACACGAGGGTTAGTAAGTGTGTGAACTTTGTGTTGTTATTTCTTCATGCACGAACAACTTGGTACTTGGCTGTCCTGAAAAAACACATAGGACTTTATATCCTACTAGCTGTCCCCTGCGGTTTCCGCTCACGTGGGTCGTAGCGTGATGGTAGCATTCCTCGATGAATGAGCTATCTAACACTGAATTTTTTTTTCAAATCGGACCAGTAGTTCCAGAGATTACCCCCTATATACAAACTTACAAATTTTACCTATTTATAATATTAGTAAGTTAATAATAAGATAGATTAGTAAGGTTTTTTGGGATAATACGCGAGCGAAGCCGCTGACAGCAGTTTTTAATAAGCTATATGTTACTTAGGTATATAAACTGTGCTTTTGTTCTATGTGCGTAAGCTTGGAGCGCTCGAGGTCAATGTGCACGTGTACATACATCCAAAAGCATCCCATCTTCGAATCAATTACGAATTAGACCAATCGACTTTTCTGACTTATACCATTAGAAACTGGTACATGCTAGATTTTACCAGAGTCTTGGTAAATATGAGTTTTAGGAAGAATACCATAATTATGGTGCATACCCCAATTCAAAGCAATCCGACTCGAGCCCGTATTTTAAGTAAATCTTAAGACTTACTAAATGTGGTGGTAAGTGCTGAAAATAAACGAAGACCACAAAAACAAATTCGGTCTTCTAAGATAACTAGTTGGTCAATCTCAGGATTCACCGTAGTTCGGGTTTTTACAGTAACGTGCGTATATAAATATAATTATATTTAGTTAGGTATGTATTACTATGTCAAAACATAAAATTTGACCTGACACCCAGCCACTTTCATTTCCTAATATCACACTACCTCTCGATTACCGACCTGTCTCACCTTTGGTCTGATCTAGATCCAACTTACATTTAACTCACAAAAAACACGAGAAGAAACACTAATGCCTTGTCAGTCAATCTGACACGTGTAAGTTGTGCCTAGCTTTTTATATGCTGTGTAGACTTTGCGAAAGTTCGTGTCGTAAGAGTTTGTTTTAGTTTTTAACTACTGAAATACTGCAGCTTCGTATGGGTGGCAGAAATCTTTGGAAATTATCGTCTTTTCTTAACTTTATATTTGTATATGTGGAGATATCTATGACACCACGAAGAACTAAACTTTAAAATCCAAGATTAAAATAATGAAAACAACAGTTGAACAAAATACTATATGTATTTTGTTCAACTGTTGTATATGTGTTGTATATGTAATAACCTGAAATTAACTATTAGATAGTTACCCAGACCTGACCTAACATCAGACGGACGCCTGTCGAAAAATACACTTTTTCAACAAAGTTTGTGGGAGTTTACACTCTGTTTCACATGCGTCTAAATATTATGCATTGAAACTTTCCTAATCCTCTGTCTACTAAGGAAAACTGCATCAAAAAAAGTTTAGTAGTTTTTGAGTTTTTTGCGTTCGACTTGAAGAACAAAAACACCGGTAGGGAATTCCACTTTTAAACTGTGCGCACAATGAATCTGTTGATCTGTTCCCAACAACACTTTCTACTCAGGTGTGACGTACACCCTGTGTGTACACCATTAATTACTCAGATACCCGCGAAACGAGACACAATAGTAAAACAATAACCGCGCGGTCTCATAGGACCGGTTGGGGATTCAAACGTTAATTTATTTTTTATAAATCGAGTAAAAAGTCAAAGCTTATCTTATTAAAGGATAACTCGCACACACATTAAATTATTCAAACATACAGAACCCGATCTATAAATAAAATATCTCATAACGTCATAACAGATATGAGCAATTCATATTAAGCCGTTGTTTAGAAATAATTGCGTTGCAATAAAATTTCATAAAACAACGTTCATTATAACCATTTAATATGTCATAACTACTAGGTTAGAAGTTAATTTAGTTATTTAATTATATTGCTATTGCTACAAACACGAGCTAGTTAATCCTTTTATCCTGAACGATGATGCAAAACTTCATATCCTGTAATATTTTAACAAATAATAATAATACCTAATATTCCAGCACTTTCAGACTACGCCATTTAGTCAGAAGCTAAGAAAAGCTTATGTTATGGGTACTAGACAACTGATAAACATACTAATATATTTCTAAATACATACATATTATAGATGAATTACACCCAAACACAGAATAAATAATCGTGCTCATCACACAAACACTTCGATACCTTTGGGTAGAAAGGTCGTATAAACCAAAACCCGACTTTTCAGTAGAGCAGAAAAACTATTTTTTTTTTACATAAAAATTCATAACTTTTTTCCTTTTGAAGTTATAAAAAAATTATCTATGAGAAAGGTTCTTACATTTTGCAGATGAAAAAGGTTAAATCATCAGAACCTAGCTATCTTCTTTAGTTTTAAAGTTAGCTTGCATTTACGTCTAAGAAAAAATCAATGTTTGGTTTATACACCCCATGAAAATGTACTTTGAAAAAACTGTGGGGGTCGTATATCCATTTTTGGTAACCATAAGGGTCATATTTAATGTCGTAAAAACCCATATATGTAATTTTTTTTGTATTAAAAACCATTTATAATCATAGATCAATTGAATTCTGACTAATAAATAATCCTGTTATACATAGAATTAGTAGGAACTCAATTATTATTATTCTAATACCCAATAATGGTCGATTCAAATAAAATAAAACTACCTGAAATATGAAGTCAACATTTATTAAGTATTATAATACATTCTAATCAATGGTATCTGTCCGGTACCTATCATTTATCGCGCTCGTTCTTCTGCTTGTCGCTGCGCGCAAATGCGAGCCTTGTATGTTGATCGTAAAGTGCTTCTTGCAATCTTCTTCTTCCTGCCCTTATCCCATATTACTTGGAGTCGGCGCAACACGTTTTCTTGTTCCATTCTGTCCTGTCGTCCGTAATACTATCACTAACTTCCTTTTCTATCTTATCGGTCCATACGCAATCTATCCATCTTTTCTTTGGCCTCCCTATCCCTCTCCATCCATCCACATGTAAATTTAGAATTCTTTTAGTAACATGCGTTTCATCCCTTCTCTTCACATGACCATACCAAGACAAACGATTTCCTTCCAACTTTTCAGTCACTGGCGCCACTTTCAAACTTCCCCTAATACACTCATTTCTCAGTTTGTTCATTCTTGTCACACCACACATCTCAATATTTTCATCTCCACTACATGCAATCTTTTTTCATCCATCTTTTTCACAACCCAACATTCTGATCCATACAGTATGACAGGTTGTATCACGGACTTGTAGATTTTACCCTTCAACTTGAGGGGCATCCGTGGATCACAAGTTGTTCCCGTGACCTGTCGCTATTTCATCCATCCTTCGTTGCTCGGATGTGTTATGTCCCGGTCTACCTCACCATCTCCTTGAACAAGCGAACCGAGGTACTGAAACTCGGAACAAATCGGTATGGGCGTCCTAGCGAGAACTAAAGGCGAAAGATTGGAGGGACCGCCGAAATTGCAGAACAAGTACTCTGTTTTGGTTATACTCAATTTCAGGCCAACACTCTCCAATCTTTGCCACAACACCTCCAATCTGCTCTGAACCTCAAGGCTACTCTCGGCAACCAGCACAATGTCATCGGCAAACAGCATACACCAGGGGGCCTCTTCCTGAATGTCTAACGTCAAAGCGTCCATTATCAGCAGGAAGAGTTAAGGGCTGAGAGCCGAACCCTGATGTGGGCCGATCGTCACATTCAAACTGCCACTGGTGCCTACTGTAGACCGGACTTGGATACTACACCGACTGTACATCGATCGGATCAACTTCACATACTTCACAGGCACACCTTTCTCCTTAAGGGCCCACCACAGAACCTCACGATGTACCCGATCGTATGCCTTTTCGAGGTCAATTAATACCCTATGCAAGTTTTTATGTGCACCTCTGTATTTCTCGCACAGCTGGGGTATAGCGAAAATGGCATCCGTTGTACCCCGACCAGGTATAAAACCGAATTGGTTCTGTGAAATTTCACTCTCTTCTCTCAACCGCCTTTCAATACTTCTTCCTCCCTTGCTTTCATACTATGTGACATTAGCTTTATTCCTCTATAATTGTTGCACTCAAGAACATCGCCGTTGTTTTTAAAGATGGGCACCAAAAAACTTTTGTACCAATCATCAGGTATGAATTCTTCTTTCAACAACTTATTGAAGAACAAAGCTAACCACATCCATCCATCCACTCGTCAGTAACTTCCACACTTCAACTGGTATTCCAAACTGGGCCAATGGCCTTACCATTCTTCATTCCATTTACTGCTATTCTGACTTCATCCATACTAACTATTCTCACTAATCTGTGTAAAGTGCCACTAAAGTGGGATTTTAGAAACTAAACCAGAAAATGTGGGGTACATTTTCTGGTTTAGTTTCTAAAATCCCACTCCAATCAATTTCCTCATTCATTAGTCTTTCAAAATATTCCTTCCACCTCTCTTTGATTTTTTCATCATCTGATAGAACCATTCCAGGTTCATTTCTTACACATTTTATTTGACAAACATCCTAAAGTAAGGTGCGACTTGCAATGAACATGGTTTATACACCAACGTTGCGAACTGTGTTTAGATTTACGACGTCAAATTTAACCTGTGTTTGGGTAATGCATTTAACACTTTAGGGCGTATAAACCATTTACAGTTAATGCATTTAACACTTTAGGACGTATAAACCATTTTCAAATAATGCATTTAACACTTTAGGGCGTATAAACCATTTTCAATTAACGACTATTTTTACACCCCGAGTTAACATAAATTATGGTCATTACGTCATAACAAAATTACAAAAAAAAAATATTTGGCTTTTACATTGAAAATTTACCTTTTTTAAGAGGCTATGACCGAAAATTGCTAGGTCGTATTAACCATTTTTGAGCGAATTTCTACATTTCAAATATACAGATCGATAGAGAAAAAAATTCTGAGAAAAATGGTATATATAACTCAATTTGGCAAAAATGGTTTATACGACCTTTCTACCCAAAGGTAGCGACTTGTCCTGGGTGGGAATGGAGCCCACGACATCCGACATAGCAGTCGGGGCCACTAACTACTAGACCAACAGGCCAGCCAAATATATTGACTTTGTGCGAACTCATCAAACGAATTCCCCCATCTGTAATATGGTGAACATCTACACCCATATGCACGCAAAACGATGCGGTAACACATTCATTTACGTCTAGCTCAGGACTAGATCTCCCTGCGTCTTTTCCTGACAGCTACAACCTCGAAGTCAAAATTAAGAGTAAAAAATTTTAGACAAGCATTCTCCATCGTCAACCAAATCAAATCAGGCGAAATAGTTGTCAAACGCGAATCCATCCATAAAAAAAGATGTTTTCACTGCATGGCGCTTAAGACCGCATTTATTGTATGCAATTAGACAATAAATGCGGTTTCGCATTCTCCTTTGTCTAATTAGTCTAACAATTATCAAAACCCGTGTCAACGATGACGTGCATACTAGATAATATTTAAGACTTGAATTAAACAAAAGGTAATCATGTTAATCCATCTAATAGACTAAGGGCCATGTGCACCGACACCAAATCGACTGTTTTAATATTAAAACGGCTGTTTTAGCAATATTTCCTGTTCCTTATCGTCGGTTATTGACGTTAATCAGATGGTTATCTTAAACTTATGTCGGTGCACATGGCCCTAAATGCTAAACCCATACGTCACATACAAAAAGTAATGTCTTATCATGCTAACATAACAAAAAAACGAATTCAAGAACTACATACAATCCATTGAAAACATCTAGTTCGCTGACATACCACATTAATAAAACAAATTAGAACTTCAGATTATTATAAACAAGGCAGATTGTAGTATTGTTGAAAGACGTGATAAATACTGAAATGTCATACAACCTAATTGTTATGACTTAATTGACCTTTAGATGTCAACAGATAATGTTATAAGAGGTGATATATTGGTCTCACAGCTATGGTTATGGATATAAAATTTGTGGATTAATTTGAGAGATGAAGCGGTTAGACCGAAACTCATACACACACATTTCTTTTTGTAGAAAGTCTTGCGTTAACCACTATCTCACCTGATAGTAGGCTATGATGTGGTCAACTATAAAGCTCGCTTGCCTAGAAGTAACCTGTTCACTATAGACTTAAAGACCCGCAGGTTATAATTATCAGGAAACACAGATTCTGTGTTTAGTTCCATCCAACCCGCTCTGGGCCAACGTGGTGGATTAAGCTAACAATTTCGTCTCGTAAAGAAGAAGCCTGAGTCCCAGCAGTAGCAATATTATAGGGCGGATTATGTTATGTGTTTATTGTGAATTCTATAACAATAATATTGTGAAGGCAAAAGTTTCATTGTCTATGTGTGTTTGTATGATTGTTACTTCTTCACGCCTAAACAGAAACTTTCCACTTAACATTTTTTTTAACCAACCTCTTCTTTTTCTTTTTTTTCCTGTCCTTATCCCATATTACTCGAAGTCGGCTCAACACATTTTTTAACCAACCTGTAGTGCTTATATTCATCTCTTGCATCTTTACTTCTGATCACGCCCGATCTTAATAGACATACTAATTAAGTCATATAACGTAGTACAAAACTATTGACTAATAACTCCACACAATAGAACCGCACACAATGAGCCGGTAATCAGCGAAATGATTTAATATACTCGGCGACATAATACATAGCTAGCTAAGCTAGCTACAATTATAGCAATATGGTCTCTGATGCATTGTTTAAAAAAAAAACAAAAAAGTAGATAATATTTGGAAACAATGTTTTTGTGATGTATATTTTTTTGATCCAATGTTAAGAAGATCCTGAAGAACGATGTATATTATTTTGATCCACTTTACTGCAGTGGTGGGTCATATACTTTCATACACATTGTAAAACTCGCAATTGTAGCTCTTAAATTTCTCACCAAAAACAAAACCACTGACAATCTAATACTCGTAACTTCAAAGAGATGTCAAAACCGTAGGGGCCCAGCAGGGTCAAAGCCTCTAGGGGCCAAGGGTTCACTTCTGAAAGGAAAACCTGGGACCCTGGAACGAAAGGCAAAGAAGGAATAAAGGAGTGGATTTTTGTTAGTAAGTCCTCTTGCTCCGCCCAAGCGCGGGAGAAGTCATTCTGACTGAGTGATGACTTCCCACCTATAAAAAAAGACAATCCAAAAACTTATACCAATGTGACATAATTTCTTCACTCATTCACTCACATAATGTTCCTTAATTACTTCCCCGTACGAGATGACCTTGCTTCCTGCTCATCAGTGCCTCAAGGTCAACCGAACAAAAGGAACTGATCTCTATGAGTAGTGTTGATGATTATCATCAGGCTTACGAATCAGTTCATTGACTATATTATTATATGGTTTCAAGGTGTGGGAAGAATTGTATACTGTATTGTTCGGCGGTGTGACATTATTTGTATTTGGATTATGTTTAAATTAAAATATATTGTGTCGTTTAAAGCTCTTGACGCTTTTTGTTTTTTTTTGTAACATAAACTATACACTATACTATATAACATAAACGAGTATACTATACTATACTAAAAGTACCGTGTTACCCCCATTTAATGGGTTGTGGAGGTCTGGTAGGCAGCCGCTTCTCGTAAAATACTGGTATTCAGCTAAATCCGGCTGGACTCGAAGCCGACCCGAATATAGTTAGGAAAAGGCTAGGCAGATGATGATGATAAACTAGTATACTATGATATATTATCAGTCTACTATGTAGAGTAGACTGATGATATATCCGAACAGCATTGGTAAATTACAAAATAATATTGAAAATGATCATGAAAACTCAGAATGAATGGTAACCAAATGGAGAACAGAATCAGTGAAAACTAAAAGTAATTAACGGCAAAGTACACACTTAACTATCGTAGTTGAGAATTTACATAAACTGAAAAAATCATTTAATTAATTGAGAAGTCAAAAATTTGTAATTTATTTTTTTATTAAGAATAATAATAATTTCTGGTTTAATTATTATGCACATTGGTTTACTTAGAAGCTATTTATATCCACATTTTAATGAGAAGAGTTGCAAGAAAAAAAATCACTTAGGAGATTTTACTAAAACATGCGAAGAAACACTTTTAAATACCTACAATTCGGTAAATACTTATTTTCTCAAAAAAAAATTCGTTACGCTCTCTAACACCTCTGTATTGGTACTGTCGATATGCAAAACAATACGAAATCAACACACGAAAACAATAATAAATATTAAACAAAAGATTTATTTCAATAAAGCGAAATAGGCGTGTAAAACAATTATAATCGAATAAGCGATGCCTGCTTGGGGGTGCTAAATAACCTGTGGCGGCGCCGCGCAGGTTCATTAGCCGACATATAATTTTAATCTTCGATTAAGGCTCAGCTATCTGTCAGATTGTAACTGAGAATAATGAGCGCAAATACTTTATGGATCAACGTTGATTAGGATAAGATTGAATTTAAATATCGAGTATATATCGCTGTGCTGTAATAAATCTAAGTTTCAGTATGTCTTCTTCTTCTTTTCGAATCGATGGTAAACTCGTTTAATTGTTTGGGTCTAGTAGGTTTCGTTAACTGCAGCATCAGTAGTAAATGCAATAGTATTTACTTAGTTTATCTGGAATAGTATATCTTTTGCTGGTCAATAATCACCAATAAATTACTATTTTTCATAAACTGACTGTGACATTGTGACTGTGACAAAATTTTAAATCCTATGAAAGGTCATTTGGGTTTTGCCTGGGATTTTCTGTAAAACTTGTTGATTTTGTTTCTTTGTCCATCTGGGTAAAGTCATCTTAATAAATTAGACATTGTTTGAATACTACTACTACTATACTACTACTATTTGACATTGATTTGAATACTAAAACTGTAAAGGAGATCGAACATTTTTGTATGGACTTTGATCTTAGTGGTGTCGGGTGATAATTAAATATAGTAACACAAATTGTACCTGCAAATAAATCGACAAAAAAAATAATTAACACCAAAGTTTATTTTTTCCACGTGTATATCGGTGTCCTCCAGGCGGTCCACACAAATCTAGCGTTTCTTCCACACGAATCCAGAGTAGGAACCTCCCGAACTTACCATGTCCGATGAGGACCCGTGTCATGCAGAAGGTGAGGACGCCGTGACGTCTTACCACCATATTTGCGAGCTACTCTGAAACTGAAGCATCCACCTTAACAGAAATATTAAAACTTAATAAGTAATAACTTTCAGTGCACTGTTGTGCACGTAAAACTAACACATGCAAATCTAAATGTAAGATCAAAACCCAGCCATCTCACCCACTATCTCCCCATACACATGACATCCAGCCACTCAGTCAAGAGCTAGGTCATCGACTCCAAACAATAGCTCTCATTAGTACCCCGCTCGCACTCGCTAATTAAAACGACACGTCCACACGTGTCCAGTGTCGTCACCGGCTTGACCCTAACTGTGTCAGCTGTGTTATTCACTCAGGCTTTTTTTTCTCTTATCTCTTGTTGGTTTATTCTTCGTCTTGATATGTCGTATTGGAAATAACTTCACAGAACTTTGACCTTTTTTTGCGTAGTTCGTTCTAATTTCTGAAAACTCTGGAATGCGCTCGGTCAAGTATACGACTGTAATTCCCTAACCCTCATAGAGCATAATCAGCCTTCTCGTATCCTCTGTGCTGGGATTCAGGCCACCTCTCTAAAACAGAGAATTTTCCGTAACCCACCACACGGGCCCAGTGCGGGTTAGTGGATGTCACCATACGTTTTGCGAGTAATGGCGATGAAATAAATTACACAAAATAATATGCCTGGCTGACTCAATCCTCTATTTCAATGGATTCGATACCTTACTGTGACATATTTACTTACTGACACTGCAGCTTTTTTCTTTGACAATATTTTGTAACCTCGCTATATACCTGAAACGCGTGGAATCGTCGTATCTCCGCGCACACACACACTCCGCACACAAAATACACACTTCTTTTAGATCACGTCGAAGCGTCGGGGTCAACACTTTTGTGTTTAGGTTAATGTGTGCAGGAGATAAATAATGTCCGGGAAGATCACTTAATAAAGTTTGTATTTCCGAGAAATTATTGTCACATGTGTGTCAACAGAAGAGTTCCTACAACTTTTAGAACTCGGACGCAAAGCCACGCTTAGTTATTTGATACATCGAATCCATCAGCATTGTGAATACATTTGCTTTAGTAAAAAAAAATGTTAGCGAGTCAGCCGAGGGCAGCCGCGGCTCAGCTGGGTATTTGGGTCACGTTCTCCCAATATTTGAATATCAAGGAAACAATGAAAAATAATAATCGTAGAAGATGTTTATTATACAAAGCAGCTTTCATTGTCTTCCGCGTTAAAGTCTATATCATTTTGCTACCTTGTGAGGAAACCGGCACGTCCCAGAACCAAAAATTCGACCAACCCACCTACAACCAACCAACACATCCTGGACAGGGCTTGCTGCACAAGCTGGATTACGGCCCAATCTTTCTTATAGAGAGGAAATCTGATCCGCGCTACAGTGAGAATATTAAAAGGCTGATTATGTTATACATTAAGATCACTGAGTTAGTTTCTCATAACATTAAGTGGTTAGAAAATTCAAATCCTCAACAAAATTGACAGTGAAAACCGATAAACGGACAAAAAACATGAATTCCAATGTAACTAAATACATGAACTTTCCCTCATAACTGGGGCAAGCACAGCTTAATATGACCTGCTCACATTCTGCACAGGCTTTGTAATAGTTTGTAAAATGTCCGCTTATCGTGTCTCAGACTTGTGTTGTGTTGCTCCGACGCTGACGTGAGCAACCACGGTGCTACTTAAGAATAATAATACCTACATATGTACCTACATATCGATGAGTGTGTATTTTGTATGGTGTACGAATAGCACATTTAAAATTATAAAATCTTAACGGATTTTATTTTAGGTGGGCGGGAAGTGTGTGTCAAGTTTTTACTGACTTAAACTCACTCCAATGTTCCTTCTTTGCCTTGCGTTCCAGGACTTTGGGTTTTCCTTTCAGAAGCCATGGCCAACCCCAGTAGGGTTCGATATGATGTCACGGAGTTTGTGAGAGGAGTGCCCTCTGAAACGACTCAACAAATTTTAATGTATTTTTTTCTCCTGGTGGGTGAATAGGTCTTTATTTTCACCCCACGGAAAAAGGGACCCCTAATTTTTTAATCACGTAGTATTTTTGTTTCGATTTAAACTTTATGGCAGAACAACGTTTACCGCATCAGCCAGTATAATTATTATTTTACAAGTACTCGTATAAATGTTTGATAATGATCTAAAAGGGTTCCCATTTCAAACTAGATTACTTATAAAATCGTACAAACCTAACCTATGCCCTTCAAATGTCACAAAACACATGTAATAACACAAATCTTTGCATGTATGTGTGGCCTACGATATGACCAGCAATTGCTGTAAGCCCTTAGGCCTACAGATTTCTTGGCAACGACCATTATGACACGGCTAGATACTGTTATAAACATGTTCAAACGTGTGATCTGACAATTCTAGGTATTAGGAAGGTCTTGGCAGATAGATTGTGAATCAATGTCGGGGGTATGTTATGTCAATGTCATGTCAGGATTATGTTACGCACTAGCTGTTGCTAGCGGCTTCGCCCGCGTAGCAGAAAATTGTCCTAAGGGCAAGGACCAGAATAAAAATATCCTACGTGGTATTTCAGGCATGGTCCACCCGTGTGTCAAAAAAGGGTGCAAATCCTAGGCACACCTTCCAATATGTGTGTCGTTTGCATATCTTTGAACAGATTTCATAGAAACCCTTATATCATTCTTTCGTTTAGCAGACGTAACAAACTTACAAATATAGTCCCAAACTTTCGCCTTTATAATATTAATGAGATGAACGCAGTTAATATTGAAAAGACTGTTTCGTAGCGTTGTGTCGTTGCAGCTTCTTCGACAGAGTTTCAAAGTTTTGTTTGCACTCTTCACGCATGCAAATACGAATATGCTTCTATGAAGCTACGCGTCTGTGAACAATGGGCCACACCATAACCATATTTTGTACCATTTGGCACTCAATGAAAACATCACAAACATTACCATATTTGTCACAATAATATCCAAACACACACAAAATATACACACACAAAATAAACGCACACACATTCAATAAATCTATGAAAATAGTACTAGGATAACATGCAGTAGTAATAAAGCTTTCTGTGCACTAACATGGTATAAGAATTTATAGGGCGAACGGATGAGATAGAAGGCCTGGTCCTTACGAGGTAATGCGAGTGGCGTGTACTGTACCACCGATACGCGGAGCGCTGTTGCGGTTTCTATGGACTACCCTCGGTGGTTGGTGCAAGGGGGAAGCGGAAAGCGATTCAATTTTGTGAAAAAAAAAAACCAATAATCTTCTCAGTCCTTGAAGATCAAAATCTGTGAGGTAGATATGTGCTACTGTGTTAAAACCAAAATATTCTGTGTATTAGACAATTGTTATTCTTGACAAGATATTACATACATTCACTAAACTTTGAAGCTATACATCAAATTGGAATTAATTTAGTAAATATTTTTTCTAACACAAAATAGTTTTTTTTTCATAAAAAGAACAAAATGTATCTAAATAGTCGTTTTTTTTTCACTTTTGCAGTGATGAGACGTAAGATCGTTGTATAAAAAATGGTTTTTTAGGTATTCTGTATTGAATAGATGTCTCTTTACCCAGCCATGCGTTCATATTTCGCAAGCCTGTATATTAAGCATTTACAGTCATACCAATTTGCGGCAAAACCGATACCATATTTTAAACTCTAAATAAAACGGATCATTTGCATATAAAAACAAAGAATAAAAAAATCAGCCCAACTCTTCCGCTTGTTATTTAAACCACACAAAGCCTGATATTGGAAAATTGTCTAAATTATTAGCTGCCTTTGTAACGGCTCGCAGCGTGGGAAAACAGGCTAGTTTTCACAGGAAATTATACTTACATAATACCGAAAGCGGTTGCGGTCACCTATTATGAAAATTCGCGTGAAAATTTTTAGTAGAAAGTAAATTACTTGCACCTACTTGTAGATACATGGAGAGACCGCTTGGCTGCTCCGTTTACAAGTCTAAACTGTTGTTCGTACATTGAAATGAATCTAGCAAGATAACTTAGAATATTTTAAAGCTAGAATATTTGTGATTCTGAAACTAGTTTCTGTTAGTGTGTTTTGCGTGCGTGAAAGTTGAAAATTATCTCAAGGAAACATAACTATTCCCAGGATAAAAAAACCCTATGTTCTGTTCAACGACATGGTCTACTCGTGTACCAAATTTAATCCAAAATCGTGGAACTAACTCCAGCCAGCCACTTCGCCCGTGTGAAATTATATGTGTTATTCTAGGACATAGTTTACCCGTGTACCTAGTTTCTTCAAAATGCGTTGAGCCGTTCAAGTGCGAAGAAGTAACAAACATACATAGACACCATTACTCACACACAAACTTTCACCTTAATTTCTAGCTTTTCCATCTCATTTACACCTTCCTTATTATAACGATATCTACGTGAATTCCGTTCCACCTAACTTTACACCACATCCCACCCAATAACTCCGAGCTAACAGCATTCCAATTCGTGTGTTCATATAAATTGGGCCCTTTGTTCAGTGCTCACGGAATTTTCGTTAAAATACGGAAAGTCTTCGTGAGGTGAGGATGGCCTTATACATAAAATAGGTTAGGAGTTAGGGGCCTCTCCAGTTACGGCCGTAATGTATCTCGTTCCCACGATACACATGAGTCGTGGGTGTGTTGCACTTGCGACTTAAGACTGACAGCTTGCCTGAAAAAACTTGGTTCCAACTCGAATTGAAAAGTTGAAACACCTTCCAAATTAAAAAAAAACTGTTTCACAACTAAGGCCATAATTTCATTAAGCACTGTCGCAAAACGTAGCCCCTATATTAATAATAATTTATTGTTCAGGAAAAATACAATTTTACATCAAAATACTTCACTCTACACTAGGATTCTCTGTACATAATCTCTATATAGAACATAGTATAAGTTAAACAAATAATCAATAATTACTAAAGGTATAAAGCAGCAAAAATAAATACTTAATCAGTTTACCGAACTAAATTCAGTATGGGAAAATATACCAAGAGCACAAAATGCAATAAATCCGTAGTCGCAAGCGGCACACATCAAGCCTTGCGCCGGCGCATCGCGTGCTGAACTATATTAGCTAATAAGAGATCCACTCACTCATTCCCTCATCGATTTCACTCCTTTATTCCATTCACTGAACGCCTCATTCCAATCACAAAAGATTTCTCTTCCTTTTTAACGAAAAATCCAAAAAACTTTTTGTTTAACTTGATGGAATGCCAACGTATAAATGGTAACGTACCAAGTGGAATAATGAAAAGGACGTTTTGACCTTATTATTGCAAAAAACGTGACTCTTGGAAATTTTCACAAAACTGCTTAATTTTTTTTTTGTTGTCATTAAAATCTGAAAATAATAAGGCGGCACGTATTGTTGATCTCGGAAAAGATTGTTCTTTTTTTACTTATATTTTTGGTGAAAGTATTTTTCGGTTTAATTAAATATTCTTTCAGGTTTTACTTTTGCAAAACATGTGTTTCTCATAATAATATACCCAGTTAGTAACAAATGTCATTTCTTAAAATAATCACCCGATCAAATTTAGATCACGGTAATCAATTTCAACAAGATATTCGTACATACACAGATGTGCTCTCTGTTCCTTTCCTCTTGAAAAACAACGGTGAGAAACCAAGCATGTGACAACGGCTTTGCGTTCTTACTTACACACACTACTCTTACTCATACTCTTAGTGGAAAAACCAAACGGCACTTTTTGCCTGACCGGGGAATAAAACCCTGAACCTCACGATCACCAGACGCTCTTTCATCATTTAACATCACCAATCAATCAATCATCAATCATAAAATACCGCAACTTTTTCCTCAAACACATGTTATATAAAAAATAACTTAAGAAAAATCAAACTTAATAGACAATTGCATTTCAAGTATAAATGCTACTATTACCACCTAATAAGGAAGTATCACAGATTTCCTTAATCCATCACTGACAGTTGTATTAAAACTTTATAAGCTCGTTCATAATAATTACTCGTATGACGTCATCAATAAACTGCTTCGCTATTACTGCATAAATACATTAAAGTGCGGGATAATTTTAATCAGAAACTTCAAGTTAACAAGTTAAGTGACATATCATGATGGTAGGTTAAAACATAGAGCTAGAAATTCGTATAGAAGAGAGAGGACTATGGACTATTTGCCTCGTCGTTTATACCGCTTACATCGAAGGGCTGGAACAATTTGCCTGCTGCGGTCTTCCTGTTCCATTATAATTTAGATGTCTTCAAGGGTAGCCAAAATAGGCTCTTAATAAACTAGTGCGCCTCAACGTCGACGATTGCATTACCGCTTACCATCAGGTAGGATTGCAGTCAAGTATTAGTTATCCATAAAAAAATGACAGTTTTCTTGAGTGATCAAATCAGAAATGAAGTATAAATAATGAATAAATCAAATCTACCGACATCGATATAGCTTAAAGAATCGCCAAACTTAAGTGACAGAGCGCAGGTCAAATAAATTGTAGTTCATATGGTTGATAGTGACGAATGGTTCTGGAATAACAGCCGCATATTCAAAGCCCCAGTGTTTGAAGGCCTCACATATGGCAGGCCGATAACCTAATGAAGGTTCATGTATCCCCGATCGGTCTCATGCGACCGCGCTGTTATTGTCTTACTATTGTGTCTCGTTTCGTGGGTATTTGCTCCAAGCAAAACGGGAGGAGTCATCATAAAAAAAAAATAAAAAAAAGGGAGGCTATATGTCATAGCCTCCCTTTTTTTTAATTTTATTTTTTTACTACCCTTAGCCTACCTATTTTAGCATTTTGGATCTCCCTAACACTAAAAATGATCAGACTTAACCCTACCAAAACTGAAACACGGTGAGCAAAATTGCCATGTGCCAAAATTCCTCGAAGAGTTGAATGTTTTAAACACTCATAAAGAGTAGACCAGTCTTTTCTATAAATTCTTAGTCTATAGCAAAGGGCACTGTTTGCATCAGCGTATCGGAGTAACAAGGACCATGCAGGATTCAGATGGACAGCTTAAGGCTGTGAGGTCGTAGGTTAAGCTGTGAGCCTCCAGTGGACGGACTGAGGCTAATGCGCGTTGTGTTGATAACTTGAATATGCTCCTGTCATGGGAATGCCTAGTAGAATATTGTTAACAATAATTCTATGCTAAGGGTAATTTTACTTCTGTTTTGTTTCTTTATAAGATTAGGCATAATTTTATTGCAGTTTGTAAAAATTTTATCCATTTCAATAAAATATGTATTTATATTTCATGGGGAAAATTATGGCCAAGGGATATGTGAAAGTGAACCTCGGGGCGCTGGGACGAAAGCAAAGAAGGTACAGGAGGGGATTTTAATTAGCCTGACATGCCGTTCCGTTCTGCCCAAGAACGGGAAAAGTCATTGGGTGATTAACCACCTAAAAAAATTAAGAAAAACTTTAAAAAGTATTGGATAGCAATGAAAAAAAAACAAATATATCGGACTTATTTGTTTCTTTGTTGTCACTGTAACTCATATTTTTTTAATTCGTCTTATTAAATCATTTGCAATTCATTAACTTAAATATACAAATTTTTAATACTCAAATATAATTATTATGTTCCTAAAACAATATTCTAATCAAACAAATCTTTACTCAAAACATTAAATCAAATTTAAATCACCAAACAGTTATTAAGGTGACATTTAAATAATTTCGAAACATTGATTGGCGTGTAAAACAATTAAACGCCATTTAAGAAGTAATTATCTTCATTTAAACGATTGCAAATTCAACAATTATAAAAAATAAATTAATGCACATATGCATTCATTTTCATAATTATTAAATTTGCATGATCGAAACTGTGATTGACAAAAATAATTTTAGAAGCTTTTGAAATATGAGAATGACATCTTTTATTGATTATTTCAAATATATAACGATTAAGTATAATTTGGACGTGTTTCGATTGGCATATTCAATCATAATTATTTAGGGAACTGTAACCAAATTGTGATTGCATCAATGGATTTTCGTACGTATAGTTTTTAGTATATTGCATAAAACAAAAGCAGAATGAGCCTTTATAATGTTAACCAAAACGTATAGATCTTCTTCTTCTTTGTAGTTACACTCTTGACAGGGCGGTCGTGGCCGTCATACCAGGTTCAGGTTTGGTGGCACGCTTGACAATCCGTCGCCACCCGTCTCTCAAGGCCGCCCTTCTTGTTCACAGGTGTAGGGATGCATCGAAAATGTATAGATACGAGTATATTAACTAATATGGGTTTTTTTACGATGCAGGAAGGGGCTTTCCACATACAGATTTTTCTTCAAGCGATAGCATAGCTAAGTTTTCCTCTTTTGAATGTTAATCAAAAACTAAAATTATAGTAATAAAAACAACAGATCATACAACACCAGATGGTATTTTCAAACAGCTAAATTTTCTGACCTTTGTTATTACCCGTACTATTACTTCGATTACGACTCAAGGTGAAACCGTAACTTTAAACAATATTCCGCATTTATGTCTAATACAATAAAAATCGTAAAATTACATATCGATACAAATAATCGGTATGAATGACGATTCTACTGGGATATGAATGGGGAACGAATTTTATTCGATTATAAAGTTAAATGCTTAATTGTTTTAAGTTTTATTGCGAACGTATTATGAGGTTTTAAGTGGGGTAAAGTTTAGTTTTTGACGTGTTATCTATTATTTCGCAATATTTTTTTGTAAATATTTTGTTAAGGATTGAAGGAAGGTGTCATAAGGTCAATGTCTTAGGAATAATAATGAGTCTTAGTTAAATTATATCGATAGTCATCATCAACGTCGTTGAGTCAAAAGACATCCTCTACTAGGAATAGGTTTCCTCCAAGTGGCCACAAACAACAGTAAAAAATGCCTATCTTGCTTCAGCGTAGAGCCAAAACCCACTTGAGCCATGGGTGGGCTTCCAAAAGGGAAACACGGGGTCCTAGAACGGAAGGCAAAGAAGGAACGAGAAGGGGTTTTAGTCAGCAAAAATCTGACACGCCCTCCCAGGAGAAAGTTGTTGAATAATTTCCGAACTTAAAAAAAGGAAAGACTAAAACTATTACTCTAAAACCATTATCAGTTCATTAAAATCTTCTTTTTTAATTCCCCAGGTTCGACCAGGGCAAATCAACGAAAGGCGCGAGCAAGTTGAGACGCGACCTCATAAACGCAGAGATTGCCAACCTTCGGGACCTGCTGCCCCTCCCCCCGTCCACCAGACAGCGACTGTCGCAGCTGCAACTCATGGCGCTCGTCTGTGTGTACGTGAGGAAGTCCAACTACTTCCAACAAGGTATGTGTTAATTATTAATAATTTACTTTTAGAAGAAAATATTGAACAAAAATAAGATAACTATCTCGTGTGATCTCGAGTGATTTGAATCAGGAGTCACCAATAGTATAGATTTATCTATTGGTTTATTGAATTCTTCTTCTCAAATTGATAGCTTCCTTTGCCTCAAAGTTTTTGAGCCCAGTAGATTGCCACGTTTATAATGGCGTCAGTGACATTTGGAATTTGGACCAAAGTGGATGATCTCTTGTGTAACTTTTTTCTATGTGTTATAAACCGAAACTTTTTTATTAATCACTCTATTTGTTTGTGAAAACTGCTTAAGTTTTTTAAGCAGTTTTCACAAACAAACATTTCGTAACGTTTTCGTCCAGGAGTTTTTGAGTTCATCGCGTTTATGATGATAAACAGATGCATTGAAGACTTTATTTTATAACTAGTATCTGCCAGCGGCTTCGCGCGCGTGTAGAGTTAGTTTAGTCTTAGCGTGATGATAACTGATACACTGAAAGAATTTTTCAAGTCGGACCAGTAGTTCCTGAGATTAGCGCGTTCAAACAAACAAACTCTTCAGCTTAATAACATTAATATAGATATGTAAAGAAAGCTATAAATCAATATAATAAAATCCTAGAAGAGCTTTTTATGGCCGATGAAAACGGAATCAACAATTGAAGGAACACAGTTTTAGACAGTAAGAGTTTAAAACTCTCCCTCTCTCCACCTAAAGAAAGAAAACTGTTAATGAAACAAAAAATAATGCATATTATATAATAAAAAAAAGAACAGTTCCGATTAAAACTAAAACAGAACGGGTCCCGTACAGATATCAGTGGTAACATGACAAGCACTTGCATCGCTAACGAAGCGTGCTTAAATTAATACGTAATATGAGCGAGCCACTCCCCGCAACGTGCTCAAGCGCATCCTTTGCTCACCATAATATATGTAAATATGTACATACATACTGTTTGTGTGTGTTGCCAGTGATGACATATGGCTCGGAAACGTGGTCGCTCACAATGGGCCTCATCAGAAGGCTTAAAGTCACCCAAAGAGCAATGGAAAGGGCTATGCTCGGAGTTTCCTTGCGCAATCACATCAGGAATGAAGAGATCCGCAAGAGAACTAAGGTTACCGACATAGCCCGAAGAATCGCCAAACTTAAGTGGCAGTGGGCAGGGCACATTGCTCGTAGAACAGATGGTCGATGGGGACGGAAGGTTCTAGAGTGGCGGCCACGTACCGGAAGACGCAGCGTCGGAAGGCCTCCCACAAGGTGGACCGACGACCTGGCGAGGGTCGCGGGAATCCGATGGATGCAAGACGCGCAGGACCGGTCGCTGTGGCGACGCTTGGGGGAGGCCTATGTCCAGCAGTGGACGTCTTTCGGCTGAGATGACGATGATGATGATGATACTGTTTGTTGGTGTGTATAGGTTATATATAGATCTGCTACCTTACCATTACGTGTGACAACGACGGATGGAATTATACACCATTATATAGCTTTATCTTTTTAACAGTTTACGATCGAATGGTGATCTAACCTAACTTAAACTGAACTGTTACAGGGCTAAGCTACCAGAAGCTCTTAACGTGATCGTTAAGAGCTCATAGGGTCTTTGTTAGATTCATTGCCGTGTGTGGTTCTATGAAACAGTATCAAACTATTGAATATGATAAATCTGCCGTAAAAATTAAACTTCGTCTACTTAAAGTCCCCTTAGGTAAACTAAGGTTAGGTAATACTTTTATTTTGTTTAGATACTTACCATAATATTTACTTATTAATTCAGTATCGGTATTACTATTTATTATGCACATTTTAATCCAGTCTTGCCATGAAGTACCGTGTTACCCCAGTTAATGGGTTGTGGAGGTCTGGTAGGCAGCTGTTCCTCGTAAAATACTGGTATTCAGCTAAATCCGGCTTGACTGGAAGCCGACCCCAATAAAGTTGGGAAAAGGCTAGGCAGATGATGATGATTTTAATCCAAAGATAAAGAGCTAGAGTGAGTTTCTTTTTGATTTTATCTGCCTAGGTATGGTTATTGTACACAAGTTTAAATTAATTAAATCAAGGTGTCCGAATGGGTATTAGTAAAATATCTAAATCCTAAAATATTTATTAAAATAAATCATTAAAAAAGCTTCATGGTTATGGATTCCCCGGTAGAGGATGTGTAAAGAAAATCTTGTTAATGCAAAATATTTTATGCTTAGCTATCAATATTGAATACAAACATAAACGTTTCTACAAAAACCATAGACGCCTTAAAAAAAAAACAAAAGTTCCCAATTTCAAAGGTCACCAAAGTGTGATGTATTACGAAACTTACCTTGAATATTTTTATATTCACTTAAACCATGATAGGCAACCACACTACGCTGACCGTTCAGAATCTCTCCTTCAAGCTTCATTTATCGCGTTAAGGCAAGGCCGAATTTTACACACGAAACACATATGCTAAAAAACCTGCAAAAAAAGTACTAAAAATATGCAATTACGTAAGAAACCGAAGTTCTCACGATGTAACAGTTAGGCGGCTACTGTCGGCATAAAAAAACAATAGCGTTTCGGTTTTGATAGGAAAATTAGTCTGAATTAGCGGTCCGGGCTCTGGCTACCGGTCCGATGGTTATTGGTCCTAATGGTGCCTGCAGGGAATCGAACCCTGGTCGGCTGTCACGCCCGTACTGCACGCTAAGGCACGCCGTTCACATGGTTATGAGACGAAGGAATTTAAGCTGGAGTTGAGCGAGTTATTTCGTTTGGTGATTTAAGATTTTAGAGCTTTAATTTATTGGCTAGACTCATATATTGTTTAGCAAAGCAGTGTGTTATTGCAAAAACTAATTCATAATTTTTGCAAGTTTATAGAATATTGCCTACATGTACTCGTATGCTCTAGTTTCTTTATCCTTACTAATATTGTTAATGTTAAAGTTACTTGTATCTCTGTCTATCTCTTACACTTTCACGGTTACACTACTGAACTGTTTTTGATAAGATATGGAATCCACGGATAAACCTTGATCCCCAAGGAAGGAATCAAACTACTTATTAACTTTTTTTGGACCCAGTAAGGCCGATACCCGCTAGGCCTGCAGGGATTTTCTTAAAAAGGACTTCCATGGTCTTAGATCGCAAAGAGCAATTGAAAGACACAGGTGTGGTTTTAGTTAGTAAAAATCTGACTCCACCTAGAGCGGGAGAAACTATCGGAAGATTTCCCACCTAAAAAAAAAACAACTTAGATAAATGCAAGCCAGCTAAAGTTATCTAGATTTGCTGGAATCAAATCAATATTTCAACGCTAAGCGATTTTCCAATACCTGTACCTTCTTTGTTTATAGATTGCGAATATGTAATCGAATATGAGTTGCAGTTTAAACCAAAAACTTCGATCAACTTACAAGAACTTCCGTACCACCAAACGCAACTATTGAATATTTCATAAAACATTTAGAATAATCAACTAAGAATTCAAGTTGCGTAGCTCTAAAATGACCCTCAATAAATAAGCTTTAACCTTTCGTACATTGAATTCCTATGATACATACGTAGCTCAATGTCATGTACACTGACATTGCTCACATTTTGCCGAGGTTCCCCCGGGACTGACGAGTTACCGGACTTCTTGCCTAGATCGGTTTTAAGTACAACCCTATTCTGATCATCGTTTGTTTACCGATGTCTTTACATCGACTAGCGATGATTCTAGATAAAACGAAACAGAATAAAACTGTAGGATCATAGCAGTAGGTTTTAAAATCCGTTTTTTAAACCCTGAGACTAAATTGACACAGGCCAAAGTCAAACCTACAATAGTAATGGTGCCAGTATTTTTGTGTTGTGACAAGTATGACAACCCATGTAATGTCATTTTAGTCTCAGAGATTAAAAAACAGACTTTAGTCTAAAAAAGTCTGAAATATCCTCTAGCTCAACCTTAAAGTAGGAGAAAAATCATATGAATTTTCACCTTTAAAAAAAATGCTAGTTCAATTTCAGTTTTCTTAGTTTATCTAAGACATTACTGACACCCATTGATATATCGACACCCCATGCCTCGTAAAACACGTAAAATCGTCGGTAAATTTGTTATAGGATGGTTTTGGTGACAGTTGTCAGATTCCTACTATTTAGCTATCTATCCTTTTCTCTCATCTTAAAGATGCATATTTTCGTCCTGCTGTCACCCAACCCATGCTATGTAAAAAAGACTATACCTAGTAGATCTTAGACAGTATAATAGTTATTCAGAGGTCAGAAAGTCTGAGCACCGGTATATCCAAGGAGAACTGTGTTACTCAGTAATGGGCTGTGAAGGTCTAATAAGTAATCGCTCCATGTAAATCCCAGGCACTCAGCCGTCTCCGGTTAGACTAAAGGCCGACCCTAATCTAGTTGGGAAAAGGCTAGGAAGATGATGATATAAATATAAAATTTTCTTATTTTTACATTGTAATTTTAAATTCAAAATGTTGGAAAAATTTGTATGCCATGTGATGGCAAAATATGGAGGACTTTGTTATAAAAACACCTATGCAATAAAAAAACTCACGAGGCATAGCTTTTCTTCTTCTTTTGATTTTTTATGTTTTTGCTCTTCTCATGTATCTTGACATCTCTTAACTTTCTCTAAACATCTTGACTGAAAGAAAAATTGGGATTTAAATAAGCATACCTACTTGTCATTTGAGGATACGTTGGTTAGTTAATTAAGCTTGTAAAAAATGCTAACGATTAACGTTTTAGAAACTCTTTTAAAATGTGAAAGGTTAATCCCGGTTTATTTTTATTATTATTACACGTATTTTCCCACTGTTCGGACTTCCTCTATTCTTTTTGACGGTCACTTCTTTTTCCTCTTCTTTTCAATTCTTAAGGAAGACATCCAGGTTGTCCCGACATCTTCAACGTGGTCTGAATATTTCTTAGTCCCTGAAATTAAACTGAAAAAATAAAGTATACCTACTATCACTACACACCACACACACTACCTTTACCCGTACTACGTTTTCAACTCCAAATTCACAATCCAGAAACCGCAATTCTAAAACTTCTGAAATGTTTTACCTCTCGTCTTTAACAAATTTAATATCTGCCGAAGAGGTTCATAATTTCACTTAAAAATCAATTAGCAACTTCTATAGGTACTTATTTATGTAGATCTACAAAGAAATAAAAAAAACGCTACAAGAAGGTCGAATAGATTGCAAGAATAAAAAAATCTGTCTTCACAAATTAGAGTTCTTTTTAATTTATTAAACTTCCAAGTTTAAGTGCTGTCAATATTTTTTATCGATAAAAAAAACGATTAAGATAAAATGGAATAGCTTAATTTGTCAAAGCTCTAACATTTAAACATCGATAGATTTACGATAACGGTAACATTTCGAACGATTTTGAACGTAAGTGAGATTGATTT
The DNA here is from genome assembly GCA_030763345.1 of Mythimna separata. Taxonomy (NCBI): domain Eukaryota; kingdom Metazoa; phylum Arthropoda; class Insecta; order Lepidoptera; family Noctuidae; genus Mythimna; species Mythimna separata. Next base: position 1,377,918 of record JAKKIA010000033.1, on the reverse strand, counting down.
AAATTAATCATTTTCTGGGGCATTTTGATTTGATTTATTACTTATTGCCGTATTTAGTTTAATGATATTTGAACAGCTGTAGTAATTTTTATTTATTGCTAAAATTGGTACTCTATCTATGGATAATCCATAACTATTTTTTGTTTCAACTTGAGCCATTAATGTCGAGTTTTATTTCGTTAATCGACTCAAATGACGCAATATCGATAAGTAATAATCGATAAAGAATAGGGGTCCGGGCCACTCGATAAACGTTCGATTGTCCACGGGTCGTGGGAAACGCATTTTGCATATGATTTCGCTGAGCTCGCTTCTCGATGATGCTTGACTCCTTCATAGTTTAGAATTTGCTGTTTTATTGGTAGTAGATGGATGGCTAGTTTTATGCCAACGATGGGCTATAACAATCAGTTCTTAAAATCTCAGGATTATTTTCTTGTGTATGTATTTATCGCCTGTTCAGAAGAACTTTTTTTTCTGTATGGAAAAAAGTGCAGTAACAATAAATTGTATATGATTATGGTTTCCCACGTGTATCATTTACTTTAACGCTAGTTTTTTTTTATTTAAGCAACAAGATATATAAAATACATTTTCTGTCCGTTTCACAAACAATTAGTAGTTTAACTAATGCTTTAGTCTATTAACTTAATTAAGAGTTTTTGTTTTAAGTGTAATGTATGAGGTTGTAAACATTTAAAAAAATATGTTATGTAACATAATATAGCCTGCTCTCTTTCCCCAACGACACACACGAAAAAAAAAACTGTCAACTCCACGCAAACAGTATACTTTATCGACAACTTACCCCACACATTCCCATCACTATTCCCTCTCCACATCGCACCATATGACTCAAGGAGCAGTGCGTAACACCAATTCAGACAATTACAATTCCCAGTGTTATAGGCCTAAATGCTGAAATTACCGGCTTACGTCCCTCGTATTATCGATCACGCACTCCCGTGGTATTTTCTCAACAATTTTTGCATACCATCCTGGGAACTATTGATATGTGAGATCGTTTTCTCGACTCTAATTAACTTGCAGTGCTTGTGAATCGGTTATTTGCGTTTTGTTATGCCGTTGCCGAGATGTAGGGAGCGCTCTTGTAATTTAAAAGTTTGAAATTGCGCGGATTCTTTTGATGTTTTGTTTGTATTAAGGGGTTTTTTGTGTGTTGATTTTGTTGAATGGTAAAGCACTAGATTGACTGTTGTCAGTATGTAACATAGTAAACGCGCATCCTGAAGGTAGAAATAGTATTATTCAGGATGTATAACTATTTACTAAAAAGTATTAGTAAATAGCCCTTAAAGTAGCTGTAATCGATTGATTGCAGCTACTTTAAAAATAGGTATTATTTTATCCCAAAAAGACAGGAATTATGGAGGCAGAAAGTTTTTTATACTTGTTTCTATACCATTTAGAAGAAGTTCTATAAAAATAGCAACTTTGTTAAAATGCCACCAGAGTATTGCGCTAAAAAAACGTTACACGAGTGCTGAAAGCTAATACTTTTCATTTTAGTTATGTTCAAACATTATAATTATATTTTTGGATTGTTTTATCCCTCATTTTACAGCACAGTTGGTGCAGTGGTTGAGAAATTAACTGCTGAACTGCAAGTCGCGAGTTCGATACAGATAGTTGTTCTGGGTCCGATTGTCTCATGTATGTGAATTTACATGTTCGTAAACGTACCTACGATACAGGAGTAATTCCTATAGAGGTAAATTAAAAAAAAATAGAGTCAAATGTCAAGTTGCACAAGTCAATCCCATTTCTGTCAATAGCTATCTCTCATCAGAAAGACACTTTGTCTAGAACCGAAGGCTAACTCCCGACCTCAAAAAGATTGACATAACTAAAATAATGGAACCAAACTTTTCTTATATCTTCTTTACAAACTTATTACATCAGCAACATTTAAAATCAATCAACTAACTCTTCTAGTGTCTCAAGTGATTCATCACAATAGTTCAGTGAACATAATTGAACCCGTGACCTCACGATCGGCAACCGCTGTGCTTATAGACTGCTGATCACTGCACCCTTGGGCTATTGTTGTTTCTTCTTGACCTCCGCTTTCCGACGTCGAGATAATCATTATGTATTAATATTTTGATGTAATTGCTTCTAATTATTACTTGTTTTAAAATGTTGTCCTAAGATTTTGATAGGAGATATTTTACTAAAAACTCTTTTAATTCATGAATCCCCGACCGGTCTCATAGGACCGCGCTGTAATTGTCTTACTATTGTGTCTCGTTTCACGGGTATTGATAGGTTAATAGTGCTTAAATATGGAATGGACTGTTGTATTGTAGCCCATTCCACGTGGGGCTACTGCCTCATGTCTTCGAATTTGTGGTCTTATTACGTGCCGGATTCCTAACATCGTTTTCTTTCACCTTTTTGAGACCAGTGGTGATGGATGAAATAAATTACAGAAAACAAGGCCCGGGTTTTACCTACATCATTACTACTCTTCTGCAGTTTTCATAAATGGTTCTGTTCTTACCACGACGTGTTAAAATGTCAGTCTTGAGAGCAATACACTATAATAATATTACCTCCATCTCTTCAACAGTTCAGTTGAGGTCGTAAAATACATCGCACTAAGAACGGATGGATTAAGAATATTATCTCTCTTCTCTATATTAGAGATTAGGTAGAATTGTGAAGGTTTTATTAGATTTACACAAAAGATTTTGAGAGGAATGTTCGAATGAGTCACGCTATAAGCTCAGTTAAATTGAGGAAATAATATTGAATTTAAATTGAGACAGGAAGACTGCAAAAATAATATTACGAGTAATAAACAAAAAATAAATTCTGCATTCTAGGCTACATTCGCGTGAAAATAAAATAGTATCCCAAGAAAACTTACTCCCGGGATAAAAAGTCTCATCATCATATTCTGTCTAGCCTTTTCCCAACTATATTGGGGTCGGCTTCCAGTCAAGCCGGATTTAGCTGAATACCAGTATTTTACGGGGAGCGGCTGCCTATAGACCTCCACAACCCATTAACTGAGGTAACACGGTACTTCACGGCAAGACTGGAGTCAGATTTACTAGCTTCTGACTATCCGTAACGACTGCCAAAGATCTACAAATGGCAGCCGGGACCTACGGCTTAACGTACTTTCCAAGGCACGGAGAAAACTCGTTATGTTAAGATGGTCACCCATCCACAGACCTACCTTGGCAAGCATTGCTTAACCTTGAAGATTGACCCGTGCGGCTGTTATTATCTAGCCACGAGCTCCTCGTGAAAAGTCTCGTATTCTAAGTTATTTATAATACTCATTCAAAAAGGCCCTACAGTTTGAGTGTGATCGAGTAACAAATACACCAACATAAAACAAAGCTACAAAACAACGACACTTATTAGAAACACTAGCAAACATATAATCGAAGGTTTATTATCTAAACACGGATATTTTTACACTAACGACCCGCCCCTGCTGCACATAGGTTTTTTCGTCATAGGAAAACGTTGAGATTTGTGTTATTATATCTATAAATCTCTATATTATAAAGAAAAAAAGACTTTTTTTTTGTTATGAATAAACTCAAAACTCAAATTTTTATCACCACTACAATGCCACTTTATTGCTGAGCTACTTTATGGTTTCATTATATTTTTATTTGTATACTTGCTTCTGACAGCAGATTTGCCTGCGCAAAAGTAAAAAATATAATAGCCTAAGTTTCTCAGTAATCAAGGAGCATTTTATTGGGGAAAGAGTTTTTAAAATCGTTCATTTAGTTTTTTAATTTGTTTTTACAAAAACACAAATCTATTATATTAGTATAGAAGCATATACAATGTCCATAGACGCATTAATAAAATAAAGGCAGTTTATTATACATTTGTTTTCATATCCGGAGTAGTATTATAAAACATCAATTATCTCAGTGTTATAGTTTGCTGTCGGAAGTAAAGTTTAATGGTTCTGATGAAGAACTGCCAATGTATGTACGAGTATCATTGCGTGTTAATGTAAAGTTAAAGTGTTATTAGTAAGGTTACTTTTAATGGAGATCGGATTGGAATGTTCTGGTCTATTAATCATTATTTGAGAATTTTAACTGCATTTTTTTGTATTAGTTAATTTAGTTGTGCATTAAGGAGTCAAGGGGCATGGTCAAATTTGATGCTACTGTTACAGGAAGCTAATGTTCAGAGAAACAAAAAATAGTTACTAGTGGATTTGCTTGCAGTTTGTTGCATTTAAGTTTGCATTGTTGCAGTTATGGTAAATCAAGGTAAGGTAATGTTCGAAAGACTTAAAGAGAAAAAAATAGAAAAGGAGCAATGAAAAGCACTTCTTCTGGCTCCACCTAAAACGGTCATTTTCCACCCAAAAACGAAAAAAATAAAAAGGCAAAAGTTGACTAAAATAGCTTTTACATTTTATATTAATATTCAGTCACTTCCTATGAGTATTAAGATTATTATAAATATTAAACTAAACTCTGCTCATCATCATCGTTGACCACTGGACATAGGCCAATCCCAAGTGTCGCCACAATGACCGATCCGGTGTTTCTCGCACCTATTGGTTTTCGGTCTTCCAACGCTGCGTCTTCCGTCTGTCCAAAACCTTTGGTCTCATCGACCATTTGGTCAGCAAGCAATGTTCCCGCCCACAGCCACTTAAGTTTGTCAATTCTTCGGGCTATGTCAGCAACCTTGGTTCTCCTGCAGATATCGTCATTTCTAAACTTTATTGCATAATTTGACATTGTCAACATATTTTTCAAAGTACTTCGTAGCCCAACCATGGCACTAAGGCCAGGGCCACACACGAATCGATTCTTCCACATAGCAATAATTATAATAAAAATTATGTGCCAGCAATTTGCGATTCGTCTCGAGACGACCTTGTCGATGAATTTGTTCGAAATGATGACTTTTGTTCACAAAAATTACATCGATTCATTCATATAATCGAGTAATCATAGCTTTTGTGTTGTAATTATCTTTGTAATCTGAATTATACAAAAAATATTGTAGTGTACCATATTGTACACGGTCCATACATACTTGCTTACGGGTAGCAGTAGCATTGGCTTGGATCAAAGCGGTTTTTTGTGCCTCAAAATAAAAGAGGTTCATAGTACCTGCACAATTGGGTCGAATTTAAATTACAATGCTACACATTTGAGGAGTTCAATTTTTATAAGTGAAATTACAATTTTTAGTTAAAATATAATATACAAAAACTCAACATTTTTTTAAAGTTGTATGTACCTACTTATCAGAGTTAGCTGTCTAGATAGGATTGGCCCACATAAAATACGGTTTTCCATATAAATTTTGAACTCCGTGTCCCTTACTGGATGATTTTTGGAAAATCCATGTTTAATTCATAATAACTATATGCTCGCAAAATTAACCACAATCCATTCAGTACTTGAATTAAGTATGTGTTGATAGACCGGTCAGTCAGTAACAGTTCCCTGTGTATAGATTTTAGAATTCAGCGCTTTTGTCTCGTTCTTAATATTTTATCTAGACTCCAGTCAGGTAGACCAACATGTTGGATATACGAGTCCCTCAAGTTTTGCCATAACGACTTCCTGTACGTCTCGCATCTATTAGATTCCCACGACCCTCACCAGGTCATCGGTCTTCAATATAGTAGGCTTTCGAACGCTATGTCATCCAGTACACGGTCACCACTCCAGAACATTTCGCCACCATCGACCATCTGTTCTACGATCAATGTAGGGGACATTGTTCGTAGAACAGATGGCCTCTGCCACTAAAATTTGACGATTCTTCGGGCTATGCCAGTAACCTTTGTCCTCTTGCAGACATCTTCATTTCTGATTCAATCACGCAAGGAACGCTTCACATTTATTATTATTACAAATTAATCATTGCAAGCAAGCGTTGATGATCAAATAGGTAGTATTCGATCAGATAACAAGTAACCTCCAATTTTATTGGGCATTAGCCACGAGTAAATAAATATTTCTCAACATACATCAAGTTTATCATAAAAAAATGTTAGTAAATTAAAAAATGGTTCCTTGATCAACGCGCAGATAATTTCATTGCATATTTTGATTAGTGGTGTGTGAATTTTGATTTATTTATTAGAATTATTATGATCTATGTTTAACACGAAAAGCTTATGGATATAGATTGTAATTACAGGCAGGTTCTTTTTATTTCCGTGCGGTATAAGAATAAAATATAATAGGTAATAATAGAGTAACTGTTTTCCGTAAAAAGTTTATATGTTCCTGTTAGATATACGTTTTATTTAGATCGTTGGCGCACACAATGAGCCTCATCAGAAGACTTAGAGACAACCAAAAGGCAATGGAAATAGCTTATTTTAGAGTTTCTTGTGTGCTTAAATCAGGAATAAAGATTACTTATTTGCTTGCCTTAACTACAAAATTTGCCCTAAGTAAACAAACATGTAAATATTGCAAGTTTGATATATCCATCGCCTTTCTACAATCGTACAATCGTATGTACGGCGAGTATTCACCGTTACAATTTTGACATCTCTATATTTCGGACGAAGGATTTCGTCTCGTCGTCCACGTTCATTGAAGGACTGGATCAATGATTATAAATGAGGTGTCTTCAAAGCTACAGGGCTTTAAACTTTTTAAACTAGTGCACCTCACCATTATTGAATGCATCACTGCATACCATCAGATGGGATCACAGTCATGCACTAGTTTACATCAATAAAAAAAATGTCTCAGAACCAAAAATTCACCTGAAGACCTGTGACATCCACCATCCCGCACTGGGCCCGCGTGGTGGTTTAAGGCCCATTTCTTCTCCCAGAGAGGAGGCTTGAGTCCCAGTAGTGGGAACATTACAAGGCTGATGCTATGCAAAAAAAAGCTTATAAAAAATCTCCAGATATCTCTGTTAAAAATCTAAGCCAATCCCGTATAACCTACAAAGATTAAAGCTAAGGTAATCGTGATAAGCACCGCGCATCACCGTATGATTACGCCGCGGACGAAGGGAGCGGCCACACCGACACTTAGCGGCCTATTATCGACGTATCGCAATTGTTTGTTCGTTTGTGTTTACAATTGCACTATAATTAGAAATAATTACTAGGAGTAGGCAGTAAATTGTGGTGGTATGTAGTTGTTCTAGGTATGGGTAGTAAGGGAACGTTTATGCGATTGTTTTTTTTTCTGTTTGGTGTCATTTTGCTTGTTTTGTGAACAAGTACTTAAGTATTGATAGGTTTTCTTGAAAAACAAGCCAATTTATAGCAAATACGCTAGTTGATTTTTTCTTGTTTCAGACGTAATTAGTATTTGTATATCAGTTGTGGATATTGTCAAATTCAGTTTTGTATGTATCATTGAAGACTGATTGATACCTACAACTGCTTGAGAAGCTTTTGTTGTTATCTGAAATTCTGGTGATGCGGTTTACATAAACAGCGTTCTAGAATGCAATAATCTCATTAACATTATAAAGATGTATGTTTGTGTATGTATGTTTGTTACTCCTTCACGTTCAAACGGCTGAACAATTTTATTCTAAATTTATCCCGGGGCTACTGGCTGGCTGAAAATAAAATTTTAATGTCCAAATAATTATTAACAATCTTCTATTTGAGTTTCACTCATAGATGAGTATTTCCCTAATCTGTGAATTTCGGTATAAAGGTTAGGATGGGTTGTGAGGGTTAGGGGTTTTTGATACCACTCTTATAGTTTTGTCTCAAATGAAGATTACATACATAAATAATATGTAGATTTCTCCACCCAATCTACAAATTTTTAACTGATCGTAATCTCCGTCAAAAAAAAACCTGAGTCCATCACCACACATCCTTACATTAAACAAGTAATTAAACCACAATATAAACAACATTAACACTTAACGTTATCGCCATTTAACACTACATACACATATCTACAACTAGTATATAAGCAGCCAACGTTAATCCAATTAGAGTCTGCCTTGCTATGTCACATTACCATATCATTTGAATTTTAAAATAGACAGAAAATTACACGAAACCTGTTATGGAAGCAGGTGTATGGGTTTACTAATAGATATAGGTGTTGCCTAAATATAATTAGTGGTTTTGTTAGGACAAATTAGTGTGTGCCTCTAAAAGCGCACTTTTAATAGGCGGGCGGTACTTTGGTTATGACATATCGCTGTCTGAGTTGGTGTGTCCTGGTTGATCTGTAGATATGGTAATAAAATTTTTAAGTTTTGCTCTATCGCTTCTTTGACGGCTAGTAGACTATATGGATGTCTGTTTTCTAGATATTGCATCTACAGTCGTAAGATGGGTTTAGTAGATCCTCCTAAAACGACTGTAGATTTTGTGAAAACGCTTAATTTTGTGCTTTTGCAATACGACCATGTGCCGGAGTTTTGGCCCAGATCAAATTGGCCGCCCGGATTATTATTATCTCTTCGGGATGCGGAGGATCAGTCCAAGACACCACACACACTATCCTGCACTAGTCTAATTTTCTCCAATGTCTTACCGTAAACGGTTGTGAATACCGAAACCCTAGAAAGAGTAGCAGAGTGAAGAAGGAGGTTTACTCCTAAAGTAAACCTCCATTTTTCACACTGCCACATTTTCATCTTCATACTCCGCATGACACCAACCGCTATGATAGCTCTTTCTCTGTGTGTCTCTCAGTACTTCTCTAGAAGTCTTTCCCACACTCCCTATGCAACAGTTCTGATAGAATGCTGTCTTTGGTTTCGCCTCAATATCTTATGTATGTTTATAGAGTGCGTCTAATGAAAGCGTGACCTGGAGTTTTTAAGAGATTTTTTTTTGGATTTTACCTCTTTTTTTCAGGTCACGCTTTCATTAGACGGACTATATTATATTTATGAACACACCCATGCTACAAGAGTATTTCCAAAAAGTAGTGTGGGGCTACAGTTCATGAGTACGATCCTTACACAGAAATTATTTATGCATCAAAATTTATCCGACTTAAGTCTAAGTATTTTGCGATTCTTGCATGAGCTTTTCTATTACGAAAAGCATGCGTACTAATCGATTGACTGATTATCTCCACAAGATCTACTGTGGCCAATAAACACGTATAATTCGTATTATACGGTTTACCGTGTCGTAAATGTGATTCTGGTGTTACACGTGTAGCCAAATCTAAGAGTTTACAAAAAAAAAACGATTATTCTAATAATATGATAAAAAACGATTATGCTATTTCATACACCATGTAACAAAATAATCGCACGTTCTGAAAGTAAGTAGTATGTTCAGAATCGGCTACTGAATCGAGTGTCAAGACAGGTTGTATAAGATTATTCCAGTAAACATGACGTAAAAAAAAAAATTACCAAAAAATTTTTTACAAAAAAAATAAATTCGGAAGTTGGTGTTAAATTAATAACGAAGAAACAAACTCAGAAACAGCGACTGCCGCAATCAATGCTATTTCATATTTTTTAGTGCTTTCTATCTAATAACAAAAAACGCTTTGTAAACTTATTTTTTTGTTCAACCTATACTTTCCCACTACTGGGGAAAGGCATCCCCCAACTCCTTTGCAAACATTAGTTAGTTAGTTAGCCTGTTGTATCCCTCTGCTGGACGAAGACCGGGTCTCCTTTTTCCACACACGCCTATTTTGCAAACATTGTCATATTAAAATTCCTACCTATCTTATCCTACCTATAAAACAAATTCTATTTCTCACACCGAGATGAGAAGCAACCATAACTTCAGAAAATAGAATTTATTATTTCATTGTACTCATTTAATAAGTAACATACGCATGTTATATTGCTAATGTTGAGGTGATGATTCACAATACAATACTGCCCCGGGCAATTTATTTCAAGAGCTATATATTTATTGCCTACCGTATCTGCTAAATCTTTCATATTAATTTATTTCAATTTTGTTATTTATTGGCTTGAAATTAAAAGATTGAGTTCAAAATTTCACTTAATGATTTCGAAATTGTGTTCAGGGAATTTATTTTTGGAAATAATCCAGAACTTAATGTAAAATAAGTGCTATTCTAATATAATAATGTGTTTTTGCTTTTTTATGTTCTTCAAAGTAGAGGACACTATCCAATAACCACATCATATACAATACTAGCTATTGCCAACGGCTTTGTCCGCAATAAAGTAGTTTTCTCTATACAAACGTTGGTCCCCTGTTCCTTGTTCGTAAGGGATTATTTTCGGGAAGAAATGCCTACTTTATTGTAATTATTTTTATATGAAATAGGCAAGCCATGGTTTCGTTTGAGCTATGTGTTGATGAATTAAATTTAAATTAAACTCGTATTGATCCACAGCTGCACAAAGGTCTGTCTTTATTTCTATTAAATACCACGATTTTTCTCCCCATCTTTCCAATGCTTAAGGAAGACATCCAGGTCGTCCCGCCATCTCTTTCGTGGTTTATCGCGACAAAAATATGAAGCATAGATCGTCCAATATGTAACTATGTCCTGTCAGTTTGAATCACATCAATGATTAATGTTTTGAACATGTACTGTTAATTTAACATCTAAAACTTTCAGAGAAAAATTGTTGTGTGTGTGTGTGTGTGTATGGTGGATATACTTTACATAATTTCTGTCATCTACAAACTGTCAATTTTTTATGCAACCTCATGATAGGCCTGACAAGTCCATTACAAAACAAAGATCATCTCAGCAATCAATCATTTCATCAACATACATTATCACCTCAACTAAAAAGGCCTAACCTCAAAGCCGGTTTTGACAAGCGGCACCGGGCGGCAAGCCATAGTTTGTGGGTCAAGGTTCTTGGCAATCTGGGTCCTATTCATACCATACGCCCTGAGATTTATGGCAACATTTATTCACTATTATTACGTACCAACCTCACAATTGAATATTATTTTAATAAATGTTGTTACTTATTTCTTATGACTGTATTGAAACCTTGAATTGATAATGGGAATCGCAGATATGTAATTTTGTTTCAATGTGTATAGGGATATTATTTTTAAGTGTTGATATGAAGTTGTTTTTATGTTACTTGAACTGGATAATATACCTGAGTACGTAGAGTTACTTCACACTAAAAGTTCAAGCTTTAGTTCGGTCAGTCAGTCGTCTGGTTTTTTTATTGGGTGCGAAAACTTCAAATAAAATTTCCCACTCTGCTGTGGACGGAGAGAGTTCCTGTTATTTTTTTAAACCTACTCTTGTTCCTTCATTCGAAATTTTGAACTCAATATCAATCATCGCCTTTGAAATTATGATCTAAAATGCAACGCTGCAATTACATGTGTTGTCACTTTGCATTACATGTGTATTTGTTATATCTAATATATGATCGGTCACAAAGAAAAAACTAGTCTAGAAAAAACTAGTACCGGGAGTTCCGTACAAACTTACATAATTATGTAACTAGTTTTATTTCGAAAGATTTTTCCGAATCGCAAAAATTATTTGTTTTTTGACGTAACTGCCAATTTACGGTTTTCGTATATTTTACCTTATTTATATTATATGGTATTGCTTTTTCCCAAATTGTATGATTCTGAGTCAATAAAAAGGCTCCGATAAATTTTGCTTCCCTTGCGAGAGTCAAAATAATATGTGGTATAAATGATGCATAAGTGGCATAGAGGTTTGATTTTACATTATTCCAAGGGTTAACCGACAAATTCGGCCTAAAATTTCCATGCTTTCCGAAGAAAAAGGGTTTTAACAGATAAACAGAAGGACAAACGGACCAGAAAGTGATCTTATGAGGCTTCGCATTTCGCCGGCTTTGATACGGAATCCTAAAAAATACTAACACGCATGATGATGCTGCATTACTTATAATACCTAAGATATTCGTCAAAATGCTGACTCATAGTTCACACACGCGTCAATAGTACTGTAATATTTGATTGATACTCATAAAATGTAGCAATTACTTGATAGGGCCAATTTCACTGCAATTAAAGCGAAACCCAAAAATAGGTCCAAATGGTTCAATTTAAAGTTTGACCTCCCTTAGTAGCTCAGAACTTATACAACCATTTTCAACATTCTTAATTAAATTAATTGTCAGTTAACTATTCTAGGAACAATTAACGCCTTGGGTAAGGTCGGAAATAATAATAATATTTTTTTATTCGTATCGATTGATACAATCGATTACGACACACGCTTAATCGATACAATGGGCGATTCGATTCGATGAAAGACGTCTGACGTGGATTGTACACGGGTAACATTAATACCCTTTTTGTTTAAAGTTAAAAGTTTATCAATCAAGTATCGAAACGCATTGTTTTGAGGATCGATTCATAAGAGTTGTTCTCTTGTTCTGTAATCTGAATTGGTAGCTATTGAATAAGGGAGTTATATAAGGTAATTATGGCTTGTGTCTTAATATTGATTCGGGTTGTGTAATTTTTTATGTTACTAAAAAAATTACAGTGGTATACATCGAGATAGTATTGGTAACCCAGTGGTAACGAGCTCCATTTACAAGTTGTACATTAGTTAATGTATAGGCGCTTTACTATGAGCAATTTATTTCATCACCACTGCTCTCTAAACTGTAAAGGTAACTAGCGTGAGAAAACTGTCATCTTCTAAACCTAAAAACTTTGAAGATACATCCATCGATAAGCATTTGGCCCGCGTGTTTGATTATGGTCCATTGCCCCTTCTAGAGAAGTTTGCTAAGTACAACGAGAGATCCGAAGACAAACTTTTATTAACTAAAATCCTCCTGTTTTCCTAAGTTACCCATTGTGTTCCAAGGCCTCGCTAACTCTCTAAGGAAAAACCTATACCCAAAATGAACTAAACTTTTAAGGATAAAATTTAATTTTTAATTTCCAACCATACAAAATCTTTACAATAATAATAATTACTCAATAACATATCCAAACAATACTCCACTCAAACAAAAAGTCTCGTCCATCACTTACGTACATCCATACATATGACCTTAAATTCAAGTACCGATCTTGCTTTCAATTGTTTTAATATTAAAAAAATAATATTATTTAGCTACGGAGCTAAAGGTCAGTACAACCGGTAGTGGAGATGATTTCATCAGTGTTATGCCTTCACACCGGACTTGGTGAGACGGAACTAAGGGGTAAGATGAAGTGGCGAATGTTTTGTGGTACCTACCTATGTTTGAATTTAGGATTGGGGTGTGGAGGTCTGGTAGGTAGTCACTCCATGGTACTCAGATATCAGACTAATATTATAAAGAGTGAAAGTTTGTGTCTAGGTTACTTGCTCTTACACACTAAAATTGTTGAGTGGATTTGAATGTTCTAGGAATAACATAAACATACATTTTATGTTTCCTTGGGAAAATTTTCATATTATACGCATACGAATCCGCTTTCATTCTTTCCTTTTAATTTGTTTCTTTTTATTTCTTAAAACGTTGCTCCTACTATTTTCTCTAGTAATGTAGATACGTCTACAAACACGTAAACCGAACTGGAATAACCGTTTGTATGTGTACCGCGCGGGTATCGAATTCGCGATATGCAGGACAACAGACAAGTATTTGACAATATGCTATCCGTATTTTTTTGTAGCGTGTTTTAAAATTACACTCTTAATTAAATGTATTTTTGTAATTAATGTATAGTAGTACTCACTGTGACTGTGATCCCATCTGATGGTCAGCAGTAGGTAATACAATCGTTGATGGCGAGGCGCACTAGTTTATTAAGAACCTTTTCACTCTAGCCTTAAAGACACCTAAATTATAATCGGCATATTTTTATTTTTATTCAGGTAATATCTCCAAGTCAAGTATCGTAAGACTTAGAAATACAAATCAAGTATAAAATGCATGTCTTATACCAATCGCTCATAAGTTAGCAGACGTTGAAGGCATAAAATTGCAGATCTAAGTAATTGCAGGATTGATGGATTGACGCCGGCTGGCCGTGCTTGCTTTCAATTAGCAGATCATAAGTTTACGTCCACCTGCACCTAATCCATCATTTACTTAAAGACTTCAATGGATTAGTCATTTGATGGTTCACGTAAATTGATATCGTTATATATGTATATCTACTAATGGTTGGTGTTTAAATTATTATGTTTTGTTGAAAAAACGTGAATAGAATATTTGAGTCCCAAGTAAATATTTCGGTGAAGTTGAGTTTTGTGATATAAACAAAACGCTTTTTCAGTCATGAAAAAAATATACAGGCAAACATAATAATTACAACCTATTTCTTTGTTTACAGTTAATTAAAAAAAAATATTTAAAAAATAGTAGTGTTAACATTTGTATTGAATGTTAGTAGCAAGGTTTACCTAATTTGTATCACACTTGTATAAAAATTGGTTACAAGTATCAGAAGTAAAATTATATCTAGAGTTGGAACAGACAAATAAAAGCGTCATATTCTCATCAATACCGTTCACACTTCACCAATCTCATTGCGACATTTTGTATAACATTGAATCAAAGCGCATTTGTTCTGACTTGAACATGTACAGTCAAGTCGTTAACAATGTTGTCACTTTTTAATTTCTCTTCTCTATCAAATCAGGTTTCCAAATACTTTCGATGTAATAGCACTAAGAAAACTGTTGCATATAAAATAATAGAATTCTGTAGTAACAAAACTTAAAAAAAAATCATATGAAATGAGAGAACCTAATCTTTTCTTTAGAATAGGCATAAAATAATATTGAATCGCTTAAAAATAAAGGCACAAATAGCATGAATCTATTCAGATGGTCTTTTAAGTGGGTAATGAAATAGGAATCAAATAAGTTTCTTTTATTTAAATTTTAGATTCACATTTTTAACTTGCAACTGACGGCCATTCTATGATGGATGCCGCCATTGATATTAAGACAATGACGAACATAAGATGAAACCGATACCTTAACATGACGAATCTGTTTTTACTGTGATTGTACGCAGTGTACATCTATACACACACGACACTGTCCTGTCATTACTATTGCGAATGTAATATAATTAAAATTGATGACTTAATCATCAAGCGCGCTGTTTCAAACTATTGATGGATAGATTAATGAAAAGAAATATCATATTTCATTCATGTTTACTTCGCAATTTTTATTTGTCAATGTTGACAGCCAATCAAGACGAAATGTGCGTGATTTATTTAAAAATTGAGTACTAGTGATCAAACGTTGTGTGTTTGAATAATTTGAAGGTAATTGCAAAGTTAGTTTAGCATTAAAACTGGTTTTAGTTCTCATTTCATACAGAAGTCATTTTATTTTTTTGCTAGTATAAAAGACATCAACGCGTTAGACGATTAACGCGGAAAAATTTTCAAGAAAAAATTAAAGATGTTGTAATGCCCAAAATAACCTTGCAGGCAACACCTATACTTATCAAATAATAAAATGCCAACAGGTGGTTGTATTACGTAATATCTTAATAAACAGTTAGAGTTTTCCCGTCGATACAAGTCGATTTAAAAAACTAATAATAATTATATGTTTTGGAAAAATATTGAGTGGCATCAAGTTTCGTTTCACACCTCTATTTTCGACGATTGCAGCGTATTTAACGTATCTATAGATAATTTTAATAATAGATCCCATATATTAACCGCCGTTGCCGCCCAACTGTTGCTCTATCTAATTTCTAATCTAACTACAACTTAATTAATAGCCACTTGTTGAAATCGATTTCGAGTTTGATTTATAAATCGAATGACCTGTATTTACGCGGCCTATCGAATCGAATATATTATATCGATTAAAAATAACACGTACCTGCGTATGTTCTGCTTAATTTTGTTTATTTGATGGAGCATTTATCGGAATGTTTATTTTTATTTAAAAAAAAAGCGAAATGTCAAGGGGACCAAATTACTCGTTTATAGATAAAATGGTAGATCAATATGTGTGGAGATTAATTATGCTCTCAACGCGTTTTGAAGTAATTAATGTTCCTTGACATAGTAACAGCAGGTTTGATTAGTGTTCTTGTATTTTTAAAAAAAAAGCAAGAGTCAATTTGTTACGTAGTTAATTAATTAAATTCTGTAAATTAAGATGTAGCTATTATTGTTATAATGACACAGCCTGTGATGTGGAAGTGCCAAAGATCAGTTGATTTAAAAATATTTAAAACACATTTAGAAGTCGCGGAAGTCATTTGTGGTGCTTTCGAATGCTCAGGATCCTATTCGTTTTGTTTTTGAATGGCTAGCGAAGGCTTCTATTTGTACCTGCTGATTATTTTCTATTTTTTGTTGTTCCCTATAGTTGTTCGCCATACTTATACACATTTTTTGGTTTATCGTTTAGCATTACTACTAAGCATGAGGTCTGAAAGCTTTAAAACTGCTATTATGAAAGAGAAATCTGACATGATAAATGATATCAAAGGCGCGTATACATAAATACACTCGTTTTGGCTGCCGTAAAAAACGGCGTCTTGGCGAGATAGACTTTAAAATTGTTAAGTATATCTCGTTTACTTTCCTACCAATTTTGATATTATTTTCACAATCAGTATTCTATTTTTCGTATATTTGTTGATAAACCCGGATAGGTAACTATAGTTTTGTCCATGTATTCCCCTACTCACTAGATCATCATCATCTGCCTAGCCTTTTTCCAACTATATTGGTGTCGGTTTCCAGTCAAGTCGGATTTAGCTGATTTTCCCTACTCACCACAAATAGAAACAAATGCCCGTCTACTCACATCTCTAACAAATTTCTCCCACAGTTTACGCACCCATCAAACATTCAAATACCCGTCAATTGTGCCTTAAGTAACGGCCCCTTCACACGAGCCTGTTGGCATGACAAGCCAATTTGTTTGACGCCTTTGAAACGTTAATTGCGACTTGGACAGCTGGTGTGAGGGTGACCTTAGGATGCGTTTAGTGTTGTGTAATGTTGACAGGTAGTGTTTGTTTCATGGGCTCTTTGATTGATCTAAGTGTTGTCAACTTTGGGCAGGTAAACGTTAATTGCTCTATAATTTTAAGTTTAAGATGACATACGCTATAGCAGGTTTAGGTGTACTTGTGTTATGTAAAATGTGATAGAATTTGTTCGTGAAATAAAATTTTGATTCTATTGTTTTTATTATTGTTTGTATTTCACTGACTTCTACCAGAGTACAAGTAGAAAGTTATTCCAAAGGAACATACTCCCGGTATTCAATGTGCTATTTTAGGGCATTTTCTACCTTAATTCATGAATCCCCGACCGGTCTCATAGGACCGCGCTGTTATTGTTTTACTATTGTGTCTCGTTTCGCGGGTATTGATAGGTTAATGTCAACTTTTATCCGTACAAGCGCGAAAAAGTAACAAGCATTCACATACACATTTCACTTCATTTGCTTATTAACTTTTATGTAAGATCCTTAATGATGTCACTTATCTTAAATTTTTTGTTCTAAGAAATGCCAGTTTCCTCGCGATATTTACCTATACCATTTTGAGAACAGTGGTTAATGAAACAGATTACAAAGTAATGCGTCTGAATGCTAAACTGAAGTTTAATCAATAACTCCCTAATAAAAAATATACTTACTCAATTCACAACAGCATCCAAATACCACACAAATCATACCCACCCAACCGAACTACTTCATCCCAAGCTACAGTTATCCGACCATACTCCACATCCACATACTAATTAACCCACCAGTGTCCACCGCTCCACACCCTGAACTGACTGACAATAGCCTCACTCGCGAGCAACCCGAAAAGGCATCGCACGACTCAGCCGACCGCAACAATTTCCTCCGTAGTAATTGACTGTAGGATTTGCATAAGTGGGGTGGCAGTGGTACGTGGTACGTGGTACGCTCCCAAGTGTTCCGCCTCCCACTTTTGGTAGGGGACTAATGTTTGAAAAAGTTTCGTGAGACAGTTTTATAGGGGTTTAGTGAGAGATGTAGTTGAAAAGGTTTCTTGAAAGCCTTTCAACGACTGCAGTGGTAACATAAATGTTTAAATAAAATTAAATCTTAATAACTAAACGACATTTTAGAAATAATAATAATAACAAATAATCAAATTATTTAGATTTTTCGACAATCGTTAGCGCTCACACGACATGAATAGTATTATGATGTAAATCCCATAAATCTTGGACAGAAGAACGGATATTGCATTTATGTTTTATTTTTACGGGGAACTCTGATTAGTATGCGTGGCAGTATTTGGAGGTAGTTCCGCAATGAATGAAATTAATTTTGGATATCTTCTGGATCTATTCTTCAATTGGTTAAATCTTAGAAAAATGGTTTATAGTATGAAACAGCAAAGCTCTGTCTGTATCATTACAGTCAGTTCAATCAACAACCAACTATCACTATCAAGCATTCATTCATCAATTTCTTTGTAGATGAATCCCCTAAAGGCTCCAGGAGAAGAAAAGGCTGTGTCTCGTAATGCACAGTTTTTTTCTGCAACTGCTTATTCCATTTTACACTATTTGTAAGGCAAAATCCAGGTAAAATAATCCGAACTTCCTGATCAAACTAATTGGCTTAATTATAATGCGAAAGTAAGTTTTTGTGTTTGTTGAAGGTGATATTTAATCAGCTCTAAAAAAATTCGACAAATTTTGGCGAAATAAATATCCTCCCATAGCGGTGGATCATTAATGGTTCGCGATAAAGGCGATAACTTTAGGAGGTAAAGAAAAATATTAGAGAGAAAGGAAATAATAAACATTTTTTCACACAAATCTCACACATATCACCTACCCAGAAACCCCTCGCACCCACTAACAATAACATCACAATACAGTCCACGCGACTTTATTAAAAAGCCGGATCAGTGACCAGCAGGCCAGTCCCTGGGCGACAGAAATAACAGGCCGCGATTGACGCGATACATACCATTAGGAACTAACGAACATCTCAATTTAGTTAGCCACCTGCAAGCTGCCTTTAAAATAAACCCAGACTACATTCGGCGTTAGAATGCATTTATTCAATGGTAAAAGTTGATTTTAAAATATTTTTTCATTTATGTTTTTTTTTATTTTCACTAAAGCCGATGGTAGTTACAGAGTATTTTATGGGTATTAGCCGGATCTATGTCGACATTGCGAGCCCGTAACTGCGAGATTAGATTTAAAGAAAAAAACATACAACAAACACAATCAAAATAATAATCTTGAATAGATATTCTACACGCAACGTCACAAAAATGTTGCTACTCAATAGCCCTTATATTTTGTGACTATTACAACAGATCGGATTCGCGATATAATCACTTATATTCCAATTCGGAACGCTGGGTATAAGCGATCATCATTTGAGCAGTCAAGAAAGATAGGCAGTACCCCCGCTGATCTGAAGACATTGACGTCTTAAGAACATTAGGCTGTGGAGGTATGCCGATCTGGGTAAAAAGTTCCGTTAAACTCCCTCGTCCTAATCCTCGTAAAGCTCAATTTTGACCACTTCTTCTTCTTTTCGATTCTATGGTTAACTCGTTAGATTGTTTGGACCCAGTAGGTGGCTACGTTAACTGCAGTATCGTTGGCTCTCATCAAATCCTCCAAAGTTCAGGTATATGGGCACTTGGCACTCCAACGGGTGGCTCAAGTTTTGACCACTGACATGGTCACTGATTGAACACGCCTAAAATAACTAATTAACTGAAAGACCCGCAAGTTGTTCCTATTGGAAAACTTTGGCTCCGACCTAAATCATCATCATCATCATTTTAATCGGAAGACTTCCACTGCTGGACAAAGGCTTCCCCCAAGAGTCGCTACAACCACTGATCCTGTAAGTCTCGCATCCATCGAATTCCCGCAACCTTCACTAGCTCATCAGTCCACCTTGTGGGAGCCCTTCCAACGCCTCATGTGCCATGCCTTTTCCCAACTATATTTACGAGGAGCAGCTGCCTACCAGACCTCCTCAACCCATTAACTGGGGTAACACGGTACTTCATGGCAAGACTGGAGTCAGATTTGCTTCCAACGCCTAAATACCAAAATATTTTAAGTAACAGCAAAATTCTATAAAAACAAATGCACTTCACCAAAGAATTGATTAGAGCGGCGTGCGCGCAGGTCGCTCGACGCGCGCTAATTAATTACACTAACGATTATGGCGCTGCGCACGTGCTCAGCCATTATTTATAGTCGCCATAACGTCCTATTGAATGTGTGGGAATTCAAGGGAAATTATAAGTTCATTTGTGGCAAGTAAGAACTCTTTAGAACTTTCACTCACTTATTAGAGGGCTTTAAATCGCTCAATTTGTTTTTGAAACGAATTTATACCTACGGATATCTATAGTCTTGTTTTTTTTCCTATACTAATCATCTGCTAGTATGGGTTGCTTCCAATATGTGTTGCGTGGTAGTACGGATATTTTTGCCTTTACATATTTTATTTTTATTGTTGATGGGTTCGGGCTGTTTGCTTTAAATTTACAATAATATTGTTTTGGATGCGAGATGCACAGCACTGTTCCTTAAGGCGATACTTGGGGTCAACAGTGGAGGTCTTTCGACTGAAACTATGATGATGATGATTGATTTTGTCTACCTTAAACATTGCCAGCCGTCCGGTAAGATCAAAGCTCAGGTCCAAGCCACACAATGAGTTGCGCACCTCAAAGAAATTACAGCAATATTCACGAGGTTATTCAGGACCGATGCATGCCAGGGCCTTGGATTGTTCAAAAGACCTAACGAAGGGCAACTGTAAGAACACTGTGAATTTGTCTGTAATAATCTGACATAATAAGAGAAATATAAGACTACAAACTTTTAACCTCCAAACATTGCGTGTAGTTCACAACACACAAATTCCTTACAAAACTTAACCCTAGAAAATCTAACACCCAACCCACGTTCACAATATTTAATTACCAACACCGAGGCTTTCCGTGTTAACATTAAGTTAATGTAACGAAACAATTTGTGAGACTTCTTCTTAACAAATGTGTTTCATTTGAATCTGTTAGGAAGCCATTTGACTTCACTCGAGTGCCTCAGGCAAGGCAGTTATTATATTGATATTAGGTGAATTTTGTTATACGTTTTTTTTTTTTAATGGCGTCATATTAAGTGTTGTGCATTAATATTGTTGTTGAAGATGATTTTAATGTGTTTAAGTAATTTGTTAATTGGGTATTTAGTGTGGTTTTAATTTATTGGTGTTTTTAAGAGTTTTAGTGTGTTAAATATAATCTGCTTTAATTATGATTTATATGCATTTATTGTATAAGGGATTTCAATTTTATGATTATTAACGATGTTAATATCTTATTTTGTAAATAAATGATACACACACAATACACACGTGGTAATGACACACTATATATAGATAGTGTCATTACCATCTAATCCCATGCTCTGCTTAGCTTGGGACTAGATAGCGTTGTGTGGATAGTTGTGGAAACATTTTATTATTATTATTATATGCTACGCAAAGGCTTCCCCGATGTAGTTCAGGTACATACGATTTTATTAGTACCTATAATACGTACAAGAGTTATTCAAACAAACATTTCTATCATCAATATCAGTAGCATGACAATTGGCTGAGATCTTCTGAGATTTTTTTAAACTATTGATAAGCTTCTCTTTGACCACTATCACACTTGGTGGTTTAAAAAAAACATATGAGTAACTATAATTCTCGTGAACAACTAACCGTTACTCAAACAAGCATCTGTCAAAAGCTCAACAAATCCCCAATTAGCTTCAACCTTTAACCCACTGAGTTATAACTCCAATTCACTTAATTTTAGCCGGAGTGGAGTCAAACTATCTGCGAGCTACATTGATGCAGTGCGCCATTCGAGTCGCAATCGCACGCATTAGTGGCACTGTGCAGTCATCAGTCTTGTTCTTAGACATTTAGCAAGTGTTTACCTTTTTAGGTTGAGTATGGATCTGGTGTAGAGCGCTAATGGGTTTCTTAAACAAGGTCTATACAACTTACTTAGGTACATATATTGCCAGTATTTTTTTTGAGGTGGGATCATTGTCAATCATTGATTGACTTCTCTAACTGTGTGGTGGAGCACCAGACTTTTAATGCCTAAAACCAGTGCCCCATTCGAGACGCAATCGCACGCATTAGTGGCACTGTGCAGCCATCAGTCTTGTTCTTAGACATTTAGCAAGTGTTTACCTTTTATTACTGAGTATGGATAAGATGTAGAGTGCTAATGGTTTTCTTCAAAAAAGCATTACGCTTAAATACATGTAGAATAAAATAGAATTGGATTTATTCGACGCAGCCAATGCAGAACAATGGCAATAAGACAAAATAAAAAGATACCGAAATACAATACAGTTGCGCGAAGCATATATTACAAGCATTTTTTTTGTCGTGAGAAATCATTCAATGACACGAGAGTGGAGCGAAAGGGCGTGCTAAACTTCTGCTGACTAAAACACCTGTGTCCTTCTAATGTTCCACACATGGGACTCAGGCGTAACCCAACATGTGAGCCCAATGTGGGTTGTTAGATATCAAAAAGTTAATATTGAAAACAAAAATTGATCAAAAATCTATTCAAAACCAAAAAAGGCAATAACCTCAGCATATTTAAACAATAAATAACTTAGCGCTTGTATTCTAAAAGGGCTCGTTGTGATGTCGTTTCACTCTCTCATGTCACAGTGTGATGTTTGAGACAAAAAAAATAGATAAGTTTGTTTTCTGGTGGAAATTCACCGGTACTGTAATGATTTGGGTTTTAAATGACCAGCTTGTCTCATTCATACTCCAAGGTTTAGCCTATCAGTACACGTGTACTAGATGTGAGGGAATCAGTAATTGATCGAGTATGTTTCAATTACCTAAGTGTTTGTATTTATCAGCGAACCGACGAAAGTTGAAGACGGATGGCAGCAATACAGGCTTGCGCACGCGTTGAAAGTCAATGCGCTTTGAGCAACCGCTTTAATTGCTGATGAAATCTATTGGTGCAGGTTGTTCACGTTTCTTGGGCTTCTGAATACCTGTGTTGGTTTGGGTGTCATTTTGTGTGTAGCACATTTTCTTTTGAAGCTTTTGGAATTGACTTTATAATGTGTCTACAAGATTCTAAGAGTACTAGGTACTTGTTAAAAACATGTGAAAACATAGGTATGCCAGGGTAAAAAGTTTTTAGTATTCTTATTTAGTTAGCTGATCATGTTAACATGAGTTTTCTTTTAAGACGTCAAAAAGCGCGCAACTGACTCACTTGTGTCTATCAGTGGCCATTTACATTTTACAATCACAGCATCTCTTTAAAAAATTACCAAGGAACCAGCAGGCATCGACCTTACTGGGCCTCAACATACATTTCAATGCTAATGTTGTTACAATTCTACCACAATGATGAAAGTGTGACTAATGAACTGATATCTTAATTAAACATTGTGAATATGTTTGAATTGCATTCATAATCGACAAATTTCGCTGTAAAAAAACTTACCATGTAATGCACCAAGAAGCTCAAAATAATATTCCAATAACTATCCCTTCAAAACAGTAATCAAAACAAAGACACAAACCACATTAACTCTGCTCAAACACAAAATAACTCAGTACACAGCCGCCATTATAACCAGCCATAGAAATACGTCATAAACAACAATTTTCGCATACATATCGTAGTTCACAGCCACGTAACGGTGGGGAATGCATTATTAAAGCGTAATGTATACAAACATTCGCGGTAGTCTCTGATGTTTATCTAATGGTTCAGGAATTCTGCCCGACGAATATTTTGTGACGACTCACAAGTGCTGTTTGAATTATTTGAGTATTTTTCTAGTATTTTCTTTTGTCAATCTATACTAATATTGACTAATGGTCTAGTGGTTAGTGCCCAGACTGCTATGACGACTTCCAGACTGCTATGTGATGTGTGTGTTGTGTACTTTTTCTACATTTTTATAAATATTTTTTTCTTGTTTACTTTGTGTTTGTAATCGTTGTGCTGTGTCTGTACCGAAATAAAATATTTCTTTTCTATACTATGTAAGGGCCACTAACCACTTCATTCGATTTCGTTTCGATTCCCACCCTAAACAACACAAACATGTGTGACGTATTTAGAAATATCACTCATAACACAAGCTCTGCTTAGTTTAGGACTAGATGGCGTTGTGTGAAAGTTGGGATATTACATTAAAAAATAAATATATTTCTTATGTTTACGAGTTTGCTCATAAAAAATAACCTATGGATAACATGTTCATAAAGATCACTAAAAACCAAATCAGTTCTATCCCAGTCTAACCACACATCAACCAACACCGCTTCAATGAATACATATATCCACTAACCACACAAAACCATTCGCCAACCGGACGGTGTGAGACAGCACTCGGCATAGAACTTATCAATATTCTTAAAAAAACTAACCTATGGATAAGATGTTTATAAACATCGCTAAAAACCAAATCATAAATCCCAGTCTCTAACCACACATCAACCAACACCGCTTCAATGAATACATATATCCACTAACCACACAAAACTATTCGCCAACCGGACGGTGTGAGACAGCACTCGCCATAGAACTTATCAATATTCTAATCCATCCTCCACTGAAACCCTTTTGAGATACTTTGGAAAGTGTAAATCCCTTACACTGAGGCGGGCCCATTAGAGACGGGAATTATTCCACAGATAACTTATCGATACTCGATATAATCGGGTGGTCGGTCGCTTATTGTTTATCGATGCTTCCTGGCCGGCGGACGAGAAAGTACGGATCGATACAATCGATTAATTACGAATACTGTTTGTCTTCTAAGTGCGCAGTGACATCGATTTGAATTTGGAAGCTTTTGTCACAACTTTGTGATTGGTTGATTAGTTATCTCTTTTTTTTTTGATAATTAATTTTGTCATGGATTGATTGGTTAATGCTAATGGTTTAATGAATTGAAATAAAAAATATGCCCAGCGGGTTAGTCTTTTTGCTGTCAAAAAATCAGCATTGTCATTCAGCAACGCTGCTAGTATTTTAGGCTTTATTTCCATTGCCAATTGATAGCAATGCGGATGATTTTTTTTTTATTCTGCCTAATTAGTACTTCTCTTTCCCCTTTTGATACGTGCATTGACAGCGTTTGTTTTTGATTGACTGACATATCAACGCACAGCTAGAACTACCGGAACTAGAGGCGTAAAATTTAGCTTATGGCTTTATGACGTAGACGACGGGCACTAAGCAAAATTCACCTTCTATAGGAGAAACGGGGACCAAAATTTTAATAGTTAAACCAATTATCACGTGGTCTAAAGTTCTGGTAGAAAGTTGTTAGTTTATATAATAGTTACATTCTGTTATAAATATTGAACGCAATTTCACGAAAAAAAAAACACAAAACAAAAACGGTTACCGTCATTAGGCTTGAAATTGATTAAGTTTTTTTTCTGTATCGCTAAACGGCTTGCTCCAGTTTTTTCCAGCGACATTTATGCTAGTTAAAATACCATTTTTATAATGTCGTAATTTTTCATGTCGAGAGAAAGGTTTCTCAATAGTTATGCGAGTGATAGAGAGCGCTTGGAGTACAATAGTCGACACCGAGTCTCAATAGAGATGAGTATCAGCGGTGTAGACCGCTCCGAATTATCGATTGTTCGTATATTACTCGTACGTCGATGTTAGGGCCGATTCACATGCAATCCTATGTTCTTAATATATTTTGTAGTTTCCTCTGCTAAAATAGAAACAGTATTTTACTATGAGGGAATGGACAGTCGGACATCATCACGCCCCAACCACTGCTATAAGAGACACCCTGGGTGGCGGAAGTCGCAGGGTGATCTCCGACCACAACAGCCGTGAGATTGTGGACAGAGAACAATGAGCAGCTCACCTTCCATCCGTCCAGTAATGATGGAGCTCATATCGTCGACGGAACGTGTAGTGCTCTACGCGTACCTCAAAGAGATGTCAGCAAAATCGTAGGGACCCAATTGGGCTGAGAACTCCCAGGGCTACGGCGAATTTTTAAAAGAGGAACCGTGGGCCTAGAACGCAAAAGGACCAAAACTGGTTTTAGTCAGTAGAACTCTACTACGCTTTTTCCATTCTAGAGCGGGCGAAAACATTGGATGATTACCTTACACAAAAAAAAATGCAGATTGATTGACTGAGAAAGCATCAAAGTAAATAATCTGATATTACACGATATCTAAACTGTTAAAAGCATGGAAACTTTCGTTATTCCCTCGCCGTGTGTGCATACCCTTAACACAAACATTTCATATTGTGTATGTCGTTACAATTTCTTGCCGGCAGATTGAACGAAACATTATACTCATATTAACTGTACTATCTGTAATAATGTGCAATTGTACGTACGAGTGTTACATTTCACTAAACGATCGAACTAGAATTCAAATTTATAATAGTAGGTTTCTCTTTATGACTGTACTGTATTATCAGAATACCACCAGCCTCGCTTGAGCCGCATTTGAAGACTTAAAGTAACTCAAAAGGCATTGGAGAAACCTATGCTCGGAGTTTTCTAGCATGATAGGATCGAAAATGAAGATATCTGCAGAAGATATCCGCAGGTTACCGAAAAAACCCAAAAAATCGTCCAACATAGTGGCGATAAATTGCCCAACGTAGTCGCAATAGGTATTGCTCGTAGAACGGATGGTCGATGGGACCGAAAGCTTCCAGAGTGACCGCGCAGCGGAACACGCAGTTGGACGGTCTCCGGCAAGGTGGACCGTTGACCTGGTGAG
The DNA here is from genome assembly GCA_030763345.1 of Mythimna separata. NCBI lineage: Eukaryota > Metazoa > Arthropoda > Insecta > Lepidoptera > Noctuidae > Mythimna > Mythimna separata. The sequence continues at coordinate 1,351,222 of JAKKIA010000033.1, read as the reverse complement.
AGTCGCGGGAATATGGTGGATGCGAGTCGCACAGCACACGTTATGGCAACGCTTGGGCGATTCCTATGACCAACAGTGGACGTCCTTTGGTTCAAATGATGATCTTGCAATTTTGAACTGTTTGCGAAACATGGTTTTATTTTTTTACTAAATTATTTCTCTTTTGTCCACAGTTTTCAAACGCTTTGACATCAACCACCAACCGTCCACCACACTCAACTTCGGATTTTCTAAGGTTAGTTCACTTTTCTTCTTTATATATGTTGCACTAGTTGCTACCAGCGGCTTCGCCCGCATAAAAGTATAAAATTTTGTTTCAAGGGAAAATATCTTAGATGGTATTCCAAAATATAGTCTAGTAAGGTCCATCGAAATACATTCGTACCTAAAGAATTAATACATAAACACACTCACAAACTTTCGATTTTAGAATTTTAGTATGATAAGTAGTGAAAAAACCTTTGCTCCTCACTGTGTGTTCACAAAACATGTAAACTTACATACACAAGACACCCAGATCCGAAACAAATACCATACAAATATTTGCTCCGTACGGGAATCGAACTCGCAACACTTAGCGCAGCAGCCAATCGCTCAACCACTGTACCAACCTTACAAAAAAAACCACGACATTCAAAAAGAAAAACCCTCTATAATCACATCATTTCTTCTGCTTACGACCTGGGAAGGTTCAAAAGCAAGTTGTTCCTGGTAATAAAGCACATCTTACCGCCAGTCAGACACACGCAAAACGCCATAACCCCTAACTTAATTAATTAAAACCTCTCCCAAACTCTGTTTCCCACGCCACGTAATTTTACATTTACAAATTCTCAGTTCTTTTCAAAGCACCCGAACTTACCATCTCTTTTACTCTTATGTGAGTTGTCCAAGTTAGATAAGGACACAAAATACATTTGAATCATTGCGTAAGTCTGTATTAGAGGGGTGTGGTCAATGGCAACCACTCATTATCTTTAATTCTGGGGGTTTTAATCATAAGTTGGAAGCTATTTTTCATATTAGTTGGTACGTATTCTTATTGAACCTTTTTATTTGTGTGCACATATGTTTGGTAAGGTCAGATGTAGCTACTATTAATAATTGTTAACCTACTTACGTAAGCGAAATGTGTGTTCATTTGTCACAGGTTTCAATAACTATCGATACATACATGATAATTATGGCCTCAACTGACCTCTCTAAATTAACTGCAACAGCTGACGTATTTATTGGTCATATGGTATCATGTCAGATTCACTTTCCTAAGAGCTTTGCGAGTTATGTATGGTTACAAGTTTCTTTATCCAGTTCTACTACTACTCGTAGATACTGAAAAATCAACAACTAGTTAAGATTACTTAGTTCACATTTTTTTTATTTATTGTCAACCACATCATCACCAGTGATAGGAATAGGTAGTGCCTATTTGCCTTAACTTCGAAGAACAGAGACAAGAAACGGAGACTTCCTTAGGACTAAATTTTTTCCGAGACATCTGTCCCGAAATTTCGAGACAACACTTAAATACATTTCAAAAAATTGTTATTTGGAATAAGTAATACCTATTACGATCAACAAGTCATTTACAAAATTTTCTCCAAAATAAAAAATTCTGAAAATTTTATGGTTGTAACGATTGTGTATGTTATTTATTATGATAGTCGCAAACTTTTGATAAATTGACGAATTACTTATTCCACATAACAATTTTTTTAATGTATTTTAAGTGTCATCTCGAAATTTCGGGAGTCTCGGAAAAAATTTAGTCCGTTTCTTGTCTCTGTTCTTCGAAGTTTAGGCAAATAGGCACTACCTATTCCTATCACTGATCATCACTTACCAACAGGTGAAATAGAGGTCAAACGCGAGCCTATCTATACGTATAAACAAAAGGAGAAACTGACTGACTGACATATCGAAGCACAGCCGAAACTACTGGGCCTGGAAACGTGAAACTTTGCACAAGGTTTCCTGTTATGACATAGGCGAGCACTAAGAGAGGGGATAAAACGGTTGTCCAAAGTTTGTGTCGAGAAACCCACTTCAAGCAGTCAGGCCGCTGGCAGAACCTAGTCAATAATAAAACAAAAAAAGACATTTAAATGACCATATGGCGATATTCACCATAACACAAGATATTGGTGTGACCCGCGATTGCCATTCAACTGTCCATATGGTCCAAGATTTATCCACTATAATGAGATACGCAACTCTAGTATATCATAGTTCAAACGATAATGCAAATTAGAACGGTGAACACAACATTGTATGTTTCCATATAGATATGTTGTACAAATGAGATCGATCTATTAATAGGTCCTAGATAAAGAACTAGGTTGAAACTATGAATATTTAAGTGCTCTTTAGCTAGACCATGAGAAAGATCAGGTCGCATTATATTAGTTCAAGGATGCTGGATTGTACGAAAGAGTCATCAAGATCTTGGAACAGAAAGGGCGACTAAGGGAATATGAGTGGGTCAAATACTCGTAACTAAGGAGTTACGTAAGGGAAGGCCCTTCTAGGTGCAGCCAGAGGGTGTGCCAGACTTTTAAGCGTAGACTAAGGCCTACTGACCATGGATGCGTAGCTTCATCATCATTTCATCATCTGCCTAGCCTTTTCCCAACTATATTGGGGTCGGCTTCCAGTCAAGCCAGATTTAGCTGAATACCAGTATTTTACGAGGAGCGGCTGCCTACCAGACCTCCACAACCTACTGACTGGGGTTTTTTTTTTTTTTTTTTATGGTAGGGGAATCATCAGAATGACTTCCCCCGCTCTTGGGCGGAGCGGGAGGGCGTGTCAGACTTTTACTGACTAAACCCCTACCCCGTTCCTTCGTTGCCTTCGTTCTGGGGGGGACTCGGTATCAACCGTTAGGAATACCACATGTTCCCCCCAGAGGCTTCGGCCCTACCGGGCCCCTACAGTTTGCTGACATCTCCTTGAGGCGCGCGTGGAACAGAACGCGCCGTTGACGGCTGGGCTCGGTCCAGATTATTTCCAGACTGCCGGACGGTGAGCTACCCAGTGCTCGCCGTCCGCGAACCCGCGCCTACGGTGGTCGGAAATCGGGATCGGGATCTCGGCGGCGGCGGCGTGAGGACCGTTCCCTCACGCGCTCGCGGTCAGCAGCCTCCTTCACGAGCATCACTGCTTCGCAGAAGAAGGCGACCGCATGCCAACCCTCCTCGCTCCGGACCATGGCCTGAACCAGGGCCCGGCGCGAGAGGTCGCCGCTCCCGATAGTCTCCACGAGGACACGGCGGTGCTCCGCCCAAGCGGGGCACACTTCTACCGTGTGCTCCACCGTGTCCTTCGGGCGGTCCACACAGTGGCGACACCCGGGCGTCCTCTCCTGCTTGATTCGATGCAGGAACCTCCCGAACTTACCGTGTCCGGTGAGGACCTGCGTCACACGGAAAGAGAGGACGCCGTGACCTCTTTCCAACCACTCCTCAAAGAGGGGCCTAACCGCCTCAATGACGGCGTGCCCAGCACTGGGTTGCGACAGTCGCAGTCGCCATGCCACCCTAAGATCCCGCCGGAACTCTGTCCGCCATGCCGCGACTTGTCGCGGCAGCGGAGTTTCGCCCCGGCGTTGCATCTCCACGCACTGACTGGGGTAAGAACCGTCTTACCCCAGTCCAGTCTTGCCATGAAGTACCGATTTTATGGCAAGACTGGAGTCAGATTGGCTTCTGACTATCCGTAACGACTGCCAAAGATACTAAAAAAAAAAAAAAAAAAAAGACAGCCGGGACCTACGGCTTAACCGAGGCACGGAGGAAATTCGTTATGTTAAGATGGTCACCCGTCCACAGACCAACAGTACGGCTGTTATTATCTAGCCACGAGCTCCTACGAATAGCCTCATAGACGCGTATTCGTTAATCTACGCTTGGTATACGTGACAAAGCAGTGACGTCGCGCATCGTGCCATCATTGACACAGTTTTATAGTTTTGTATGCAAGCTTCTCGTAGGTGTACACCAAGCATGTAATGATGACTACGCGTCTGTGGACTGTAGGTCTAATAAACCCTTGCTTTTTCAATTGCCCTTTGCGATTCTGGACTGCAGTGACTCAATATTTTTTTCACTAATATGTACTTTTCTAAGTAAGTCAGAAGCCAGTAAATCTGACTCCAGTCTTGCCATGAAGTACCGTGTTACCCCAGTTAATGGGTTGTGGAGGTCTGGTAGGCAGCCGCTCCTTGTAAAATACTGGTATTCAGCTAAATCTGGCTTGACTGGAAACCGAACCCAGTATAGTTGGGAAAAGGCTAGATAGATGATGATGTACGTTTCTAAGTTTAGCTAGGACAGTACTGATGTCCCGTGCCTTAGACCTTTTTCACATTTTCCGATCCGATATCGGTATCGGACGCCGATACGATATCGGGGTAAGGTAAATGTATGAGATATGTACCTGTCTTTCATATTGTCCGACCCGATATCGGATATCGGAGCACAGCATTTCATACATTTTACTTACCCCGATATCGTATCGGCGTCCGATACCGATATCGGATCGGAAAATGTGAAAACGGTCTTAGAAGGTACGTAAAAACGTTGGTCTCAGTTGTCATTCCTAGATCGTTGACAGTCGTTACAGGTAGTCAAATACCAAAAAGTCTTTCTCCTTAAGTATTAAGGAAGTATCGTTTTGCCTAGTAACTGGATTATTGGGCTGTATCTGGTTATATTGAAAGTCGACCCTAAGCTAGTTGGGAAAAGGCTAGTTGGAATTTGATAGACTTTATAGTGTAGACTAAATCATGACTCTATGTAAGTTTATTGCAAAAAATATTTAGGTCAACGAAAGAGAGAATAAACACAAACAAAAATAAATTGAAACCTATTGTAACAAAGAAGTCAAGGCAAATGCAAAATTAAACACAACAAAATTATAAACACCAAAAATTCGCAAATCGATTAAATAATTACACACACTCGTAAACCGTCAAATGACTGTTTTCCGTTAAAATATCGATTATCTTATGAATATTTAACAATGTAATTCAATGTAACACTAAATTATTTTATTGCCAAATAAACTTATAAATATCAGAAGTTCAAGATCTTTTCGATTCTTACTATTTTTAGGGTTCCGTGCCCAAAGGCTTAAAGGACCCTATTACTAAGATTTCACTATCCATCCACCTGTCTGCCCGTCTGTCACCGGACTGTATATCATGAATCGTGATAGCTAGACAGTTGTAATTTTCACTGATGATGTATTTCTACTACCGCTATAACAACAAATAGGTACTAAAAACAGAATAAAATAAAATTTTACTGGGGCTTCTAACAACAAACGTGATTTTTTTGCCGTTTTTGCTACGGATGATACGGAAAACTTTGTGCTCAAGACCGACTCGCACTTGGCCAGTTTTTTGTCAGTATTGAGAAAGATTCGGGTAATAATAGTTACTAAGTTGCTTTATCATTTTACCAATGATGGATAGAACAATAGAATTAGTAGTTAACGCTCAGTAGTAAGAACATTATGACACAGTAGATTTATAAAATACTGACTAGTTCTTGATTGAGACGAAAAAATCTTATTCGGATCATAAGTTTTCGAAAAAACATTTTAAAATTACGGCAACGCTGGCACAGTGGTTGAACGGTTGCGTAGCATGTCGTGGAATCGATCAGCACGCGGAACAAATATAATTATGGTCTTCAAATGTTTTTTCCGGGACGTGTGATCTACTATGCTGGCCCAGTGCCGGTTGGTGGATGTCAGATGTCTTCAAATTTTTAGTTCTTCGACTTATCGGTTTCCTTTCCTCCACAGTTTTCAGAGCAGTGGTGATGAAATAAATTACATAAAACTCATAGGCTATATTTGAACCAGGTGGCCCTCCAAAACCACTCTTTCATAAGTCAACTGAAGTGCAGAAATGAGATCCTCTTGTTTCACCCTAAATCGGGAAAAGTCACTGGGTGTTTACTGTTTACACTGTTTATCCAACACACAAAAACCACTGAGTCACCACCACTCTACTCAAGACAGTAATAACTTAAAGTATCTCAATTGTCTTTCACTTTCGCAGGCGCTAAACGGGTTCCTGATGATGATGACACAGAACGGCAAACTGCTTTACATATCGGACAACGCGGCGGAATACCTGGGACATTCTATGGTAAGCTATGTTCAGTTACTATTGTCATTATATCGTCTTAGGCCGGTTGCAGACTAAGAGACTAGCTAAGTTTGCTGGACTGTATTGAGGTGGAAAATCGTTAAATAGCTGACTAAAAAAATTAGTGTCAGTAAATGGCTAGTTTTTTTGGTGACTTTTTGCTGACATAAGTTTTAAAACCGTGGGGTGCCAGCAGGATTGAAGCCTATAACTGGAGTGACGGGTTTGCTTCTGAAAGAAAAATCTGGGGCCCTGGAACAAAACGCAAAGTAGGAACATACGAGTGGGTTTTAGTCAGTAAAAGTAAGTCTGACACGTCGTTCGGCTCCACCAAAGAGCGAGAGAAGTTGTAAGATGATTTCCAAAACGAAATTCCAAAAGGTAACACTTTCTGGACCGTGAAACGCAAAAGACAACTGAAGGAACACAGGCGGGTGTTTGTGAGTAAAAAAAAAAAAAAAGAAAGAAAATCTGGCACATCCTCGTACCAAAAAAAAAAGAAAACAAAAAATATAGACGAGGCAAGGCGAATTTGAATAATGAAGCTAAGCGCTATCAGCACATCTTAATTGAATTTAACAGCTGTCATTGTCAACAATGCTTTGGAATATTAGTACTGGCAACTCTACTGTGGTAGGCATTAACTAAGTGCGAATTAAGCATAAAGAAAGAATGAAGACATTTTTATTTGGCACACCATGATTCATGAACAAGCAGATAATTGCAAACTTAAATTAAAAATTTAAAAAAAAACAATATAATGTGTAAGCACAATCGGCCTTATAATGCTCCCACTACTGGGACTCGGGCCTTCCCTCGCGGGCCCAGTGCGGATTGGTGTACTAGGTCATGCCAGTTTCCTCAAGATGTTTCCCTTCACCGTTTTGAGAGCAGTGGTGATGCAATAAATTAAACAAAGTAATGCGCCTGTCTGGGTTTAAACCCGAACACAGCCTTTAGTAGGGGGTTCCACTCCACTTCACGCACAGTAAAAGTGTGCCCAAAAAGGCTTTGTACATATATGAATGTGATGTCCACCATGTATCGGTGACGCAACGCCGTACGTTTAGTGGTCCAATGATAGAACAGACATGGCAAAATTAAATTGTGCAATTCCAAAACTAAAGTGAAAACCGTCAATAGGTAGTATTATAAGTTTTCGAACATACTTATTATATTCTAACTTCTTAGAAGTGGCCACTTAAGGTTATCAATCAAAAATAAATGTCAAACTCTGACAACATATTTAGCCTAACCTTTAAATATAGGTTTAAAAGCTTTAATTAGCCATATCTAATCTACTGTCAATTTTTAGCTTTAACGATTTGGCTAACACTTTTATAGATACTGAAATGTGACAGGTTCAAAGCAAGCACTTACACAAAAATTGTTATGTCGTAATATGATATCCGTTTTCCGGAAAGGGTAAAGAGCCTATTAGATTTAAATACTTAATAGAAATTGTGCATATTGCTATTTAGGAATTGATCATATATCTAAACAACATCCTGCTTCCAGTCATCGTAGGTGTGGGCTTGCGGAAGGCGAGTAATGGGTAGCTCACTGTCTGGTAGGCACCAAATCCGGGTCAACAGCGTGTTGTGAGCAGTTGGGGCCGACGCCTGCTAGGGCTACCGAAGGAGTTTCCGTAGCCTTCGTTAAACAATGTACTAATCAAAGCCTTTACAAAAAGGGAAACTGAAGGAACACTGTTGGTAAAAGTCTGACACTCCCTCCCGCTCCAACCAGAGCGTACTTATACTTACTCTTGCCTTTATAATATTAGTGTGATGGGTAAAATTTATCAGTAAAAAACCTATTTTTAAAAAACTGAACGTCGAATCTAGGCTCCAACCCTCAACAGTCGCACTTGACCAACAAGACCTCAAAAATAAAAAAAAGCAACATCAATTCACAACAAAAAAATCTATTACCATTATCCACAAAGATCTATAGGCATGACATTTCAAGTCTAGCAAAACCACAAGATATGGCAATACTTTCAATTTTTGTAACAAAGCACGCCGGTGGGTCCGGATACAAATGGTACCGTCTGACCCCAAATAGTTCCTCGTTAGCTTGCGCCGGCGCACGTGAATTAATCACTATGTTTTATTGTTAGCCGCGCCCTGTATACAGGTTGATGTGATTAGGTTGAAAAGTATGTGTGTTGTTGATGATTAGCGAGATTTTGTATTATATTAAACCATTTTTTTAGTTTTAGGTGGGAAGTTATCCAATAAATTTTCCCACTCTGAAGTGGAGCGGGAAGGCGTGTCAGACTTTTACTGACTAAAACCCACTCCTATGTTCCTTCTTTGCCTTCTTTTCAGGACCCCAGGGCTCTCTTTCGCACTTCCTAGTAGGTTTCGGCCTTGCTGGGCCCCTACGGTTTTCCTGACATTTCATTCAGGCACGCGTAGAACACTACGCGCCGTCGACGATTCGGCCTCAGTCTGATCTGAATGGTAAACTCGGTCGAACGGCCGGAAATTAAACCCTTAAGATGATAAAATGGGGTTCCTAAGTTTGCATGAATGGGGTATCTCCTTTACGCAGGCGAAGCCACTAACAGAAGGTAGTCTCCTAATAAAATCATCGCGCTTTCTCAGCCAACCGACAACAACCTGTACTACACCCATTTTGGCGGCCTCTCCGTGTGAAAACTAGCTACCACACATGTATACCTAATGATTGCCAGTCAATATGTCCAAATTGTGATTAATAGGGCGTCGGCACACTATCAAAACGAATCGTAGCTTATCTAGAGATTCATATTTTTTCGCTCAAATGCATCCGTGGCTCTGTTTTGACCAGTCAAAGCGGCTTGTCAGATAATGTTTCGGATTAAATGTCAAAGTAAGACTGAGATAACAATATTTGGCCGTAATTAAATGGTACATCTAGTTTTAGGCTTGCTTGTTTAAGCAAAAAAAATGTTTGCTAATAATAAATGTCAAAGTAACTTCGTCTGTAACGCTTTCACGTTTAAACTACTAAAATGATTTTGATAAAAGGACATGTCCATAAATGTATGGACCAAAAACCCAGAATCGACAGAAATGAAATGTATACCAGTGAATTGACATCGAAATATAATATAATTTTACCAAGGGGGCAACCCTGAAATCGTTATAGTATAAGAGCTAGGAGCAAAATAAAATAAGAAAAAAATTCGTTTAAAACAATAATAAAATAAGTTTACGTCATGTTGTGGCTTAATATGACGTTGTATCACTTGTGATAATTATCATTAACACATTTCACAAGCAACAGCAACATAATAACAACATCATATTAAATCACAACATAACAAACACTCTGTTTTTTGTATATTTTTTTTCTTTTGGCCCATAATACTACAATCGTTACAGTACTGTGTGTATTATTGGTAATTCTGTGGCTAAAGATTGCAAATATAAAAATAATTGTTATAGTATAGGAGCCTTAGCTCCTATTCTATAACCACACATGGCTCACCCACAACATGGCTCTTAAGCCATGTTGTGGGTGAGAATATCGTTGTTAATCATTTATTTTCATAATGTAAGTCTTATTGTGATAAGTTCTAATGATATTTCCTATGACAACAACGACATTCTAACCCACAATAACTTGTGTTACACATGAATGTACAAGCAAAAGAAATACTCTAACTTTTATACTTATTTTTGTTCGCTCATAGATACTACAATCAACGTAATGTGTGTTGTTGGTAATTATGTTGCTTTCGATAAAAAAAAATCAACAGTTATTATCATAAAAACTTTATTGCCCAAATAATCAAAGAAAATACAGTTTGGAATTATACACAAACTATACACGAACTAAAAACATGTACGCGGTTTTATTATAATTGTAACAGTAATCTCTTTTATTTATTAATTATTTTCTATGTCCAAACATACTAAGTCTAAAAATCCCGCAGGTTGAATCAAATCACTTTCGTATTTTTTTATTTGCAATCCTTAGCTACATAATTACCAATAATACACACAGTGCTATACCGATTGTAGTATCTATGGGCCAAATAAAAATAAAAAAACATTAAAATAAAATAATTTTTTACTTATTTTCTTTTGTTCTTAGCTCCTATACTACAACGATTTCAGGGTTGCCACTTTGGCAACATTGTATTATATTTAAATGCCAATCCATTGGTACACAGTTCATTTCTGTCGACTCTGGGTCATTTTTTGGACATCATCTTTGCTACGGAGTAAACTTGAACTATTACTACCATTTTGTTTTCTTATCACCATCCTTAGTCTGTGTTTCGTGAGTGTGACTATAACAGCAAAAAATCTGTCAGAATACCTGACCAGTGCTGCATTATTTATGCTTTTTTATAAATATTACAGCAAATGCTGAGATATGCTCTTTTAGCCTGACATTGGTCTTTAATGTTGTTATTTTATTTTATTCCATTAATGTTTTATTAATAGTTTATCATTTACTTTATTTAGTCATTTTCCCTGTGTCATTCTTAAAGATGTATGCTCTGTTTGCTTTCTTTCAATTCTATGTACAAAATCTGAATAACCAACAACCTGGTTATGATTCAGAATTTGTATTTAGAATCGGTTCTCTTTTCCAGTTAGTTTATCACAGATGTTAGCTTTAATAATGACGTGTGTTGAGGTAGATCTTGTAATTGATAAGAAGTTTACTAAGCTTAATGAAGTATGAATCATTATGTTATCTACATGTTGTGCTGACGTCATTGGATTACGGATCAAGGTAGTTTTTGACCTTCAAACTGGATTAACCCATTTTAAATTCTGATTAAATCCTATCCAATTTTTATATTTTCCTTAATGAGAAACAAATACAATAAAGGAATAGGTGCATATTGGACTATATTGCTACACGTGGTTAATATGCGCTGAAGAGTTTATGAGTCATATATCTCTCAGTCAGTAACATTCACTGAGTTATGACGATCGTCAAAGTTAAAAAAGATTGTGACCGACCACGAGATGTTTCGGGAGACATGTCGAAATTTTTTATGACTTTATTTTGGCAGTCTAGACTTTATTCAACTTTTTTTCAAAACTCTGTGGTTGAATAGAATACCATTCTCCAGAACGTCTGCTTAATATACTTTGTGTCCCATCGTGTGTAAATAAACAAAACGAATTAGGTATTTAGATCATTTTTTTTTTATATTTAATTAAAGTTGTATTATTCTAAACTTTTATATGTATTAATTAGGGCCTCGTTCACCATCTCCGAGTAGGCACTACTCACTGAATAAATTCAAAAATGTGACAGATTTTGTATGAAATTATCTGCCAAGTAAGATACTCGAAACTTAATCATAGGTGGTGAAATAGGCCCTTAGTCATCTACAACAAACAACAGTTTTACGAACTTATGAGTTTTAGAAGCTCTTTTTACAATACCCGGAATGTTCGCGGCCTACTTTATTATTACAAAGTAGAAATACGCCCAAGAATACAGCATTCAAAAGTCACTGAGAGGCAATTCCCGGCCACCCATAGTCTCAAGCTTACATACGACGATCTATTGTTGCTCATTAGCTCGCCGTCCAAATGTCTGGTAAGAACCGAGCCCGAGTCGTCATGTATTCTATGCGCACCTCAAAGAGATGTCAACAAAACCGTAGGGACTCATTCAGGCCAATACCGACTGGATTTTTTAGATGAGAACTTATCATGGCCCAGATACGCAAAGGGCAACAAAAGGCCACAGGTAGGATTTAGTCCGTAAAAATCTGACACGGTCTCTAGCTTCATGATAAAGTGGAAGAAGTCATTTGATGATTTTCCACCTCTAAAAAGCGTTAACAACTCTCTGATTATTTTTGTTCACGTAAAATAATTACAAATAGCTTTCAACACTTCAATTTTCATTTTGCAACCGTTTGACCAGTGGCAACAGACAAACAATAAATAACTTAACAACAAGTGAAAGCAGCCGGATATTAAGAATAAGAACTAAATTGCAAAATATTAATTTGACTGTGTCCCGTAATCAATAAAAATATATCATATTATCACCATGTCCCCTGCGGGCGGCTCTAAATACTGTATCAATTATTGTGATAAACTTTTGACACTCAATTACTCTTTGATTTATGATATCTAGTTTAGAAAAAGAACTATCTAAAACCTTGGAAATGTATACTACGTAACATAGTAACCGCACATCCTGTAAGTGTGTTATGTTAAGTGTATCGATCATTGAATTAATTTCAGCTTTTCAAAGTAGGTATTTTTATCAGTATTTATTGTTAACCATCTTAACATACCGAGTTTCCTCCGTGTCTCGGAAAGCACGGTAGGTCCCGGCTGTCATTTGTAGATCTTTGGCAGTCGTTACGAATAGTCAGAAACCAGTAAATCTGACTCGTCTTGCCATAAAGTACCGTGTTACCCCAGTTAATGGGTTGTGGAGGTCTGTTAGGCAGCCGCTCCTCGTAAAATACTGGTATTCAGCTAAATCCGGCTTGACTGGAAGCCGACCCCAATATAGTTGGGAAAAAGGCTAGGCAGATGATTTGGGCTTCAGCGACCCGTTCATTATTTCAGCCGAAAGCCATCCATTGCAATTGCTGGACTAAGGTCTTACTCAAGAGTCACCACAATGACCGCTCCTGTACTCCTCCTGTCCTCCTACTTCTCGCATTCATTAGATTCCCGCGACCCTCGCTAGGTCGTCGCTCTACTTTGTGAGAGGCCTTTTAAGGCTACGTTTTCTGATACTTTGCAGTCGCCAAGTTTAGAACCTTTTAATCTGGACTGATTTGCGAGCAACTTAAATTTGACGCTTTTTCGAACTACATATGTCGGTAACCTTGCCTACCCTGCAGATATCTTAATTCCTGATTCGATCACAATAGGAATCTCCGAACATAGTCCTTTCCATTGCCCTTTGGGTGACTTTAAACAACGACCCGATACGACTGTAAAGATCTGCAAGGACTCATTAGTAAAATTGACCTATTAGAAAGTTCCATAATTACGTACGGTTCCTTTATCGGTCTACAATCAGAACGAATAAAGACTAAATAGTATCCGGCTTCAGAAATTTCAAGATAATCCTTAGTTCATCTCTTGACGATAACTCATCCATCGATGGAGTTCCCACGATACACTTCTTATGAGCCGGTAATGTTACTATCGATACAACTATTATTATCTCGTCTAAACATCGAAATTATACCTTAATTTCTACAAGATAAGAACTAGTTTGGAACGAAATGGAGCCCACCTCCGAGCAATATTTTATTGTTATTCCGCAATTAAGATTAATGATAAGACTTAGACGCAGTAAGTACTTAATCCAAATATCTAGTTTAAAAAATTCTTAAGAACGAGCTCGATTAGAACGGGGAGGATTCTGTAGCATTTATTTTATTTTATCTTTCGTTCTTAATTATAATCAATATATGCCTCTAAAATAGTCATTTACAGTAACCATCTGTTTGAAATAGTATATGAATGAAATACACAAGTAATAAAACTTCATTCTGGGGAAAATAAGTATTAATACACAAGTCGAAACCAAAAAAAATAAATATCGACTTGAAAACGAAAGATTTTCGGATTCTTAAAGCAACTTTAGGTCAACAGGTTCCAAACAGTTGCACTTACAATATTCATGTTTGGTTATTAAGCAATAAAAACACGAATGGAGATATAGTATATAATACCGATATAAAAGTTTTCAGCGCCTTCCAAGAAAATTGACGAAAGGGGTCCCAATCGAATGGGTCGATCGAAAGAGTCAATTGCGATTGAAGATCTTTACATGAATGACTCCTATTGATGCAAAAATTGATCGTTTCAAACTCAAAACTACTACTTAACAACATAACACTTTAAAACTTTAGAAGCTAGTGCACCGGCAAGAAACTCCCATGTCTAATAAAAAAAAAATGATTTTACAATTAAATATCGAAACTCCTGATCCTAGAACGGAATCGGCAACAACTGATGGACACAGCCGTGGTTTTAGTCAGTAAAAGTCTAACACCCTATATACCCTAAACGGGGAGAAGTCATTAGATGATTTCCTAGTTAAAGGTTTTACCATACGTCTTACGGAACTCTATAAAACAATGCTGATATCGTAAATACGCCTATGAGATCAGATCGATGCGTAGGAGTGTCCTCTAACAGTACTCGTATTGTTTATAATTTATTATAAAATGTCAAACAAAGTGGTTGTTATCTTTCTACACTTCGATAAAGCTGCGTTTTCACTCGATAGAGAGAGATGATTTATTAAGATCTTTGGCGAATGGCTGCAATCAGGTAGGTAATCGGTTAAGATAGATATCATTGTTTGATTTTCAAAAGAGCCCGCTGTGCCTAGGCCGTGTAGTATTGTTTGAAAGAGTTACAGTGATTTTTAAAACTAGTTACTGCCAGCGATTTTGCCCGCGTGGTTTAAAAAATGAATCGCAAAGGACATACTCCTGGGGTAAAAAATATCCTATGTTCTATAGAACATAGGATATTTTTTTTGGTATACCAGGACATGGTCTACTCGTGTACCAACGGTTCATCAGAACCTTCATACATAACTTTGGACACACGGAGGCGCGTCATCCCTTTAAGAGGTGAATTTTGCAAAATCTTCTCTTAGTGCTCGCCAACGTCATAAACGGAAGCCTGTAAAATTTCACGCTCCTAGTCCCAGTCGTTTCGGCTACTCAGCTGCTGTTAGCAGTTTCTCCCGCGTGATATTAGAAAATTCTCCCAAAGGAACTTACTCGCAAGAAAAAAGTATCACATTATGTGCTATTCCACGAACACGTTCTACCAGTGTACCAAATCCATTCATAATTTTAAGTGTCAAGAAGTAACAAACATACAAGCACTCACAAATTTTCGCCTTTATTTTAATGTGATATTGGTTGCCTAGTATTTTCATCAGAGAATATCAGCATAACTAACCACAATGCCCATGTATCGACCTTGTGGAACCACAGTGAACATTCGCCTTAACTCTTCCAATAATTCAGGCCTTATTACCATTATCAGATCATTTGGACTTTAATTGGGTACCAACGAATGGTTTTTATTACTCCCTCCTATAATGTAATGAAGCGATAACCTTTGGGAATGATTGAGTATTAAATGTCAAATAAAAATTATGTTCCCTTTGTCCGTTTTACTACCAACTTTAATCATTTTGTGTAGTTTATTTTTGTAGTGGTCAGCTGTTACGAATTTCGAGAATTTATTAAATTAATATTTAAAGGCTAGCTTCTGCCAGCAGCAATTAGAAACTTGTACCAAGGTATTATACTCTTGGTATAAAAGTGTCCTATATAAGTATACTATTCTAAGACATGTTCTACCCTTATCCCAAACATACCTTTTAGCTGTTAAGAAGCGAACGATAAGAAGTATCAAACATAGATACTAAACTTTTGCCTATATAATATTAGTGTAATAATGCTATCGTGACCATCATCAAGAGCTTTCCTCAAAGAGATGTTAATAAATCGAAGGGGCTCTGCAGGGTGGAAAAGGAAACCCGTGGTACTAGAAAGCAAAGAGAAACTAAAAGTCGCAGGTATGATTTTAGTCATTAAAGTCTGTTTCACCCTTCCACTTAACACTAGATTGAGAGAAGTCATTGGACAATTTTCAGCCTTATAAAAAATGGCGTTCCTGCGACTCACATATTTTAGCTACTACAAATATATGCCTAGATTTTCCAAAACTAAATAACTCAAAAAAGAGTGGTCGTTTCATACTAAATACCACAACCTAATCTTCGTCAGTACTAAAACAATTTTACCCACAAAACAGTTTCTGCAAATCGTACAAAACTCTTCTATAATTGATGTACATCTTAAGCAACCGTAAGATCGAAGATTACCGTTGTCCTAAGAGACAATATAATTATCTGCGCACAATTATTCGCGGCTGAATTAATGGCTTTAATTACATTATTTATGATGTCCGCTCTAGCGGGAATGTAGGCTTTTGTTTTTCTCCTTGCGTCACTTAAATTGGTTTGTTGGCAGATGTTTCTACATTTGTAGTAATCAAAGACAATCAAAAAGCTAACTGAGATTAGAGATTTCATTATCGTCATTTTAAAATTTGAAGACATGTGACATCCACCAATCCGCACTGGGCCCGCGTGGTGGACTACCGCCCATTCCCTCTCCTGGAGAGAGGAGCCCTGAGTCCCAACAGTGGGAACATTACAAGGCCGATAATGCTAAATGTTAATGCTAATGCATTTAAGCCGAGAAACTTCCATTGTTGGAAACAGGCTTCCCTCATGTACTGCTACAATGAATTTGTGTTCTGTGCATCTCGCATTAGACTAGAGATTTTGCCGAAAATAATGGTACCTATGAACATATTGAAAAAAAGGACAACCAACAAAAAAATACTCATAAAATTGTTAACGATAGTATATCAGAGTTTTTACCATGACGTGTTAAAATGACAAGCTTGCGATAGTCAGTAAAAGTTAACACTCCTGCTCCACAAACGAGAGAAGATATTTGAAAAATTCTTATCCATAGCAAACAGATGCTATATATCTATAGGAAGCAAAATATAGCACTCATCCTCTATTAAAGTGTAAATGTTGAAATCTCTTATTTATCTTTACCTGTAAGTCGGCAGAAGTGACCTACCCATCTGACCGACTAAGGGGGTGGCAACCAACACAATCAAAGCCTCCGCACCGTTGCAATGAGGTCTTCCCCACAAGATAATGCCATCTCCCCATCATCACTAACCGCACACGTAGACCAGACCCTACCATAAACAATAGAAGAACGCACAATTCAATATGCAAAACAATGTAATGATAATGCTTTAGACAATACTCTGTCGCTAACCACTATATCGATTTATTGATGTTCAATATTAAATACTTGAGCAAGAAAAGTAACCAGCATCCCTTGACCTTCCACAGCGAATTGGCGAACCCCTCTGTGTTTTAAAGTGTTGGAGAAATCAAGCGGCAGGGAAGGTCTTGTGAAAACGGTTATCCAAGTAAGGAATGGGTTGAACCGCGCCTAAGCCTTGGGCAATCCGGTATTTATCATTGCCATTGTGTATGCGCCCTTTGTAGTTTTCAAGTACTAAAATGACTTCACACTACGGGCAATGATATGTCGTTAATGTCAGTTACTATCGGAGATTCAAATGTTAGTAGGCAAAGTTCTTCGGTCAATATTTTGAGTGATTTATATATGAAGGTTCTGAATTTATTGTTAGAATACTAGCTTCTATCGGCGGCTTTTCCTGTGTGAAAGAAAAAACAAACTAAGGGAACATACTTGCAGGATAAATGTCCTATATTATAGTATTATTAAATGCTATTCCAGGACATGTGCTACCCGTGTGCCAAATTCCATAGAAATTCGTTGAGTCGTTCTAGCGTGAAGAAGTAACAAACATACACTCACACACTTTAAAGCTTTCGCCTTTACAATATTAGTGTGACTAGCGTCTCCCAGCGGCTTCGTCTACATGAAAGTATAATAGAAAATTATCGTGACGTCATGTACTCACAGGTTTTAAATAACCTACGTGCTATTTCAAATAGTGTTTGCTTGCGTTCAGCGGTTTTTTATGGTGGGAAATGATCTAATGTCTTCTTCCACTCTGGGTGGAACGGGAGGGCGTGTCAGACTTTTACTGACTAAACATCTATGGTCTTCAGTTGCACTTTGCGTTCTAAGGTTACGTAAGGTTCCCTTTTCAGAATCCTTCCGGACCTGGCAGGCAGGCCCTACTGAGCCCCCGTGAAGGAGTAACACACATTTGCCATTAAGAATTATTTTGTTTCTTGTATGGAAGCTGTTTTGTTTGTAATTAGCTTCTTGGGTAGGTTAATTACATCAACAAGAAGACCTTTCGAACTTTTATATGTCATTAAAGTTTTATTGTCAATTGCAACTGCTATTCACATTTATAGTCAAATATTGTGCGATTTTAATTAGTTTGGCGTCGATATTCTGTCTACAACTCCAAGGACTGTTCTTAATTAAAGCCTATTTATTAGGTAGACACTTAGGGAAGGCCTATCCAAGGGAAGGCCTATAGGTCCAGCAGTGGACGTCTCTCGGCTGAGATGATGATGATTAGGTAGCTACAATCATCAGTTCATCACACTTTTGCCAACGTTTAGACGATGGGGCACCAGATTATTTTTTATTAGATAGGAAATACAATCACAGGTGTAACGAGAGGGTGTGCCAGACGTTGGGAAAATCTCATCTGTGTCCTTCAGTTGTCCCTTGCGTTCCAGTGGTATCTTATTTATTTTGATAAGAAATTCAGCTTTTTACATCGGAAAGCTTGAAGCTTTTTGCAAAAAGCTGGCCAGGTAAGAACCCGTAAGTTTATTGGAACAATGAAACAAACACTATCCATGCTTATTTTATAAAACATCGCCACAGTTACTTTGTTCAGTTATTGCTTACCATCAGATGAGATGACGGTCAAACAGGAATCCATTAATAATAAAAAAGATACCCTGTGCTGGAGTCCTGATAGCTAGGGGTCTTTAAGACAAGCCGGAGTCTTGTGTTTCCTGATAGCTACAACCTAAGGGTCTTTAAGTCAAGTGTTAATTACTTCTAAACAAGCGTGCTTCTTCGTCGACCATATCATCGCTTACCATTAGGTTGAGATAGTGATGACGCGAGCCTATTCAAATAAAAACAATATTCAATTTCTGATTGCAATTATAATATTCGAATTTGGAAGCCTAGCCGATATCCCATTTAATTTATGATTTAATTAAGAACAAACAAAAGAATCGATTCTAGAACGAATCAAACTAATTTTAATCATGTGTGTTTAGTTTTTTAATTTCTAAATGCGCCCCGACAAGTGTCCGATCAATCGATGTTAAATGACGACTCGATTAATCAATCGAGACATGTATTCATTTGTATCGCAATTAGACTGTGTGTTTTCGTTTGTGAATCATTAATCTACATATCCGGGGGCTTGTTTGTCTGTCTGTCTTACATTTGTTTGTGGAGAGTATGTTGTAAAAGGGATGGGCTTATTCGATACATTGGACAGTAAGGTTCGATGGTTAATCTTTGATTAAAAACACAATGCAGGCCGAAAATCACACTATGAACTTTCAAAATACCTAAGATAGAAAACTCGTTCTAAATTTTGTTTAATGTCTTATATTGTAATTTTGTATGTCTTTGTATTTCTCAAGACCTTGGGGACCTGGAACTTTGGAAGCCGTACGAAGGCCCGGGTCCACCTCACGGTAGCCACTTAGACAATTTTCATGGAACGGGTATCTACCTATGATTATCCCTGTACGCTCTATATAAGTAAAATATTTAGTTTATACTGTCACATTGTTGGGCAAAAGCTTCACTTCACTCTTTCGACTGTTCTCGGTTTGAAACCTATCGCACACAATGAATAAAAGAAATATGCAGGTACACTAGAAAACACATTCTTCTTCACATTTCCTAAATTATTAACTTCTTTTTTGTACATGGAAAATCATTAAATAACTTCTCCCACTCTACTTGTGCGCGAGAGGAAGTGTTAAACTTTTACCTGCTAAACCGCAGTAATTCTTTTCGAACAATCCTTCAGCCCATCACTAATTCTTCCTTTCAAACCTAAATAAAAATATAATATATCAAAAGAAATCTTTAATTTATCGACATAGAAACATCTCTAGCAACACAGTTAATGACATGCAGTGTAAATATTTTAATAGGTGTGTACACAATGATTAATTGTACCAAAACTAGACCGGAGCTTTAAAATATTATATGAATACAAATAAAATAAATAACACACATCAAGATTACTATGTTTGTTTTTGTTCATACATGTGCAATTTAATGTTAGCCGATCAAAAGATTAGAAGACATATATACAGAATTCAGTTCAACTGACTTTATCATTTAATAGATAAAGCCTGTATTTTTAAACGATATTGCAATAATAGGTGTCGAAAGCGATTTATAACTTAACAATAGATAGTAGTAATATATTGATATATTGTTATTTTATCTCGCCTTTGGCTTATTCTTGTAAGGCATTATGCCGACTGTTGTTAATTTCAGAGATATCGGAGATTTATCGGATTGTATTTTCCTTGCTCGCTTTGTCGTTGGTTTGAGGTGAGGTCGGAGTCTAGTGTTAATATTCTGTCTGCCAACCGACAGATTCGTGTAGTATACTATGCTGTACTAAACGGTCATTGTTTTGTAGACTATAATATATAGTCTACTGGATATAAGAATTGTTATTGTCACAATAATATTGTAAAGGCAAATATTTGTATGTGCGCGTGTATCGCCGACCCCAAGTAATATAGGATAAAGGAGGAAGAAGAAGTATAATTATGTGCGTATATATGTGTGTGTATATGTTTGTAAGTAATTCTTTCACGCTCAAATGTCTGAATTAATTTGAATATTTGGCATAATGGTAAACCATGTTCTGGAAAAGTACCATAAACTTATTTTCTAGTAGTGAATGCCTAAGGCATTAAGTCTGTTCTACTTAAAACATTCTACATTTTAACAAAAGCTTCCATGTCATTATATGTAAGTTGAAATCAACTAAGATATGCCTTAATCTTCAGAAAAAATTTAGATATCATTATACGGTTCTATACCAAATAACTTACTAAAGGTGTATAACCGTAAATATTCAACATACAAACACAATAATAGGCATAGACTCACAATACAGATTCACACAAAAATATCATAACTGAACAGTAATATCAAACTTTACAATATCAAGATGAACTCATAAATTCACTATAACATTAGTTCAAAGAAATCAATTCCAAAAATCTAATAATCGAGAACTGGAGCAAAAATGTTGCTGTATCATCTTCAACTAAATAACGGTATGACCATCAGGGCTATTGAATTCTATTGATAAACATGTAATATCGATACAAAGTAATTGAATCGATTCCCTTTACTCGATCGAGTGGAATTCGATTCAATATCTGAACTAATATTATATAGAGGTGAAATTATTGACACAATTTATAACATTTTTCCATTCTGTCCTGTAACCCGTTACGCTATCACTAACTTTATTTTCTTGCATATCACTCCTGACTCAATCCATCCATCTTTTCTTTGGCCTCCCTCTTCCTCTCTATCCATCTATGTATTTGTAACAGTTAGCAAATTAATTTGGGTGTCTTCAAAGCTACATAGAGTGAATAGGCTCTTAATAAATTAGTGCGCCTCACTATCGACGATTGAAACACCGCTTACCATCAGGTGGGATCGCAGTCAAGCACTAGTTTATAACCATTAAAAAAAAATACATAAATACTTACATTAATTTTATATTTTTCCGTGTTACCCAATGACTGGGTTGTGGATGTCAGATAAGCAGTCGCTCCGTGCAAAATCAGAAGGCAAAAATAGCACATGAGTAGGTTTTAATCAGTAAATGTTTGACGCGCCCTTCCGCTCCGCTCAGAGCGGTAGAGGTTATATTGATGATTTTCAAACTAAAAAAAAAGCTGCATTTGGTTAGACTAGAAACCGACCCTAACGTAATTAATAGAGGCTTGATTTGTATGTATGTTAACCGATCTTTAACATACATACAAATCAAATCTCTCAGTCTTCTATAAAAATATCGAACCGGTTATAAAAGATCTTTCGCTGGTCAAAAGTCTAACTTTCGCTACGTGTTTAGAAACTTTTTATCCTGAGATAAATCATGACTTCTGCGAAATGGGCCACGGGGGCGAAGACACGGGTTAAAGGTAGTTGTGGTTAGTCTGTCGTTTTTGTCGACGGAGTGAAGCAACAATAGCTCAGCGGGTATTCTATAATGCTACGAAAGGTCGGGAGTTCGTAGCGTAATCTGTTTTTATAGATTGTCAAGAGTGAATAGGTTACTTCTAGGTAAGCGAGCTCCATCGTCGTTTTCCATCTGATGAGATAGCGGTCAAGCGGAAACCTATCAACAATAAAAAAGTAGCCTTCTTAGTAAAAGCTTCTTTAGGTCACCTAGAAATTCCAGCTGAAATAACTTTACTGACCTTTATCAACTTTTTTGTTATTGATAGGTTCGCGTTAAACCGCTGTGTCATCTATCGGTGTCAATGTTGGAGCACGCTTGCCTGGAAGTAACATATGAGTCTTGACTTAACCCCGAGCTACGTATGGTATTCCGAAATACCCCTCACCGAAAGAACGGTTTTCCGATAACACTCTACTCCGACGGTTGGTAGTCCGAATGAATCCTTCGCCGATGAACGGTTCACCGAAAACACTCTTCAACGACGATTGGTTAAACGAACGAATCTTTCGCCGATAGCATTCAGTTTACGCTAGCTATTATATTTTATAATAATGTGCAATGCGGCTAAACAATACTCGAGTCCCATGTTTTATTTTCCCAGCTCCCGGTATTCATTTATTCATCTATATAAATAAATACCGGGAGCTTCCGTATTAAAGGCAAGTCCCTAAATGACGCATAATGCACTCATTAATAATGGTACTGAGATTAAACGAGTATTGAATAAACTTGCAATAGTTACATGTAACAAAACAACACTATTGTTGTTTTGTTACATGTAATTTATATTGTTACATTTAGGGACTTACCTTTAATACGGAAGCTCCCGGTATTTATTTATTCATCTATGCTGATAAAATTAAACATGGGACTCGAGTATTGTTTAGCCGCATTGCACATTATTATAAAATATAATAGCTAGCGTAAACTGAATACTATCGGCGAAAGATTCGTTCGTTTAACCAATCGTCGTTGAAGAGTGTTTTCGGTGAACCGTTCATCGGCAAAGGATTCATTCGGACTACCAACCGTCGGAGTAGAGTGTTATCGGAAAACCGTCCTTTCGGTGAGGGGTATTTCGGAATACCATACGTAGCTCCTTAACCCCTAGGTTGTACCTATCATCTAGGCTTTGAGAAAGAGCTACCGTAGCCCTGTACTCCACGCAAAGGGTAGTTGAAGGACCTCCATCCATCACGTACCGATGGTTTTATTAGTTGGAAAATCATAAAATATTTTTTTAATAACTTAATCTTTTTTCACTAAGGGTGGAGTGCGAGATTGTAAAGCGGGAGCTACATTAGACCGAGACACATGTGGGGACGCCTGAGTTGTACTTAGAACCTCGTCGCGTGGCAACACGTAGTGTGGATCTAATGTAGCTCTACAAGTCTAGTTAAATAAATTCTATGGAGACCGACCCGCCCAGACTAGCGTACGTGGCCCACGTAGGCCCGATGTATGTACCTTTTGACTGTTACTAAATAAAACGTATCTATCTTCCCTCAGTTTTCCTTTAAACCCCAAGAACTAAGGGAACACACTGCACGGATGCATTGACTCTTTCAAACCTCGAAGCCCATCCATTTTCAAACCTAAAGTATCAATTTCAGGCCCCAGCACGCTTATTAGCAATCTGTCACCTCCAGCAAAGCTAAGACTCCAACGATAAACTCTCACTGTTCCACGTCCGAAGTCTAAGTGAAAGCAACACTAGTACACGGCAGAAATAATTCAAAAGCTACAAATATAAATTCAATGGCCCACCGCGGCGTCGAACCCATATTAATGTTGTAAAATAAACAGATTCTGTAAGTAATGAACTCTCGCGGTCTGTTTATTTATTGTATTCGCTCATTGAGAGGGAAATGCATTTGTAATACAAAATAGCTTTATTTGGTCTCTACAGTTGCTATAGACGGCTATGGTCGGAATTATGTTGGGTTCGCTTGTACCTTTCCATTTCGTATCGTTTACAGATGTTGATTTAAATTGTTGCATTTTTACATACCTATATTGAAAAAATATTAGAGGTATGCTCTTATGAGAAACACCTTGATGAGGAACACACCGCATAAGGAAGTATGGCAGAAGAGAGGGCGGTTCTATACGTAGAAATAGGTGATTCCGGATCACACTAAGAAAAATAAATAATAAGGGAAATATTTGCGTATCTGTAAATAAGCAGAAATAGGAACGAATTGAACTTTTTTGTCCGACGATAGAGCACGAAAAACGAAGAAGAAGAAGACCTAGTTTTATTTATATTAAATTCATACTTTTAACTGAAGAGTGCTTCCAGGAAACTTCAAAATATCCTGCAATGATGATCGTAAGAATTAAAAATCGACTATCGCTACAATCAAGCAATAAACGCTCAATAATTTAATTACAATTCTCGATATAACAACCATTCACTATCCAAACCTAACGAAGTACCGAAAAAAAATAATCGCCCGCCTATTAATCACTATAAAAATCAAAGCAAATAACTTAAAGTGTCAGTTACGTAATTCACTTAAGACGAAATTTATCGTCGGTTCACTTAGGTGGTTGTTTCTGAGTGAAATCGTGCTGTTGAGGTTTTAGCGAATAATTTACGGTCCCCTGCCCAATAGTTTGGGATTTATGAGTGCCCACGGCTATCATATGGTGTAATCCAGAACGAGGTGATTTTACAACACAATTATTTTCTGAGATATTGTAGTGGTAACGCCTGGCAGATCTTTTACTTGGAGTGAGCTTGAGGTGGTTTTGAGACTTGATTTTAGTTTGAATTCATTCAGATATTATCAAAAGCCTGTATGCGTTTCATCAGGCATTGCTTTATCACGCATTTTTTTTAATAATTATAAATGTAAAGTATTTGTAAACACGGTTCCAGAAAAAAATACATATTGGTAACAGAGACTTATGCAGAAGAAATCCTGCCTGACCCAATTGAGAAAACAAGCTATTTAAAACTCTTGGTTTATTACTATGGACAGGCTTTTGACCACAACTTATTTCACCTGATGGTAAGCGATGCTATGGCCGACGATGGAGCACGCTTGCCTAGAAGTAACCTATTTCACCCTAAGTTTGAGATCCCTAAGAAGTGCTATCAGGATACATCCAGATCAAAATAAATTATAACTTCACTCAGGGAACGCTTCAAATAGCACAGTAGTCTTAAATAATTTTCTATTAATATGATTATTTGGGCTTAACATACCGAGTTTCCTCCGTGCCTCGGAAAGCACGTTAAGCCGTAGGTCCCGGCTGTCATTTGTAGATCTTTGGCAGTCGTTACGGATAGTCAGAAGCCAGTAAATCTGACTCCAGTCTTGCCATGAAGTACCGTGTTACCCCAGTTAATGGGTTGTGGAGGTCTGGTAGGCAGCCGCTCCTCATAGAATACTGGTATTCAGCCAAATCTGGCTTTACTGGAAGCCGACCCCAATAAAATTGGGAAAAGGCTAGGCAGATGATAATGAATACACAAAAAAAACTTACCAAATTCAATTTTCCCATATCCACAACACAAACTTCGACATAGTCCATTTGAAATTCCCATAGCTTGCTACTCGGCCATAGGTCTACAATTAGCGGTCCATAACTGACGTATTCGCATACATTACTGTGTTTACGTATGTTCATCACTAGAGGGCGTGGTGCCCGCCGGCAATTAGATGCAGTGTGTGCGTTTAATTTCATTTCTCCGGCTATTTCTGAATAGGAAAAGTTTGTACAATGTTGGTGGTCTATGGGTTGGCTTAATAAATTTTGTGTTTGTGGGTTTTTGTGAAAGTTAAAATATAAATTTAAAAAAAGTGGGAAAAAGTCTGTCTGTCTGTTTATTACGCTTTCACGGTTAAATAACTGGACCGATTTTGATAAAATTTGGTGCGAAGGAAGTTTGAATTCAAAGGATGGATATTTATTTATTTATTTGAACTAGACTGACCTGTTGGTCTAGTGGTTAGTGACCCTGACTGCTATGCCGGAGGTCGTGGGTTCGATTCCCACCCAGGACAAATGTTTGTGTGATGAGCACGATCATTTTGTTCTGTGTCTGGGTGTAATTTATCTATAATATGTATGTATTTAGAAATATATAAGTATGTTTATCAGTTGTCTAGTACCCATAATACAAGCTCTGCTTAGCTTGGGACTAGATGATGTTGTGTGAAAGTTGTGGAATATTATTATTATTATTGTGGAATATTATTAACTTCATGCAACATTTAGGGTACACAGGCGGACTTAATGGATATCAACTACTTCTTATCCGACTTCGACTTCACGTCTGCAATAACCTGTGGCAATAACCAACATTAACTAGCAGAAGCTAAAAAGTGTAAAAGTCTGATACTCCCGTAAAAAAAGCCCAGCATAAATATTAGGAAAGTTGACGATTCAGTTTTGGCTTCTGTAACATATACTTGTGTTGTTTAAAGGCAGGCTACTATAACCTTTAACACAACAGTCATTTTTACGTACTTTTTAACATCAATCAGTGACTTATTTTGACTTCAGCATCAGATTTCTATCTAATACTTACCTACCAAGTCGCAAAACTACTCAAACAAAAATCTTAATTCCAAATCAACCAGCAAAATAGAGCACTTTGCTGATCTCTTCATAGCCCCCCAACAGAGGTCGGTTCACATGGACCCCCACGGGCCGCGCGGGCGCAGGCGCATGGGCGGTGGAGCGCGCGCGCACCATTATGTCTTAACGTGCAGGCTTCGCGACAGGTGGGCGGGGCCACGTGACGCGCCGTGACGTCACACGTCAGGGGTGCACGGGGTAGAGATTTGTATTTAACCTATCACATACCCGCAAAACGAGACACAATAGTAAAACAATAACAGCGCGGTCTCATAGCACCGGTCGGGGATTCAAGAATTAAGTTACTTGCAGAAAACTTCCAAACTTTCCTGTGGGGCTAGGTGATCCTTACATTAGCTCGGGCCTCCTCTCTAGGAGAGGAAATGGGCCGTAATCCACCGCGCGGGCCCAATGCGAAATGATAGATGTCAAATATCTTCAAATTTTTGGTTCTAGGACATGTCGGTTTCCTTACGATGCATATTAGTTCGTAACTATTTATTTTATTAAATAGGAGAACAATACTAAGGGTATTAGCTATTTGGGATAGATATATTTCTAAGTTTTAATTCTTACTTAGATGTACTATAGATTTTAAAATGCTAAAGGCAAACTGAGCTCACGTATGCCACGGTCGTATGCTAGACGATACTTACGTCTGACACGTATAACAACGTTGTGTATGCCAAGTATGTTTCTAAATCATCAGTCTGCTTATTTTGTCTGTAGCTTTACTACATCAAAACCTAACTACATAAAAAAGTTTGATGGATTGACTACCAGAGTGAAATGAAAACTAATTTAAAAATAAACTGCTCCAAATAAACGTTGGCAGAAAAACTCAAAGCAACTAATAACTATGATCTGGCAGCCCTAAAACAAACGCAACACTGCAATCTAGAGAAAATTCTGTTGTACTTTACTTTACCCGAGAAATATGATTTAATTAAAGTTATTAAAGCGGCCCTAGGTTAATTGAAATTTGTTTATACAGGGAACCGAGAGAATTGTGTACTGTAGTCTACAAATTTATTGACCCCGTCTAACCTTAGGTCGGATTCGTCGGATGTTGGCACTTAGGAAGTTATAAAATAATAATTGTAGGTTGTAAATTTTATCCTGAACTAGATAAACCTGTACGTTAGTTAATAATAGCTTTATTTAAAGCAGATACACCAGAGATTGTCTAATAAAATGGATAAGTAATTCTCTTGTGCGCACACAATAGGCGTTTATTGATTACTTGTATCGATCCTTTTGTGCATCTAAGGCTCTACCGTGAGCACATAATGCTATCCAGTTTACGTTCTAAACTGAACTTTTAAAGCTATATGGGGTGTATAGCTACATCCCTCTTTCTTGCTCGCACAGCTGACATTTTAACACCATAAGTAAGGCTCCAGTGCGCCTGACTTCATTGAGTTCTTTAATTGTTTTACTGATGTTAGCGCAAGATCTTTTCCACAGATAGATTTTATTCATTCGTGTATGTAATAAGTCTATTTAGGTATCTAATTAAAATATGCATCATGCATATGGTGGAATTTTTTTTGGCAATTTTCACTACAATAAAACTTTAAGCGTCGAAATAGTCCTCCTTATAACTGTCACTAGGAAATTTACCCAGAAGCCTGGTAATATTACGACGCTGAATGACAACTAATACTTTGGGTAAAGAACCAGGCAGCCCTCTGGTCGCCCAAAATGTCAATCATTCGGCAAGAAATATCTATAAAGAGGATACGCGCACTCAGACCAAAAGTCTCTCAACATGACGCGCAACGCACTTATCTACGTGACATTGCAAAAGCCAGTGTCCTGAACCAAAGATCTATAAATGCCAGCTGGGACCAACGGTTTAACGTGGTTTCCGAGGCACAGAGGAAACTCGGTACCTATGTTAAGATAGTCACCCATCCACAGACCAACCTTGGCAAGCGTTTCTTAACCTTGAAGATCGACCTGTGCGAATGTTATTATCTAGCCGCAAGCTCCTAATTACTACCTATTTTAAGATTTTTTTTATAGAGTAATATGTGGTTGAACAATTCGAAATTGATTTGCGTATCTAAGGCGTGTCAAATCAAAACCCATACAGCATCACCACCTTAAACAATAGCAACAAAAGAAAGGCCTCGCACACGGAATGCTAATTGCTTACCATCACCATCAGATCCGTCGCCGCAAAGTCAAAGCAAATGCTTTTATTTTTAAAGAGGCGTATACTTAGGGAGATTGGCTCGACATTTTCATCAGTGCAGAAACCGCAAGCTGTATTATTTTAATCGCACAGCCGCCACCTTACGCCGTTTCCTACGTCTGAAATTATTTTGTGGATGAATGAGTGTACGGTTTGAGTGTTATTGTTTTAATGTTGGGGAGGATGAAGCAGGAAGTCTAGAATTATACGGCTTTACCGCAGGTCAAATAAAACGGAGCTTTGCGCTAAAAACTAGTTTATTTTTATTCTTGAGACAAAAAAGGAGGATACTGTCAACAGAACCAACCAAAGTTTTGTAATCGTAAAAGCACACGTTAAAGACTCGGTGTCTACTTAGTTACACTAAAAGGCGACTTTGGGATTGGTTCCGAGAGTTTGAAATTTCCGTTTACTTTACCTTTTTAAGACCAATCTAGAACGCCTGTTCATTCGAAATGCATTAACAGGCGTTGCATAGAGAAGGTTCCTTAAGCTATTAACAGTATATGTCAGGTAGGTACCTGGGCTACTTGACATATTCTATGTTTTCACAAGTCGTATTTGTGTGGTATTAGCACGTTTTTTTATTGTCCCCTTTACAAGTAATAGTTCAGTTGAGTTCTGCAATTGATAAAAGCCTTTGTTTGATGCGAAGCTCTTTCAAAACGGAATTATTACTGCAGTGAGCAATCCATTTGATCGTTAATAAACGCCTCCACCATGTCATTTCAAGAGCGTCAATCTTTTTACGGTGTTGCGTGCATACTGTTATCTCTGTCAATTTCTGCCGACAAAGTGTGCTGCAGTTTGGCAGAAGATTGTATGACAATATTTATGTAAATTTCCTTGAAATATAGTTTTTTTAAATAAATCTTCTTATTCATCTAACATTCCCCTTTACTCCCCCAGGAGGACCTCCTAATCCACGGCGACAGCGTGTACGACGTGATAGACAAACAAGACCAGCAGGCGGTCAGGACCGAGCTGTCACGAGCCCCCACTGACGGAGAGGACCGCGTGTTCCTCTGTCGCATGAACGTCGCCAGGAACGCGAGGCGGCAGATGCGGTTTGGGGATCAGAAAGTAAGTGGCTAGTTTTAGAAAAGTGATGTCTATAAGGAATTTGCCTGAAATTTTTGCCCATTGGTAATGTCCCGGCTGTCATTTGTGGATCTTTGACAGTCGTTACCGGTGGTCAGAAGCCAGTAAATCTGACTCCAGTCTCGCCATGAAGTACCGTGTTACCCTAGTTAATGGGTTGTGGAGGTCTGGTAGGCAGCCGCTCCTCGTAAAAAACTGGTATTCAGCTAAATCCGGCTTGACTGGAAGCCGACCCCAATATAGTTGGGAAAAGGCTAGATGATGATGATGGCCTACGACAATGTGCCACCAGTACATGGTGGACATCCGACCCACACGCCCTTGAAATCGTTTTTGGGTCCGCGTGGTAATAGAAAAATATCCCAAGGGCACATATTTCCGGTTATACATAGAAAGTGTCCTATGTGTCACTCCAGGATTTAGTCTACCAGTGTACCATGTATACCTGTTTAACGTCAAGAGGTAACACACAGACAATAATTGAATCAAACTTTCGTCTTTATAATATTAGTGTGATTTTTTAGACATTACACCCATTTTCTTAACAAGTTCATTCTTGAAAGTTAATACGAACAAGTAGAACTCTCGAACACATGACCAAATTCTATTTAAGGAATCGGTTTTCACTACCGTGAACTTTGAATGTCTGACAGGCATGGTAAGCAAAAACTTAGTAAAGTGTTGAAATATTAATTAACGCACTTTATATCGTCAGTATTATGAGAGTTTCGTTTCAATCGTTTATCGTATTAATATTGTAACGTCAATCAAGGAGGTGCGAGGTCGGATTAAGGCTTTATAAGGTTAGGTTCCACTGTAAGCGATAAGGTTACTATAACGTGTAATCGTTACCCTAAAGTGAACTGTTAAAGGGATGGGGCTATATAGCTTCATCCCTCTTTCTTGTTCTTACGCCCTTGATCGAACTACTTACAAGTATTAGAAATTATTATACGCATAGTGTAGTGTTGTAGTGACATGTATGACATCAAATTTGGTTAAAAACTAATTCAGCATCGCGGTATTACCGCGCGATTCGAACAAATACAACAGCCCGAAATAAACTTTCGTGCAGGCTCAGACCAAACAAAATACCCAAATCGGATCCTCCCTTTTCAAAGTAGGTTGATGTTACTTTACAATCTTCTCGGCATACTTCTAAACGCTTATTGGGACCCATTTAATGCAAGGTGACATCGCGACAGACCAAGGTGAAGGTGGAGAGGAAACTACCGAAGGAATTGTCCACAATGGCTTAGGACAGAAGTGTGGAAAAGTGAGACTTAGTCCTTTGCCCAGCAGTTAATCCTAATAATCTTACTTCTATTCATTGTCATCAGCTTTGAAACAATGTTATTTTTCTAGATTATCTTGTTACAGTATATCAAAATTAATAAATATTTTTGATTAATTTACCGTTTTCTAGATGACTCAGCATCGTGCGGATTAAACTAGATACAATCACGATTCTTAATTCGAGTAACAGCAAAAACAAACATTCTTCCAAACAATTTTGGCTCTGCCAATAAAATAATAGGCACACCACATTAAACAGTTCGACTATAAAGTAATTATATCGCCCACAGTCGAACCTGACCATAAAATATTATACACGAAATCGATGAGAGCATAATTAACAAGTATACTTTCAAAATATTTAAGTGAATACAAAATGTACATATAAAGAGGTTATGGGCAGACTGACAAATTGATAGGCTTCGATACACTCGCGTTATTACGAGTAATTGAATACTCACGCGCATGAAAGCCCGACTTTTTCCGATTTATGCAAATTAAACCTTAACTCTAACAAAATAGAGCAGCTTTTTTAGTATTGTGTTTGGATTTGTAAAATATATGAATGTTATTTTGATATTGGCCGTTATACAAATATTTTAATACTATTTCAAATTAATAACTCAATATTTTACTGATCTTCATTGGTTTGTAACGCTAAAGTTGTATATCTTCATCATTATTATCTCGTTAAAGCTGGAAACCATACGAAAAAAATTATGAATACATTCAGTCTTCTTCAAAAGAATATGGTTACATTAGGGACGTCACATTCATTGAGCGTAGGTACCTACAGCTGAGGAGTGGAATTCCCTGCTGGAGTCGTTTTTAGAAAGCTACATCCTTCAAGTCAAGAGTGATTTGCTTACTTCGAGGTAAGCGCGCTCTATCGTAGACCACATCATCTCTTACCAACAGATGAGAGAATGATTAAATGCAAGTCTATCAATATTAATATAAAAAAGTTTGGTGCAGATTCTCAATTCTAAAACGAAATGGTTCTGCGATTTTTATGAAAAAGTCTAGACGTCTAGACTTTCACTACAAAGAAGAGTATTGGCTCCCCGCAAGGAGGTGACAATGCAACTCGTTTCGAAATAAATTGTCCCACCTGTAAAACAGTTTTAGAAAAAAATAGGAGTGATATTGTAAAATCATCACAGCAAGACCACAGCATTGATTTGTTGAATTCGTATTTCATAATAACGTTTTTAATTTGCATGTATTTATTTACGAGAAAGTAAATAATAATTGTTCATTTTCGGTATATATTTAAGTACATCTTTTCTAATTTTGTTTACCATTAAATAAAAGTAAAAAAGTACAATAATATTATGTGAAACAGAAACTTAACATGGCACCTGCCTTGTTATGTTTTTGCACCACCCTAAGGTCGACTGACAGAAAATCCGGCATTTAGTCCGCACTTGTAAAGTGTTTCTTACTAGTGCATAAAGTTTTAATAAAAAAATAATAACATGCCTAGGTATCACAAAGTTAAAATTAAAGCTCGACTACAGAATAAATACATGTACCTACATAATAAATTGAAAAATGTGATTTAATATTATATATTTTTGAAATCTTCTTCATATCGATATCCTAGTCGATAAGTGTGTTATATTTTTTTTATTAACGACTCACAAATACATGCCATAAATGTGGATTTATGGCATGTATTTGTGAGGGTGGCCTTTTGATTTGTATTTCAAACAAATCCAAGAACACTTGGGCGTTTGAGTGTTGTTTGCTTAAAATACTATTATTATTATATTATTAAACCTTGCCTATGTCGTTCCACTGACGGTTAAAGGCCTCCCTCCATTCTTTCCATACTATAACAGTCAAAATCCAAAAATCGAAGTCGAAGTTCGAAGTTCGGCACAGTCAAGATAATTCAGCCGTAAGTTGTAGTCACTGCAACAGTACACCCACAGCAATCCCTTAATGCAAAATTAATTTCCTAATGATAAAGACCGCCATAACTTCTCATAAAGTAAAGCGTTATTTGCTATTTCAACTTCTCCTGATGCATCTTAATTGTCTGGTTGTATTATTTGCCGTATACCTTCTGGTCAGAAAACTATTTTGGATATGCATAATTTATACTAGGTAGTCAGAAGCCAGTAAATCTGACTCCAGTCTTGGCATGAAGTACCGTGTTACCCCAGTTAATGGGTTGTGGAGGTCTGGTATGCACCCGCTCCTCGTAAAATACTGGCATTCAGCTAAATCCGACTTGACTGGAAGCAGAACCCAATGTAATTGGGAAAAGGCTAGGCAGATGATGATGATGATATTTTATACTAGCTTTTACCAGTGGTTTCACCCGTATGATGGTAGAAACCATATGCCTAATATCACTCAGTGGTAAAAGTAGCATTCGTCAAAGTGAATGAATTTTGGAAATCGGTTCAGTAGTTTTTAAGTTTATTCATTACAAACAAAAATACAAATCTTTCCTCTTTATAATATTAGTATAGACTAGCGAACCGCCCCAGATTTACAAGGGTGTTACAAATCATTAAAATTTACAGCATTTCTCTACTATAATATGCATGTTGTAATTATACACCTATATGAAGAAACCTCATGAATCACTCTGTCTATTGGTGAAATATACAACTTATGTTGAGTAGTATTTAAGTTTATCGCGAACAGACAGTCTGATGCTTTGGGGGAATTTGTTTTATAATATATAAGATGCTGAACAACAATTCTTCTCTACCAAAAAATCTTCCACTCCATAATTTTGAATTCATACTAGTTAATATTATAAAGGTGAAAGTTTGTGAGTCTGTGAGTATGTTTGTTACTTCTTTGCACTTGAACCCTTGAACGAATTTGGATAAAATTTGACACGTATGTAGATCATGACCTACCTAAGTGCCAAACATAACACATAGGATATGATCCTTTGGGACACTTCTAGTTTTACGGTGCAGCCGCTTGCAGCGGCTAGTATTTGTATAGAGCTCAAACTTGAAACGTGTGGAGATTGTACGGACGGTTACTTTCTGAAGACAAATATAAAGTATTTATCGTAAAACCAGCATCAGCTCTCGGACCCTTGCAGAATCATTAATTCATTGTGGATTCTCACATTTTTTACTCTCAAAAACTAAAGTGCTATTAACAAGAAGCGAAACCCCGAAAAACTAAACTCTAACCGAAATTAATAACTCATCTCATAACCACATCACGATCAGTTTTTATATAAAATTAATTAGAGCCATTTATACCTGCTTAAATCAAAGCGGTTAGTAGTCTGCTTTCGAAGTAATTATATTGTAGCTATAAACCGATGTGATCAGTGGTAATCAGGCTTATCAGATGAGGTTTAACGAACGTTTTATTAAAACCCAGTTAACACTGTAGTACATCGTCGTGAGAAAGCGCCGAATCTTTTTGAAGAGCCCCAAGTTCCGGTGTAAACGGAAGTCATGTGTGTATCTATTTAGTTGTTTTTATAACTTTTCTATTGCCAATTTGTAAGGATTTATGCGTCCTTAGTTTTGCGTTTGGGAAGCAGGAAGGTATTAATCTCCCAGGCTTGATGTAGGTCTGAATGAGTCATCGAGGTTATCGACAGATTATGGCTTTGTTTTGGGTGCCTTGGTGTCCATTCTTCTTTACCGTTTCAATTAAATAATAGTAAGTAAGGCTTCAACAACGCTTGTCATGGTTGACTTAGTAGATGCTCATCCACGGACCATTCATATCTTTCGGCCCTGTCGACCGTCTGTTCTGCGAACAAGGAGTTCTGCCCACTACCATTTAAGTTTTGCGACTCTTTAGGCCGTGTCGCTAATATCATTGCGACAAACCCTGAACAATCGCCATCTCTGTCGTAGTCTGCCACAGCCTCGTATCGCTATATCAGGACATCAGTCGTATGTTTGGCGGGCCCAAAGCTCGTCAGGCATACGGCTCATTTTAACAAGGCAGCTTTTTAAATCACATAATCCGATTTGCGAATTAGAATTGATTTAATAACAATATTAATAAATCTTTAAGCTGCACCTCAAACTAATGAAAATCGACAACACTTTAACATAAACTAAGCAAAACTTCATTTAATTTAGACCATTGCCTAGCAGCTATAACTCACCACCATCACACCTCATAACTCAATTCACTGCCAATACATTAACTAACTCAGAAATAAGGGTACAGTAATAAATAAAGATTATTCTAATCCTTACACCCACCAGTAAAGTGGTCAGATACGTAAAACACTTGAAAATAACAAATGAGAACTATCTAAGTAGACGCTGTAGGGAATTAATATGGCGTCTGCGCACGTGCGTTTGCGACCATTTGTAATTTTGTAAGTTTGTTACTGAGTGTTGGTTGTTTGATTTGCGGGTTAGTTTGCATTTATCATGGGGTATTTGCATAGTAAAGTTATGAAGTTTTGGTCTGCGGAGTTGGAATTGTTTGGTGTGTTTTATAGTCTTCTAGTAACGTAAGAAATAGCATTAATCAACATGATTTTAGCCGAAAGACGTCCACTGCTGGAAATATGGCTCTCCAAGTGTCGCCGCAAAGATCGATTTTGGGCGCCTTGCATCCACCGGATTCCCGCAACCCTCTCAAGGTGGTCGGTCCACCTTGTCGGAGGCATTCCAACGATGCGTCTAATATTGTTTGTCTCTGAAATAATTACCTAGTGCAAATATGATTACTGATCGAATGGCCTACGGCCTTATTGGAAAGAGTTATCATAACCCTTGAACGTAAAAGGTAACTGGAGACACGGGTGGGTTTTTTTAGTCAATAAAAGTCTTACACTCCCTCTGGCTCTTGACGATATTTTACCCAAAAAAAATGCTTTACTAATCGACCGAAAGAAATCGAATAACTACACGTTTAATAACTTGAAACTAATTTCTCAATTTGTGTCTCACTTCTGAAAGCTCTATGTATCAATTTATTTATACTAACTATCCATACATGTAAATAAAATTGAAGTGTCTGTTTTTAATAAACAAAATTTTTTTTTACTAATTGTATGTATGAAACTGGCATTCGATGACTATTGAATATAGTCATTAATTACAATAAGATGTATGTGTGTAGTAAATTTAAATTTTATTTTGTAAAAAGAATTAGGGATCTGCACAAACAAACTTGAAATTGTCACCAAATAACATTGTTATTTTACGAGACTAACGTGGACAAAGTCGCAGGCACACACTAGTTTCTAACACGTATATTGAGATATAATAATAAACTGCCAGTGTCCGATAACAGCCTATACACTCCAACTGTCTATGAGCCCTGTTCTTGTCTGATCTCGCACCTATTGTAGATTAATCTAGATCTATTTAAATTCTAGACTATTTATTTAAATTGGCTTTTGTATTGTTGACACGTTTTCGTATTGAGCAAAAATACCCAATTACCGGTATTTATCACCTGAGTTGGGCGAGGTATTACCCACTTTCTAACACACTGCAGTTTAGTAGGTATTGTTATAGGTAGTATCTAAGTGGGTGCAGTATTAGAATATAATTATTATACGAATCTACACATGTTTATGGGCTGCTGCTGAAAATCTGCATCAAGAGGTGGGGATGTATTACTATTTGGCATTATACTGAGTAATTGCTTTATTTATTTTATTTTTTTATTGGCATTATATGAGCTTTGGGTATCTCCAAGACTAGAGTGAATAGGCTCTTAATAAACTAGTGTGCCTCACCATCATCAGATGGGATTGCCAAGCACTGGTTTATATGATATAAAAAATAAAAAAAGGCTTGTGGCATTGCTTTGTGGCATTTTTCAGAGTTATTTTTGTTTAATTTTAATGTGTCTCCGTTTTTATAATGCCAATATCTGTAATTTTCTTTCTTTTCTTTTTCTAAAACTCATAGGCGTGGCTTAGTTACTCGACGTAGAGGGGTTCTGAATCAAACATTGTATTGTAT
This sequence comes from Mythimna separata, assembly GCA_030763345.1. Taxonomy (NCBI): domain Eukaryota; kingdom Metazoa; phylum Arthropoda; class Insecta; order Lepidoptera; family Noctuidae; genus Mythimna; species Mythimna separata. The sequence goes on along the minus strand of JAKKIA010000033.1, from coordinate 1,314,145 downwards.
ATGAGTTGGGCGAGGTTTTTTGCTTTCTAACACACGGGCCTGTTTCACAATGTCCGAGTAGGCACTACTCACTGAATAAATTCAAAATTGGAACAGAATTTGTATGAAATTATCTGCCAAGTAAGATACTCGAAACTTAATCATAGGTGGTGAAATAGGCCCTAAGCGTAAGCAACAGTGTCCGTTTTATGCAATAAGAGCTTTTTCCTTTCTTAATTAAAAAAATATTTATGAAAATATTTATGTACTTGACACAATTAAAAAAAGCTATACGAGGAAATAAGTCTCACAATACTCACAATTGCCGCTAAGTTTGGGCACAACTTTACAACGCGTATTGTATTGACTAGTGATGAGTCAAGGATGTCTAACATCTGTTCAGACTAAAAGGCCATCCGACGAATGAAGGATTATTGTACAAGTAATTCCATACTTGATGAATATCATTAAAATATGCAGCGGCGAAAACTTAAGAGGGACCTTTCCGACCCGTCTATAGTTTATTAAAAGCTTGAGGTTTCGTCCATAAATAGGTAACGCGAAAAAAGAGAAATGTCGCCTAACGCTCTGTTCGCATTCGGTAACTTCCGTCACTCGTTCTAAATTTCACAAAAAATATTGCACGAATTTTATTTTTTTAAACATCGCTGCTTACCATCAGGTAGGATTGCAGTCAAGCACTATTTTTGTTATTCAAAATCTCATGCGAAAGTGCAAATATATTTATTTACTTTTTTAATTTATCAATAAAAAGAAAAAATTCACGCAAAATAGCAGATTTTCAAAGGTCTGCAATGACCAGTTTTAAACAAATGTTTGAATTTCAATAAAAACTCAAATAATAACCACAATAGATAATGTTTCCAAAATATCTAGAGAAAAATTGACGTCATAATCACATAAAGAGCGGTTATATGTGAATAGTACCATAGTTTGGGCTCTCTTAAGTCGTATTATTTAAGCTCGAAAGGTTATGAGCAAGCCTCCAAGCCTTTCCGATAAATACAGCACCTTTTACCGCTCAGCGAGAAAGGCAAACATTTCTGAATATAGATATGTCTCGTCGTGTTTGTTTATTAACATAATAGACTTAATTTGGATTCTCTTGTACATTCCTGTTATGATATACGGCTTTTCTGCGGGTTGCTATGTTTCTTATTCCTTCCTGACGCTACAAAGGTAAATTTTATGAGGGACTAGCTTCTGCTAGCCGCTCTACTTGCATGAAAATGTATGTCTATGTCAGTCATTGATAAAGTAGTACTCAATTGGTGATTTTTTTTTTTAATATTTGCTCAATAGTTTTTGAGTGTATTCATTACAAACAAATAAACAAAACTTGTCTCTTTATAACATTAGTACAGATCGGTGACGGGAGTTTATGACAGTTATTTCTTTGAAAAAAAATCACTCTCTTCTTTCGGGTATTTGTTTTTTTGTAAGCTGACTTAAAGATACGATAAAAAATGTCTCACTTTTTCCTGATCTGTTTAAGGATGGTATATCATGAAATAACTTCTGCCACTCTACCTCGAGCGAGAGGGAGTGTCACACTACTCTTGACTAAAACGCACCCGTGTTCCTTATTATCAACGGTAAAGGAAACCCGTAGTCCGAGACCATAACATACAAAAGACGCTAAAAACCAAACGTAATGACTTGGTTTAGCCATAAATCATTTCTCTTGTAGCCATAATACCAGAAACTTAGGCGAGGCCTTTACTTCGGCAGCAATAGTAGGCTAATCAGTACTGAATAAAATTAACATACACACCAATAACTACAAAGATCGTATTACAACATCCATTAAACAGGCATTTAGTCCGACTTTCCCTAGGCACATTAATTTAGCTGTCCACCAATCGCAGGCAGGGCCTTATGTTACATTACACGAATTAATGTTTATTTAGCGAGGCGGCACGCCTGTAGGGCTTTAAGCCTTTAAAGCAGGGGTGCAGCAAAACTGAAGGGTCCTAGTAGGGTCGACGCCTTTTTTTATGTAGGAAATCATCAAATGATTCCCCCGCTCTGGGCGCAGCGGTAGAATCATTTGACTCTGTTCCTTCTTTGGCTTCGTTCCAGGGCCCCGGGAATCTTTTTCGCTCAACCCATGGCTCTAGTAGGCTTCGACTCTTCTGGACTTTTACGGTTTGCTGACATCTATCCTAAGGCTGCGGGGATGTTCGAAAAAGTTACCGTGGACCTGGAACGCAAAGGGCCAAATTTCAGTTCCACTCCACACACTCATGTCTGTGTTCCTTCGAATACCGGTGGGTTTTAGTCAGTCAAGTGCGAGACGCACAGGACCGATCATTGTGGCGAAGCTTGGGGGAACCCATGTCCAGCAATGGACGACTTTCGGCTGAAATGATGATCATGACTGGTGTCTGTGTTTCCTGATAGCTAAAACTTCGACTTCTTCCTGTCCTTGGCCCCCTGGGTTTGGCGTAACACGTTTTTTTCTTCCATTCTGTAGCTACAACCTAGGGATCTTCATATTTTGAGATAGATTGTCAATAAGTAAATTTTCCAAACAACCTCGCAAGTTGAACACCCTTCCATTTATAGTATACGTATATTATCGCACAGATTATTTAGAAAATAGTATGAAAGTCCCGCCTCCCGACCGAAGAAGTTTGTGTGGTCGTATGGTAATGAAGGTGTGGGGAAGGGATCCCCCTCTGTTTGTTTTTTGAGCTGTGTTCGATGGATATTATGTGTGAAAAACATATGTTATTATAATAATAAAATATATGTTCTGTTTGTAAAATTACGTGATTAGTGCAGTGTCTAATGAGACTTTGAATTATTGAGTCAAAAGTGATAATACAAAAACTACTGCGCTGCGTGTCGCGGTTCGATTACCTTTTTTTTTTAGTAGCATTATCGGCCTTATAATGTTCCCGCTGCTGGGACTCAGGTCTCCTCTCTTGGAGAGGGAATGAGCCATAATCCACTGCGCGGGCCCATTGCGGATTGGTGGATGTCACATGTCTTCGAATTTTTGGTTGTAGGACATGCCGGTTTCCTTACGATGTTTTCTTTCACCGTTTTGAGAGCAGTGGTGATGAAATAAATTACACAAAGTAATGCGCCTGACCGCGTCTGAACCCGCGACCTACAACTTGCAAGTCGGGGCAGTTACCACTGGGACACCACTGCTCCTCGCTAGTCGATTACCATACTGAACAAATAAGTATTTATATGGCCTATAGACAGTTATTCTGGGGCTAGGCTTTTTGTGTATGTGAATTTATATGCGAACGCATCTACGATGGAAGCGTAGCATTTGGCAAAAATTTCTTTAAAAGAAAAATAGATGTCAGTCTTCTGTAATTTATTACTGGAAATAACTAGTCTTTTGTAGTTTATTCCGTGTTTTCGTGAAATAAGATTTCCCTTTGTGTTTTCACGTAAATTAGTTCACTACGACAACTCAATTAAGTTTGACAATCTGGCGAAATATTTCAAAATATTATATCCGCAAGTTGTTTGACAGAACCGTAATAGCAATTGACTTAGTACAAGAAATAAATACTGAAACCGTTTCACGCTTAAAACAGTTTATCTGTACCAACTTGGCCCCAAGCGCTAACTAAATTAAGTTACTAAAATAAAATGTTACCATTTTACCTGACAGTTAACGATAACTAACTTTATTTTGACGGTTAAATCTCAAAGTATAAAGCCGGGTATATACTGTTGTAACGTAACATGCAATGTAACACGTAATGAACGAATTTGTCGTCTACATTGTCGCAATGTATAGTGCAGTGTAACAGAATTCGCCTAGCGCGCGCGAACCGTGCACACTACGCGCGCGAACAGAGCAATACAACTATATGAGTAGGTAGGTACACGCTCGGTTCGTACGCGCTGATTATACTCTCATGCAATTCTTCTTTCATGTTACATCGCATGTTGCGTTACAGCAGTTTATACCCGACTTGATAAGTATAAAGGTAAAACTATATTGCGCACACGTGGACCACGTACGCCGATCAGAGCGCGTCGGTCTCCATACATTTTATATGGCAACTTGACTTGTAGACCTACATTACATTCACGCCACGCGACATTTTTCTACGTACAAATCAGACGTGGCCTACGTGTGTATTGGTCTAATGTAGTTCCCGCTTTACTCAAATCATAAAATACAATGTTGAAGACAAAACCCCGCAGAGCAATACTAAGGAAACAAATGCAATTCTAATGATAATGAGGTACTAAATAACAGTAATTTCAAACTGAATGTTCCTTAAGAAATATCTCTAATAAGTAATTCATTTGTTGTGCTGGGTATAATATAAATAAATAATTGGATTGATTCTTGGCGTGAAATTACTTAGCTCGTACTTACATGAGTAAAGTAGTACCTACATATGTATTGTCTTGTATGTATTATTATTTATATACGTGTGTACATTAGTGGTACCTACACATAATCAACATTACTTTTCTTCGATTTTCCCATGCTGTTACGAGTATCATTACAATTACTTACAGTAAAAAAATTGATTGATGATTTTTTCGATGCAGGGCAAAAACAGAAAAATGTCACCCTTGGCCGCCTATATCATCATTTTCTGACTTCTTGATTTACTTTTGACTGCGAAAAAATGTATTTTCTGAAAGTACTGGACGTTTCAGTGGTTAAAGTTGTCATAGTTGCCTAAATGATGAATTGTGTATTCGTCTTCCAAGTTTGAATTTGCCACCTGTTGCAGGGGCCACGGCTTGATCCGGGGCTAGGAGTCATCGTATCGCATTGAACAACAATTTTGTGTGGCAGCCCGAAATAAGTTATACTCGTAAAATGCCAACATTTAAATACCAACTTGTGACATAAAACTAAACTCTACACTGTAACCATTGACTAGGAACCTCACTATTCTCATTACTTTACTAAACACAATTAAACTTTATACCCAATAGCCCTAATACACATTAACCCTTTATTTTGTAACATAAAATATTTGATTTACAATTATTACGAATTATTTTACTACTAAATATATAATGCATATAATATACAAATGGTAGCCCTCGCTAGAAGCAATCGAACAATACTTCAGTTCTATTACAATAAAACTTATATTTTACTGTATCGCAAATTCTGTTTACTTCAAGAGAATGGAGGCTATATAATTATGTACAGCTTCGTAAATCGATTTTTATAGTTAAGCAGCAGTTGATGAGGTTTGTACGTGGATGGGTGACCATCCTTTAAATCATAGACGGAAGCATTGAGATGTTTCGGGAAATCACTGTCAGAAGTCGGAAACTCTGACACGAATTTTGCCAAATGCAATCACGATACCCGGTTACTAGGTCGTGGACAGCAGACCATAGTCAGATCAGCCAATCCACCTTAGACAAGATGCAGCTATGCTATTCTCTAAAAGTCATTTTCATGGCTGTAGGCTGCGACGAGCTCGACGTCGAGACAGCCTTCAAACAGCGAACGCAAATGTATGAAGAATTGACATTGTCAACTCACAGTTTTCACAGCCATGAATACTAGTGCAGCTCGTCGCAGCTTACAGCCATGAAAATGACTTTTAGAGAATAAATAGCACAGCTGCAGTGAGTAGCGTTAACAAACGTGTAAACTCACATACACATTACATCTGGATGTGTTTTTATGGCCTGTTATGTCCTACGGGTAGTTCCGGGTCTAGATCCGAAACCATAAAAATATTTTTTGTTCAATGCAGAAATCCGATCTGCAACATACAGTACGGCAGCCAATCGCTCAACCACTGTGCGAACTGCTTAGAGTTAATAAAAGGCTAGACAACTTAAAATTCCGTTTATTCCATGCGCCCAGCCAATTCACCGCAGTTAAAGTTTGCCATTTAGCCAGCCCACTTCGGTCCGATATCCCGAGTTAAATGGTATCAGCTGATGAAGTTAAGAAGGACGCTCGCTAATGAGGCTTATCGACGGGCGCGCGATGACACGGCCGATGCCTGCGTGCGCGCACACACCGGCTTGTTAGCGACAGGTAGCTGTGCTTTGATTCAGGGAATTAACTTAGCCGCTGTTAATTGATAGGCGATGGATAATTTTCTATGTGGTGTTGTGAAAATATAGTGTAGTAGTTATGTTGAGGAAGAGGAGTGGTGGGTTGATTGGTAGATGGAAGTGTTTTGAGGTTATGTGCTGAAAGAGATGCAGATGAGGGGATGGGGAAGCGTTGATGCTTTGAATAAATGAGAAGACTGAAAAAAACTGGTCTATTTGTTTTTAATGGTTGAGTACCATCGAATAACTGCTCTCACTCAGGGTGGGGCGAGATTCCTCTGAGAAAAGATGAGTAAGAGATACTTAAAATAAAAGAGGAAAGAGTTTCGCTTCTTCCTACTCTTTTTTAATGGGATGGTGTATCATGAAGTAACTGCGTCCACTCTAGGTGGAGCAAGAGGCAGTGTCATTTGTACACACCGGCTTGTTAGCGACAGGTAGCTGTGCTTTGATTCAGGGAATTAACTTAGCCGCTGTTAATTGATAGGCGATGGATAATTTTCTATGTAGTGTTTGTGAAAGAGATAGAGTGGTGGTTTTCTAGTTAGATGTTAGCGAAAATCTTACAGAAAAATGGTCCTTTAAATTTTTTTTAATGGTTGGGTAATCATCAAAAAACTACTCTCACTCTGGATGAGGTAGATTCCTCTAGCTCTACTTAGAGAGAACAGTTGACTAACATATACTAAGAAAAGGGAAGAGTCTTGCTTCTTTCTGCTGTTTTGCCCTAACAGACAGGTAGCTGTGCTTTGATTCAGGGAATTAACTTAGCCGCTGTTAATTGATAGGCGATGGATAATTTTCTATGTGGTGTTGTGGAAATATAGTGTAGTGGTTATGTTGTGTTGAGGAAGAAGAGAGGTTGATTGGATTAGATGTTAGCGTCTTGAGGTTATGTGCAAGAAGAGATGCAGATGAGCGGATGGCTTTGAATAAATGAGAAGACTGTACAGAAAAATGGTCCATTTAAATTGTTTTTATTGGTTGAGTACCATCAAATAACTGCTCTCACTCAAGGTGGGGCGAGATTCTTCTGAGAGCAGATGAGTAAGAGATACTAAAAATAAAAAAGGAAAGAGTCTCGCTTCTTCTTGCTGCTGTTTTTTAATGGGATGGTGTGTCATGAAGTAACTGCTTCTACTCTAGGCGGAGCAAAAGGGAGTGTCAATTATACTCACCGGCTTGTTAGCGATAGCTAGCTGTGCCTTGATTCAGGGAATTAACTTAGCCGCTGTTAATTGATAGGCGATGGATAATTTTCTATGTGTTGTGGTTATGTGCAGGAAGAGAGGGAGAGAAGAGCGTGTGGCTTGATTATTAGATGGTAGCGTTGATAAATTAAATATATATGATTTCACAGAATAATGATATCTTTTCTTTTCTGGTTAAGTTAATGGTTGGTTAAATGGGTAGGTAATCATAAAAAAACTGCTCTCACTCTGGGTGGGGGAGATTCCTCTCGCTCCACCTAGAGAGAACAGTTGACTAACATAAAGAAAAGGAAAGAGTCTCGTTCTTTCCGTTCTTTTTGCCCTGACAGACAGGTAGCTGTGCTTTGATTCAGGGAATTAACTTAGCCGCTGTTAATTGATAGGCAATGGATAATTTTCTATGTAGTGTTTGTGAAAGAGATAGAGTGGTGGTTTGATTGGTTGATGGTAGCGTTGATGTATTAAATTAATTAGAAGATTCTACAGAAATATGTTATATTTGCATCTTTTTGAATGGTTCAGTAATCATCAAAAAACTGCTCTCACTCTAGAGGCGAGGTTTTTCTCACTCCAGCCAGTGAGAAACACTAAAAAAAATACTCTCTTCTTCGTGTTCTTTTTAATAAAGAAGGTTTTTGGTTTTCATGAAGTCACTGCTCTCATTCTAAGTGGAGGGAGAGGAAGTGCCAGACTTTTACAGACTTAAACTAGCGTGTTCTTCTGCAGTTGCCCTTTGCGGTCTAGCGCCTCGGTGACGTTATTGTATACTCGTAATATTGCAGCCTTAGTATCTTTCTACTCTTATAGACAAGTAGCTGTGCTTTGATTCAAGGAATTAATTTAGCCACTGTTAATTGATAGGCGATGGATAATTTTCTATGAAGTGTTGTGGAAATATAGTGTAGTGGTTATGTTGAGGAAGAGGAGTGGTTGGTTGAGTTAAATGTTGGCGTCAGGAACAATTCTATTTGAACTTCATGTTTTTAAAGGCAGAATCAATTCCATGAAAGAAAATCAGAAAACAACTTTTATTTAAAAATAATTTATTTCGAATAATTATACCATCACAAATCTACTCCTATGTATCAGGCCCTTCGGTAGTTGTTTTTATAAGATCACATTCAAGACTGACACGAGAACGCTTTCTTTTCTCCATGTCAAGTTCATAAACCGTCTCCTGGTCACTCTCGACAGAGTCTGCACTCATCAGGTCGACCAGTTCCTCAGCATTCTTAGTGTTGTCACGTTTCACTTTAGCTCTCCTGAAAGTCAGCTTGAGCATACGACAGAACGCAGCCAGAGTGAAAAACAACATACAAAATAGTGCCACACTTAATATTGAATCCGTTGTCGTCCATGGTTCGCCTTCAAACTTCGGATCGCTATCCTTAAATACTTTACTTAATACCCGAGGTTTTTCTTTTACCAAAAGCGGCTCATCTTCCAATGAGGCATTCACTTCTTTAGCTAGCTGGTGAAACACCATCTTTCCTAGCCAATTTGCTAAGTTTGCTTTACCAATCTGACGTAATCTCCTCTCCACAAAAGCATGAGTATTACCTTTTCCTTCCCATGTCTCCGTACCGCTGTTCCATTTGGTCAGGAGTTTTATACACGGTATATTTCTTGGTATTTGACTTTCTGCTTCAAATAAAGCGGCTGGTAGACCATTACTCGTAAAATACAAAGAAGCAAAGAGCCGACGGCATTCTTTAGGGGTCAAATGATCTGCGATGTAAACTAATTCCTTTATATTAATATCTATAGTACACTCCTTGAAACATATCTGAAGATATAGCACAAAACATATGTATTTCATATCCAGTTTAATATTATTTTTGGCTAAAATTTTCGACATAAATCAAAATTATTATCAATTATATCAGAAATTTACTGTCAGTTGTGACGTCTGTAAATGAAGTTGTATTGAACCATAAATGTTTGTAAAAAGGTTTAATATGATCAATTTAGTTTAAAATCGGTTTTTTAATCTCTGACTAAAATGACATTACGTGGATTGTCACACATGTCATAACACAGAAACTGGCATTATTGTAAGTTTGACATTTTCCTGGGTCAATTTAGTCTCAGGGATTAAAAACAGACTTTACATACTATGTATTACAAGAACAGCAGAGGAATTTCAGACATGTTTGAAAATTGAAATGAGGGAAGCGGGGCAGTGTACGGCTTATAAATAAAAGATAAGCTTGCAACTTGTATCTATGGTATTTCATACGAACAATCCACTAGGCACTGATTTATATACGAATTTTAACACTTTAGATTCTTGTTCGACCGTGAAAAGCTAAATATCATTTACGATTCATTGGAATTCATTATTTGTCCGTGCTTATTTTTGTACAAAAAACTTTTTATGAAAACACCACCGACATAAGTTATTAAAAGAAATATTAATCAGCTTACCAATAAGGAAGAGTGGGGGCGTGGTAGAAATATCTCGCTATCTCTTTTGACACGTAACCTAATAGCCGGGATTTCCCACATATTATAATATTTTCCCCTTCCACCAGATTTCAAAGGTTCTGACTTGATTCATATTGAACGAATTTAAACATTTCTTTCTATTTTCCATTTTGGATAAAGCTCTTTCTGATACAAAGAATTTAAAAAAAAATGAGTAAAGTACCGAATTGATTTATAAATTGAATAAGTTTTAATTTCTAACCGCTCAAAGTTTCACTTAATTCAACGCCAAATAAGTTAACAAAAACTTCAAACAATTTTACAATGTCATAATCAGCACTGTCATCACAACATCTAAGCTACTCCACATAATTACAATATTAAAGTAACTAAACTGCAATATACAAAATTACAGCATTTCCCCAGAATCGCTTGTAACTATTGAACTAAATGCGTGTTGCGCAAGCGCAGCTAATGGTCGCAGGCGCACGAAACCGACATACAAGTATCGACTTTACACTATCGTACCTGTAATGGACCAAATATTTCATAAACGGCTTTAATTCACTGGTTTTATGGGTACTTGGTAATCATTTAAGATGTCAAGATAGAATATAGTCATTATTGGAACTGAAAATGCAGAGACAAATTTGACATCGCAAGATGAACCTAAATAAAGGGTTTTGGATCGGTATTTCGAAAGGTAAGCTCGGTGTCCTCAGATCGAAGGCAACGAAGGAACGGGGGTGTGGTTTAGTCAGTAAAACTCTGACACGCCTTTCCGCTCCACCCAAGAGTGGGAGAAGTCATTTTGATGATTCTCCCCCCACCTGAAAAAAAAGAAAAAAATGAAGGCTTTGAGTTGAGGAATTGTTTGAAAGAGTTAGTGTGGCAACGGAACTGAGGCTCTACTACGAGCTCCTAACGCAATCCATTTGATAACCTAAACTGAACTGACGTGTGTAGCCCCAACTTTCTAACACGTCATGGTAAGGTTCCAAAACTTTACAATCATCTACACTTTTCAAGATTCGTTTTTATGCGAAACCAAAAATAGAGCTGTAAAAGTTGCCAAATAATGGTCAGAAAAAAGTAATTTGACTCCATTGACGCGAAAAGAAAAGCTAAACGATCACAAGTGGATTTTAGTTAATATACGCTTAACTCTCCCAGGATTTATTTGATGATTTCCCTCCTCAAAAATTGTATTTGTATGTGTATTATATTTAATTGTATTGAATATTATATTGTATTGTATTGTATATATTGTATTATATTATATTGTATTGAATATTGGTAAGTATTACCATTAATAAAACAATTATGCAGTTACGTTCCATTTATCGCAAATCTACCTATGAGCAAAAATAATTCAACGTCGATAAAATATTATATTCTAATAGATTCGGGAAATATGCATTTAAACTATCAGGAAATCTTGAAATATTGTTAACGATTTGCTTTAATTTTTATTGCTTTAAATGTCTATCAATAATAGTTAACTGTTTTCATGGCCAGGTTATATTGGCCATTTTATTTTAGAAATACTTTGTAATACAAACAGATTTATTGAATAGTGCATATTAAAGAACATTGGTGAACAGTATTGAGTAGTGGTGGCCTAGTGGTAACTACCCTGACTTACAAGTTGTAGGTCGTGGGTCCAAACCCAACCAGACTCATTACTTTGTGTAATTTATTTCTTCACCGTTGCTCTCAAAACGGTGAGGGAAAACATCGTGAGGAAACCGGCATGTCCTAGAACCAAAAATTTGAAGACATGTTACATCCACCAATCCGCACTAGGCAAGCGTAATGTACAGGGTGTCTCAAAAGAAAGTTAATTTTTATTTAGCATACTGCGTGAACGCAACGAATCTGAGGGGCGCGAGGGTTATGGCAGTTGGTAGCGTGGCTCTTGGGAATTCAGTCCCTATGGAGCGTTTCTCGAGAGTAGACCGCGCGTAGTGCGTGCGCGAGTTTTACAAAAACGCTGAATCGGCGACTGTAGCGCGTAGAAGATTCTGCGTGCAGATCATTTTCATCTTAATGGGCACGTAAATAAGCAGAATTGCCGCTACTGGAGTGCAACGAATCCGAAACGCAAGCTTCAGAAACCCCTTCATGTCGGCGCGAGGAATTATCGGTCCTTACTTTTTTGAAGACGAAAGAGGGCGTACAGTTACAGTCGATTCAGAGCGTTATGTGAAATTGCTAGACGAGTTTTTGGTACCTGAACTGCAAAAGTTTCCTGGCTATAACCAAAGAACATGATTCCAGCAAGTCGGAGCAACGTCACACACGTCCAATATGTCTCTGCCACGAGTTCGTGAAATTTTCCAGGGCAAATTGATCTCCTCGAGAGGTGACACAAATTGGCCTCCACTCCACGCAGCCCTGATTTAACCCTCATGGACTTTTTCCTATGGGGGTATCTCAAATCTAAAGTTTAAGCCAAAAAACCGACTTCCCTGGTGCATTTGAAAGAAAATATCCGTCACGAAATGGCAGCCATCAGTGAGTCTACCTGCAGAGCTGTTATAAACAATTTTATTGTTCGATTAAATGAGTGCCATGAACGCGACGGCCTACATTTGGACGATGTTATTTTTAAGAAATAAATTCCCAAATAGTGTACTTTAATAATTAATAAACATTTTTTCAAACTTCTTTTGAGACACCCTGTATATAATGTAATTACGGCCCATTTACTCTCCCAGAGAGGAGACCTGAATCCCAACAGTGAGAACATTACCAGGCCGATAACGCTAATTCTAATACTAAAGAAATAACACAGTAATGCTATTTATATAATCAAAAGACAGATTGAAAGGCATAAAGTACATAGAGCCTCTATATACAATAGTATTCATAAAATAGCTCGATGATCTATTACAAAATCGTAACAATGGCATCGATTGAACTATCCAACAAAACGTTGAATGGATCATTATTACTCAAAAAGAAACTCTGAATACGTTACTAATGCTAATTTCAACCTTTTCATAGTTGACTTTTCAAGATCTTTCATCAACCATTGAGGAGTTGGAGAAAAGACAGACTTTTTGAATTACTTTGAGTAACTTAGACGTGATATAATATTTAAATCATAGCGAATTCAGGTATAAAAACATTTTCATTCACTTCTCTTTGGGCGTCAATAGTTCACAATAGTGACATTTTACGTATTTTGTTCATGAATCCCCGACCGGTCCTATGAGACCGCACTGTTATTGTTTTACTATTGTGTCTCGTTTTGTGGGTATGTGATCGGTTAAATAATTTTGACTCATCCGTTTGAATTTAATAGATACCAATGTAAAGATGAATAAAAAAAAGAAAACCAATCCATTAGCGGTTACCGAGTTTTCATTCAGTTTTGATGCCTCAAATATATCGACTGTCATTTGATTATCTTTGACAGTAGATACGGACAGTCACAAACCCGTACGAAAATGTAGCACCAGTGTTGCCAAAAAAAGGGTTATTGTGTTTACCCAATTACTCGGTTGCAAAGATCAGATAGGCAGTCGCCCCACGTAATATTCAGCCAGATTTGATTACACTGAAAGGACTGGACCCTAATATATTTGGGTAAAACCAGGCAGATTGATTACTACATACTAAGGGCCAACAAAATTAACTAGCCCAGTACCAAATCACAAGTTAATCACATCTCCATTACCCACGAGCCAAGTAGCAAAATCTCCGGAGATCTATTTCCATTTTGCTGCCAAGACCACACGACATACAATACAATTTACATAAATTGCATCTAATATTCGTGGAACAATATCTTCGAGACAGTCCAACATCATCAGGCATTAAACAATACAGTTGTAATAGTTGTCGATTGCAAGAAATGCGCTTAGAAATGATCAGAGACCATTATTGTGATGCGGAATAAGGTTAGTGCGGTGGAACCGATCGGTAGCGTTTGCAGCTGTATGTGGAGCGGGATTTCTTATTTTACTGTCATTTATATATCCTACTAATATTATAAATGCGAAAGTTTGTGAGGGTGGATGTATGTTTGTTACTCTTTCACGCAAAAACGGTTGGACCGATTTGGTTGAAATTTGGTATGTAGTTAGGTTATACCCTGGATTAACATATAGGCTATAGGAAAAAAAAAGAAGCGTGATCTTATTTATTCTTCGATTTTGTTGTTGCGGGCGAAGCCGCGGGCGGAAGCTAGTTAATATATAAAAGGAGAAACTGACTGATGGATATATCAAAGCACAACTGCTGGAGCCAAAACTACTGGAACTAGAAGCGTTAGATTTCCTTTCATGACGTAGGCGAGCACTAAGAGAGGGTTCTCCAAAATTCACCCTTTAAAGGAATGAAACCAGGGTCCAAATTTTGTATGGAGAAGCCTACTTTTACGCGGGCGATGCCGCTGGCTGAAGCTAGTCTATACGTTTTTAGCTAGTTTATATGCAACCTATCATAGTCCACTTCCAAACATAATCTATATATCTAACTAGCTATCCCCTGCGGTTTCACCCGCATTATCCGTTACTGCTCCGCTCCCGTGGGTCGTAGCGTGATGGTATATAGCCTATAGCATTCCTCAATAAATGGGCTATCTAACACTGAAAGAATTTTTCAAATCGAACCAGTAGTTCCAGAGATTACCCCCTACATACAAACTTACAAACATACAAACTTACAAATTTTACCTCTTTATAATATTAGTATAGATATAGATTAGCCCATTATGTTTCACTGCTGTGCAAAGGACACTCTCGTCCTCCATACATCTAAGATCTTAGTTTTGATCTGAATATAAGAAATATTCTGACACAACACAACATCAAACTCTATGTCTTCCTCGTTCTGTGTACTCCCCCCATCATCTTTGGTTTCTGTTTTTAATAACCCGTTTTGTCCCACTGCTGTTCGTAGCCCTTCATACGCTCATTCCCCTTTTCTCTGCCTAAAGCTCCTAAGAATCAATATTTTATTTTATTATTTTATTTTAGTCGCTACTTCATTTACCTATATACCTATAAGATATATCGATTTGTGCTGGTTTTCTTACTACTGCCAAGACTACAATAGGTCTAGACTATTAGAAGTCATTCTTTTAAAATGCTAACTTTTTCTGTTCCTACATATTCACGTACACTTTTTGCCGTTTTCGCAACAAAATCTGTATCATCATTATTTCCAATATTCATTTGATTTGTTTCTCCGTCTGTACCAGGAGAGCATACATTTTAACTAGTTGCACAAGGTTCTTTTGTCATTGTATAATGATGCTCAGCGTCTGATGTTTTGTGTATCGGAATGTGCAACGATTACTCTTAGCGCACAGATACACTGCTCTCGCAAATATTAACACGTTGGCCGACATTGTCACTATGTTCTTGTAGATATGTAGGTATAGGTTAATACACTGCATCTATTGTAATTATTTTGGAGTTGAATTTAAGTAATTTATTGGTTTTCTAAGTGAAAATTAATATCTGTCAACTTTCGCCTCTTTGCCATTACGGTATACCGAAACTATATTGAAATTATATATGTTTGTATATTACGTTGGTCAACCAAGCTCTTATTGATTTCTTTCTATCGATTTTGCTATCTTCTAATATAGCCTTTTATAATAGTGATTTGCAAACGCACAGGATCGTTCGTTGTCACGATACTTGGGGAGGCCCAACAGTGGACGTCTTTCTGCTAAAAAGATGACAAGGACGATGATTTGCAAAGTGCTAAAGTAAAGCTTACTCCTTTACGTGATCACAATGACAGGTCTGATATACAATACAATACCGACTAAGCGTAATTATTTCCCTTCTATACCTTCAACATTCTATAAGTTCAATTGTACCTTCTGTGATTAACCTCGTCTCCTATAAATCGGATCCCTATAATTGGCAAACTATTTCCACGAAAGTCCAATTCGGATTACGTGACGATACATTACATCGACAGTTTAATTATCACGTAGTCGTGCACAGTTAGTCGATTAGTATGTCAATACATGTCCAGCACATCACTAACAAAATATATTTCACAAGCAACTCTTCCGAAACCTTCGAGACCGGCCTTCGTAATTAAAGAAGACGATTCACAATTACCGTAGTTTATAGATGCCTCTAATTATATGTATTTGATGTTTTCTATACGGTGTGTGACGAAAGAAGGCTCATTCGGACGGTCATTATTGGAATTAATATACCTACGTGTCAGTTCACGGGGTTCCGTGTAATGATTGGTACTTGATTTTTAGTGTTCGTGAGAACACGTTCAAATGATATGTCTCTGTATGTGAGCTTTTTGCCTAATACGATCCACGATCATTCAAAGAATTTCTTTTGTAATTGATACGAGCGCTAATGCGTATAGAATAGTGCAATTTGTAGGCAATTATTGTTAATAAAAAGTTGTGATGTCCGTTTTTTTTGGTTGACCTCCGACTTGGATTGGTTTTTTTGTTGCTGTTTCGTATTAAAGCGTTCCTTCCTTCTTTCGGTTCTCCTTGATAGATGAACGGAACAGCGTCATGTCCAGACTGGGTGTGGCTGTTTACCGGAACGAGGATTTTAGATTCATGACTTAACTGTAATTGCAAGTATACGGATTATGGTTTTGTTCTTAACTTTATGGATATCACACTAAAATTATGAGGGAAAATGTTACTATGTATTTGTGTGTATCTTTCCTACTCATAATCAAACGGCTGGACGAATTTAGACGATATTTGCTACACGGAGAAAAAGAACAGAGGGTACTAGATTTTTATCCTGAGAGTATGTTCCTTTTGGTTAATTTTCTACTTAATTACATTTCTGTTTCGATGATTTAAAGAATCATTTTGCTCACTCTGCAGAACGGTTTTGCTAGTGTTTATACTGAAGGAGCTTATCTCTTAGTTAGCTTTTCACTACGCTTGCTAATCGGGTTCAAAGATATGTCTACTCTTTCGATGCTTTCAGAACGGCCTCCTATTATTTTTATAACTATTTCACAATACAAACATTCCAATTAGAGCAATTAGCGGGTTATGCAAATCTTACATAGTTACAATAAGTGAAACTGCCACGCTAGTACATGAGATTGGCCAATTAAACTATTGCTTATAACATTACGCCATTACGCAAAAACTTGAACTATGAACCGCTTCTGAGCAAATTAAAATTATAGCGGGAATTAATTTTCAAAATTATAGGGTCTATGAGCAGTCAATCAAAATAGAAAGTTTGAGTGCCAACTTGATTTTGGTTAATGATGCCGATGTGTTCGAACCACATCATGATACTGTACTTAGGACTGCGGGAACGTTTGATGTTACTGTCGCCCTAGAATTCAAAAGCCAAATGAAAGAACAGAGGTCGGTTTTAGTCAGTAAAATTCTGACACACTCTATCGTACCACCATTATTTACAATATTTATTTTGCATCGCAAAATGTGAGCACAACCTTAAAACAGAATACTCGATATATGTATTTATCGTGAGTATATCGAGTATGCTGTTTTTTTGTTATGAATAAGATTATATATTTTTTATGGTTTCGGCTTGGATACTATTTCCTTTACCTAAGCCAAGTCGTCGTATGGAGTAGTCACTTTGAGTTCCATTAGAATTTGAATCATATTGTTTTTCAGTATTTGGTAGCAAATGTATCTACTTTATAAATTCAGTGCCAGCTAAGAACTGAACCGCCTTTTGGGTTAGGTAAAGGAAATAACGCAAAAACACTTGTCCAACAGAAGCTTACAGGATTATGCCTGCCGCGATAAACTCGCGAACACACCTGGCTGGTACAGCCAATGCAAAACCGCTTGGACATTATATCTTACTAACATACGTACATAATATTCACACCAGCCACCACAGAATAAAGTCGAACGTGGCATGTTATTTTATTCAAGCTTATACTTTATTGTACATCAAAATGATAAAGACCTAATACAATTTCAGCCTTAAACTATCACATACCCACGAAACGAGACACATAGTAATAACAGCGCGGTCGCATGAGACCGGTCGGGGATTCATGAATTAAATATAAAACACACAACTGGCCTATTTACCGTATTTTGGCGTCTGAGAACAGAGAGGGTATAGGAAACTTAAGCAAAAACGCTTGTCCAACACAAGTTTACAGGATTATACCTCGCGAACACACCTGGATGCAAAACCGCTTGGACATTATATCTTACTAACATACGTACATAATATTCACACCAGCCACCACAGAATAAAGTCGAACGTGGCATGTTATTTAAATTAAGCTTCTCATACAGTTTATGTGAGGCAGAAACATTGAGTGTGGCGTCGCATCGTTAGGGTACTGGCAGAGATGCATTTATTTATGAAATGTAAATTCATCTGATTGTAATAACAAAACTCGAGCCACTGCTCTCTATATTAAGATGTATTATTTGCATACCGTATGCTGAACGTGTGACCGCGTATTTGTTATAGCTAAGCTGCTGTAACGGACTGCCTGAAACTTGTGACGATTATGCGCTTACGTTTGGTTTGATTATGTTTGTTTTGTAAGACATTACAAGCTCAATGTAAGGTATTAGATTGAACTCGTAATATTTTTATTAAACTATAGTTTTATTAATCGAATCTACCAATTCGCACTGGGCCCGCGTGTTGGATTATGGCCCATTCCCTCTCCTTAAGAGGAGGTCCGAGTCCCAGCAGTGGGAACAATAAAACGCCGCTAATGCTAATGCTATAGGCCTACTTAATAAAATCGACTGGAGACAAATGGTAGGCGATTCACACTAATATTATAAAGGAGTTGTGAGTCTGCGTGTGTGTGTTTGTTACTTCTTCACGCTTGAACGGCTGGACGGATTTCAATGAAACTTGGTAAATGGGTGGACCATGTTCTGGAATAACACATAATATTCTACTCTTTTACGGGCAGATTTGCTAATAGAATGGCTTTATTAATCTATCACATACCCGCGAAACGAGACAAAATAGTAAAGCAATAACAGCGCGGTCTCATAGGACCGGTTGGGGATTTAAACATTAAACAGCATAGCATAGCCAGTAGAATTTCGAGGAACATTTCCGTCGTCTGGCTCCCAAATTGGAGCGGGCCGGTGCTGCACTCAAGCGGCTTCTGCCCCATGCAGGGGTTCCGACACTTTCCGCCGAAGGCTCTACAGGAGCGCCGATGTGTGCGCCATCCCTGAAGAAAATGATGATGTTAAAACTATGCCAGTTTTTGACAAAATCGCGTTGTCAGTTACCTATGTTAGGCCCAAAATAAAAATAATTTTAAAATCTGTTTTTTTTTTCAGAAAATACCTTAACCAAAACGTTAAAATCAATAAACAAATTAGTATATAACTTTCAAAACGGTTTGATCATAATCTCGACGGCGAAACAACAATATTTCATATTTAATCCACTAAAATTCAGCAAACGTATGACAAATATACGAATCACGATCTCTAGAACAGTAATTTATCAAACACTGAACAACAGTTTGCACGACAAACTTAATACTATACGACATACCTACTACAGCGTCATTATGTACAATAATACGGTAGTACAATCGTCAGAACACAAAACATCGGTCAAACTTTATCAATAGTATATCAAAACTAATCAATCAACGCTAATATAATAAAATACATGAACCGCACACGACAACGATACCGATATCGTGAGGTAGGGATGGCGGAAGTGACTGAAACTATCGATGTTTGTTAAAAACTAGCCGCTGTTATTGGTTTCGCCCGGATAAAGAATATACAACACGAGAAACATACTCCCGGGATAAAAAGTATCCTATGTGTTTTGCAAAATTTCGTCAAATCCGGTTAGCCGTTCAAGCGTTAAGAAGTAACAAACTTACACACTCATTCACAAACTTTCGCCTTAACATCATAATAATCATTATGTCAAGGTATACTTGGGTCTGCCTTATATCCAAAAAATATTACCTAAGTACTGTTTTTTATAGTGAGTGCTAGTAGTTTGTTATAGGTTTAAACTGCATGTTATAGACCTGAAGCGATTTTCTTCCGATTGATAGTTGTCAAGATCATAAAGGCAGTTGCTCCTTGCCAAACACTGATCTACTGCGTGGTTGTAGTGTCTGGATAGATGGAAAGCCAACCCAAAACTAGTTGAGAAAAAGCTAAGCAGAGTAATATTGTTTTTCATACAGAAACATTACTCGTAACTTTTATATCGATACATCAAACTACACAGCCAAAAAACTATCGATACATCAAAAACCAATACATCGATATACTCCGACAAGCCTATCCACCGTGAGGTGGCGCGTGCGCAGACCGTTATAAAGGATAACTTTAAAAAAAGAAGGTGTGACGTAACGATTCGTGACTCCACACGCCGGCGCGTGACTCTTGTGACCACTTGCCGACGTTTGCTCTGTGTTTAATCGGTCTTGCCCTCAGACTCTATGGTTAAACAATAGTTAACGGTTTTTTGGCATTTTTTGAGGTTAGGTTTGCATGTTTTAGGAGTTTTTGCTGTTAGGAAGGTTGGAAGTGCGGATTTGATTTGTTGTTGTTTGTAAGTCATGATTTTAAATTGGTTTCATATTTAGTTTGACAATTTTATTACATGTTTGTGTTTCTACAATAAAATTATATATTTTTTGAAAAGCTCTGAATAACTTATTCGCAAAACTTTGTCATATTATGCTCATTGACAAAAAAAATAGATTTGGAGTTACGCTCCAACTACAAATGATTTACGCTCATTGTAGCGGAAAGGGTCGATTTACACAAAGTTTGATCGTAAATTCGCACTGGGCCCGCGTGGTGGATTACGGCCCATTCCCTCTCCTAGAGAGAAGACCTGAGTGCCAGCAGTGGGAACATTATAAGGCTGATGCTACACATTGTGTAGTTGTTGTGTAGTAAGCATTGTGTAGTACACAATGCTTACTATCGACGATAAGAGCTCTCGTATAGAACTACTACTTCTCAATTTATCTTCAAATTCTTACGCCCATTCACAACAGACTGTCAAATAACAAAATACAACTTTACAACGAAAGTCATTCAAACTTCAACAGATAAAGTCAAATTCTAAAATCAAAACACTATCGCTTTGACAATTCAATAACCGAATCACAAAGACGATTGCGGCGAAAAACGGAACTAATTTACTAATGAAGAAAGTACGACTACTAGCGCCATTGTCAGGGGTAAGATTGTGGGACGGTGTATCGGGTCACGAGAACTCACGACAAAGCCTTATCTCTGTAGAAAGTGGTTCACTGTTGACTTCAAGAGTCAGTATGGTTCTGATGGATTTGGTTCTACGCAACAGATAATAAGTCACGATTGATTGTCCTATACTGTTATAAACTTACATTGTTTTGGAATTAAGGGATGAGCGGTGGCGATAGCGGAAGCGCAGATATATCGTTATAAAACTATTCGGGTCGTCTCATTTCGTACTGTGTTCCACTCGCGTTGCAAAAAACTGTCAATATAAGTGTCAGACCTACTAGAACTGTAGGATAGTTCGAATCAGTTACCATAGCCGTTTTAATCAGTAAACTGTAATCATCATCTTCCTGTCCTTGTCTCATATTACCTACTTAGTGTCGGCGCAACACGTTTGTCTTCCATTCTGTCCACTATTACACGTCTTGTTATCACTAACTCCTTTTTCTTTCATATCAGTCTTCACACAATCCAGTAAAAGTGTGAGACGTCAATAAAATTGGTTATTTTATTTTTTTACTTCGAGTTGTTTCAAGGACAAAAATAGGCTTAAGTAGAATTGCGTTGTTGAATCTATCTAGTAACAAATGCTGAAAAAAAGTAGTCACGCAAAAGTTGATCACTCAACCACTAAAATAATCATGATAACTGAAAAAACACACAATCTAAAATTAATACGAAAATTCAGGGCCACGTCAACAATAGTTTTATTTTTATTGGTAGCTTTCAAAAAGACTAGTATTTTTTTCTTCTGCCTTTTACTATAGTTGCAATAATTATGTACCTATAACTGAGACTTACAAGAATAAATTTTATTGTATACAAAAATAAGCCGCCAAGCCCGTTCCACTAATACTTACAAAATGTTTTGAAAACACATTCATTGTGCGTATAGCCAAGGAATGGAATTCCCTGCCACAATCTGGTTTCTCTGGTAGCAAGAAGGGGTCTCTAAGTCAAAAATAAAATGAAGGTTACTTTTAGGTAGGCTACTCTACCCTCGACCACATCATGACTTACCACCAGGTGAGATAGCCTATCAATAATGATAAAATAATAACATAACACAAACTTATAATATCTATTATGGGAACAAAGGCGGTCATGTCGCTGACATCTACCAAAAGTTTTGGATGGACTGTAAAGACCAAAAATAGAAAAGACAGAGAGGTAATAATATATATCTCTCTCTGTATATGTACAATTGGACCGCGTGTATTCTTTTCAAAAATTACTCGCGGTCCCGAACATTGCCTTGCAAATGCTCCACGAATCAACAATCTTAGTCCTCCTACCACTCATCCCTTGCACCACACCCCATCACACGTCTGGGCGTATCGTCATACCTCGATAATCTTGCATCGCATCCGGCTAATCTACCGTCACATTTTGTACGGGGGCGTCGCGTTGACGTAACCAATCGGTTCAGAACTTTTTGTTATAATCCCTTAAGTACTTGTATGTCAATTTAATTCTTTTTAATTCTAATCTGGGCCTGGGATTGAGATCTTGTTTGAAGTGCGAGGAACTGGTTATTAAGTGATGCTGGGTGACGGACCCCCCGATAGATGAGTGATGTAAATGAGCTGTGTTTTTTAACTTGACGACAAGTGTCACCTATGTTTTTGATAAGACTTAGTGGCGAAGATAGATGAGGTTAGCTCGGGGGATTCTGTAGTCTGTGTTTTGAAAAAGAAGAAGCTAATTCTAAATATAATTTCGCAAGAAAATTGCTTCATTTCCATCTTTAGTTGCTAAGCTTAAGTTAGAAATTCAAGTTTATGTTTTTTAGTGATTCAAATAATTTCTGCTAGTCTGGGTGGAGTGAGAGAGAATTAGACTTTTCCTGACTAAAGCCCGTTGTTCCATCAGATGCTCATTACGTTTCAGGGCGACGTAAACATTTTCGATCAATCCCACAGCCGTAGTAAACATTAAAGTCGGGCGGAAAGACCGCAGCAGGCAAATTTAATCTCACCAGGTCCTAGGTCCACCCAGTGGGGGCCGGCCGCGGCGGTCGCCACTTTAGAACTTTTGGGCCTCTTATCTTATCTTGCTTTCCGTTTTCCGCACTTAGTCCCGTTGGACCATTGTGCGTACTTTTGGGCCTCATCACAATGTGCCCTACCGACTACCACTTAGCTAGCACTAGCACTCAGCGACCTTGGTTCTCTTGCGGATATCTTCATTCATGCAAGGAAGCCTACGCCTATGCTCCAACTAATTAAAACCTCTATAAAACAGACAACTCTTCAGCCACAGCCACTTCCTATACAATTAGCATAGCAGTCATTCAAAATTGCATTCAGAAATAATGTTGTCATACAATACTGTGCTCTATTTAAGAGCATGATACAATCTGACCTACAGACACAGACATCATTTAAATATATCTTGTTAAGTAGATTAAAGTTTTTACGCAATGATACAATGATATTTTGTATCTAGTTATTGTTTCCTGGCGTATTCATAGTAGGGTTGTGACGATTGAGTTTGTAGCTTTTAAAGTTTATTGAGAAAGTCGTATGTCGGTATTATTGGTAAGTACCTTTTTTGCGTAAGAATCTATAGTTTCTTTTTTTAATTCAGTTTTCATTTAATAGAGTTCAAAAAGGAAGGAGGTCTCAATTCAGTTGAATTTTTTATGTTTGATGTTGATCTGTGGATAATGTCTTGATTATTATAATTTTGTTAACCCCTCAACTAGTTTTTACAGGCATTTCAAGACATTCAATGTATCAAAATGAATGTGTACGAACCATGTACCTACACATCATCGATCTCAATCGTTGATAAAAACAAACACTATTTTGCCTGGTCCGATGTTTGGGACTTCTCATTCAAAACTTCAAAATAGGACCTACAAGCAATCAATTCAACGTTACTCAAAATGCACCACCTCAATTCTTTTCCAAATAATTTAAAACCAAAACCATTAATCACAACCACACACAGCGCATCGATTCATCCCAACTCGATTCTCAAAATCGATACTATGAATACGATAGTTCGATACACAATAAAATATCGTTCAAGGTTGCTCGAATCCGGATCGAAGATCGCGCCAGTGAACGGCTGAACTGTGAACTATTGTGTGGAAGTTATCCATTGTAGTTAAAAGTTTAAAGAATGTCATAGTACCACGCCCAATGGTAACAGCTGGTAACGGGTCACAGTGTGTCAGTGGTAAAAGCTTTATGAGGCCTTGATGTTACGATAGGTATTGTGATAGTGATACGGTTTTGTGTGAATGTGCTTGTAGTAGCTGGGGTCAATACGTGTGATATTTCAATCTTAGATAATCAGCTTTACAATGGTCCCACTACAGGAACTCAGGCATCCTCTGTAGAAGAGGTACCGTAATTCAACACGTGGGCCCAGTGCGTGAATTTTAGGTTCTAGGACATGCCGGTTTGCTCACGATTTTTTCCTTCACCGTTTTGAGAGAAGTGGTGATGAAATAAATTTCCCAAAGTAATATGCCTGGCTGGGCACCTGTAACCTACAACTCTTAAATCTGGCCTGCTTCTCAGATTGTTGACGTCTTTGTCTAAAAGCTCAGGCAAAATCATTTTTACTCATGCGGTGCTTACGTTTTGGTCACGTGAACTTCGCTTGTTTCTTCCAATATTTTGAATATAATATATGGGCGTATCAGTATTTGACAATATTCTGTGATACGTATATTTTTTAACATAGATGTATTATGTACACACTCTACTGAAATGCGTTCCTACTAATCCTTGTTAACAAGAAAAGCAGTTCCCTATTTATCACAATATTTTTTTATTCAGCCTATACTTTCCCACTACTAGGCAAAGGCTTCCCCCATTTCTTCCAGGTATTCTTTTCTCGAGCCATCTCGAACCAGCTGGTGTGGTAGGCATCTAGGTCATCCCACCATCTCTTCCCGGTCACAATGTACCTGAACAAATACCTAATTCAATTTTTTTCCAATTTCTAGGTAATACTAGTCCGCGGCCACTACGTGTCGTACCTGCCGCTGTGCAGCCGCAACGAGCCGGTGTTCCTGGCGGTGTGCACGCCGCTGGCCATGCCGGAGACGCGCGAGTGCGTGGTGCACGGCGCCACCAACGTCTTCACCACCGTGCACGCCATGGACATGAAGATACTGCACATTGATACCAAGTAAGTAATACTAGTCCGCGGCCACTACGTGTCGTACCTGCCGCTGTGCAGCCGCAACGAGCCGGTGTTCCTGGCGGTGTGCACGCCGCTGGCCATGCCGGAGACGCGCGAGTGCGTGGTGCACGGCGCCACCAACGTCTTCACCACCGTGCACGCCATGGACATGAAGATACTGCACATTGATACCAAGTAAGTACTACTAGTCCGCGGCCACTACGTGTCGTACCTGCCGCTGTGCAGCCGCAACGAGCCGGTGTTCCTGGCGGTGTGCACGCCGCTGGCCATGCCGGAGACGCGCGAGTGCGTGGTGCACGGCGCCACCAACGTCTTCACCACCGTGCACGCCATGGACATGAAGATACTGCACATTGATACCAAGTAAGTAATACTAGTCTGCGGCGGTAGTACGTGTCGTACCTGTAAATTTCTATGAAAATTGTGGCATAGACTTGCCCAGGCTTGGCCCTTAAAAACTTTCTTACAGGTCATGGAAATCAGTTCTAAGAACATGATCATAGAGACCAGACATTGTGGCTTCTGAGTGGCTTTGGTTGGGAAAGATGGACGGACACTGTAACGCAAGAACCCGTAAAATGTTATCTTCGCATTGTAAGTTTGGGTAGTAACTCACTCAAGAATCATAGTAGAACAGTAGAAGTATATACTCAATAATTTACGTGAAGGCACTGCAGGGACAACACCAAGAACAGTCCAACAAAATCAAGTATCATTGTAGTCCAAACAAGCGATCTAGATCTACATGAACTGCAACAAACAAACACCCTACTGGTTCAAGGCCCACAAACAATACACTATGTGTAACTGTCACAGGACCAGTGTACATCAAAGGCTGAAAATGTATGACAACAGCCAACAGCTCTATTGAGCTTGCTTCATATTCATGCATGTCGTCAGTTCGTCACCGCCATTCAATGGCACGAAATAATAAGACGAGTTGAAATATGCAATGTATAGAGATGAGTCGCAGTCGATATTCAAGTACAAATAATCTTTACGTTTTTTTATGCAGCTGTCGACTTGAGATGTGGAATTTATACGTAAAGAATAATGTTGTTGCAAGGGTGTTGGCTCTGAATGGTCAGTGTCATTGATGTAGTCTTCTGAAGTGTAATTTGCATTCGTTGCGAAATTATTGAATCTTTGATCTTCATTTGCTTCAGTAGTGTCGTTTATATTTAATTTAAAGTTATTGGATGTCCCATCTTCATTTGTTTTATCTTCGGAAGTAATGAGAAACTAAACGAAATTTCAAAAGACATCAAATGCCTTTTTGGACTCTTTATCTTATTAGCAGTTTTGAAGCTTTATAACTTTGTTGTTGATGAAGATATTTGAATATTTTTTCCATATTTGTTTAACAGAGAGAGAGAGACAAATTTTTTTATATTCTCTATAACAGTTTTCGATTAAATGAAAAACGTAAAGAAACTTACTTTATAGTTTATGTCTAATAGTTTCTCACGGTTGATATATCTGTCTCCTTCCCTGCCCTTATAAGCACCCAAGTCAGCCAATAACAATATAATTAATATCTAATTTATTCGAATGCTCAAGCCATCGGGCCTTTCATTGCACTATATTTCCGTGTCTGGTGTTGAAATGTAAACACCACTGTCACCTGCTCGGAAGCGGACAGACTTTGCATACAATGACAAAGTTACAAGCTCCCGTGTAACTCTGGATTAGAGCGGTGGACACACTGGCTTATCTTTAAGATCTGTTGCTAGCTTTCGGAACTGTCGCATAGAAATTATAGAATATCACAAGTACATTTGTGCTGAATGACACTTCAAAGTCCCGAACAAAATATTGTAGCCATAGTTTTTCAGCGTATAAAGTTTACAAAAGTAGGTATACAGATTAAATTTCTAAATCATTTTGTTTTAGACATCTCCATCAATAGAGTCCTCGTACATTTTTCAGTACGTCACTTTGCATACATTGCCTTGTCATGTTTGTGATTTTTTACAAATGGTTCTCCTGTGTTTATTTTTGATACGCAATAAAGTACGTACATCGCACATGTCATAAGATCCACTTCATCTTAACCTATCAATACCCGCGAAACGAGACACAATAGTAAAACAATAACAGCGCGGTCCAATGAGACCGGTCGGGGATTCATGAATGAATCTATTACTTGTAATACCTTTGTCAACTTTAAACTCATAATAATAAACAATAACTAAGTTTTGAGTTATAAGTGCAAGTAAGATAGCTACTAAATTATCTACAAACTAGTAATCCATCCTGACTTTACACGTATGCAAATTATAAACGTTAATCTTTCTTATTTATTACTCTAACTATTAGTATTCTTATAAAAATCCGTTAAATAGTTAAGAATAAACAAATTGCATTCAAATAAGAATTCGACGAACAATATTTATATCCATTGAACAACATATAAATACATAAATAGTGAATAAATATCTTTATCCTTATCCTTTACAAATTACAAAACAAAGTACCCCACCGCGTCTGTCTGTCTGTAAGAATGCGGTAAACTCAATAACTACTGAACGGATTTTCATATGGTTTTGCCATTAGACAGAGTGATACATGAGGAAGGTTTAGGTGTTGATACAATATATGGGTATTATAGTAGAAAAATTCGAGAACTACAAAGATTTCTAACAACCTGTGAAGCTAGGGCAGGGCCCTAGTTTAATGTAATAGTTATTTGAATTCCTGCATACAACACAAAATAATTCGAATAAACACATAGTTCTTTGAATATTAGAATCAATACGGCCCATAACAACTGTAAACCTATCAAAGATATGTAATGTTATTTATTTACAACTATTTGCAGTCAACATTTCCAATAACTTAACTTGATTTAAACATAAAATACATACGGATTTAACATAAACTTATGCTAAGAATGACGCCATACAACACCAGCGTCTCCCTTTTAATTAACAGACAAGTCGAGACGATTTCTATAAGATACATAAAGTTATAACACACCTATAGGTGTATTTAAAGCTACACAAACCCTACTGCTGCAATATTTGGACGCTTGCAATGTAGTGTATTTCGCACTAGTACGGATTGGGGTGATCGCGCGATAGCCCCCACACCCACCACTAGGTAATTGAAAAGAAATCTATGAGCCATATCTCACAATTTTTTTTTTCTAAATAGTATGTTCATGAAGTTTTACTTACTCTTTTTTCGTACTTCCTCAGCTGCAAAACGATGTTGCCTTTGATTCGGGTCTGTATTCCGCTTCAACTGCAATGACTTTGCCCACTTGCATCAAATCAAACATTTTAATAATCTTCAACCACAAACAAAACGATACAAGTTGACATCTGTGCGTTGAAATGAAGATTTTAGAGCATCTTTGCATGAGCTGAAGATATCACACAGAGTGGTTCAAAGAAATACCCCAAATATACCGTTTGTTGAAACTAATATCCGGAATTGTTTGAAATCCGGGTCAATCTTAAAATGACGAGTACACCCAAAACATACATTCGTAGATCTTAATAATGGCAAGTTATCAAACAACCCATTTCGTCAGCAGTGAAGCCCTACCTTATAATGATCTATGATTTATATGTTAAGCGGATCACGCACGACCATATGTCACAAAGTCTATAATGTTCTATTGCATCTGGTCGTCGTAAACATTATTGTTCTGTCTTTAGCGACATTATGCGCTTTTCAATGAGCCCTACGTCACAAGATGCAAATATTCACTTGTTTAGTTATGAGTTGTTGCCGTACGCTTAGCGGGTGATTTTAATATTGATTATTAATATTATAATGATGTGAAGTTTGTTGGCTTTGTGTTGAATGGTTGACGTTTTCTTGGTTGTATTGTTCTTGTAGTTTTTCTTCTTTTATATCAATTTCTTGTTTTGGTATAGCTACTACTATTAATACTACTTTGCATAGGACAATGCACTAATTCGTGTCACTGTTGTTCTTATATTCTACGTCTTTTGTACTAATCTCTGGTTATATTATTGATACTACTTTGTGTAGTGTGATAGATTTATTCCTATAATCGGTACTACCACAGATTACTAAATAGTTACTACGTAACAGATACTTCACTCAGTAGAAAAATTACAATACCTACTGCTTTATTAGCCTACTCTGTCGCGTCAGCAACCACTGCATGCTAAAATGTGCCTAAACGCTCAAGCGTAAAATTGTGATTGCTTCGCACCGCGCGAACCCGCAGCAATCGCAGGGCTGCTTCTTCGATAAAATTAAATTAACATGACTTTTTGTGTTTATGTTATTCAGAATTGTGAATGTTCTGACTTATAGTTACAATTTATTTATAATTAATTACAGTTTAAAATCTTAAATTCTATCGTTTATAAAATATTTCTTTTATAAGTTTCGTCGTTCTTTGATAGGTAAAGGGAATAATGTTAGGTGTTGATCCCTTCTTTTGCTTGATTTACACCCATCTACAGCACATAAGGCACCACACGGCATCGTAATACGCGTGCGAACGAACATCACTATTAAAATTGAACGGCGTGCGCGCGTTTCGCTTGCGAAAACCGCACTGAATTAGATCCGCAAGCGGACCGAGACCGCTCGGCTGGGCGGTAGGCACTTATAACGCGCAAGTACATGGAGTGACGGAGGCCTGGTACTACTTCATGTAAGGCAATGGATACAATCTTGTAGATATTATTTTTGTATTCTTCTATCTTTTTGTCGATAATGTTGATGTTTACTCACAAGGGAGTATGTCTGAGTCGATTACTAGTCGATTACTCGTCGATTGCCAGTCGAATAGTGTTTGAGATAGTCTTTTGAGGAAAAAACCACACAGATTTGAGTGGACCTGTCCTGTCAGTGCAAGCATTTGTCAGTATTCGTTTAGCTCAACTTAAGACTAGTAAGGACACACACATTGATTTTTGGTTATATCTTTGATGCAACTAACATTTGTATTTTGCAATTAATAGTGAACGGTTAATTACTTGGATTGCTTCCGTACTCAACATCTGGATTGACCGATGACCTGCAGACTTTAATACAAGCTTCCTTGATGAGCTGTTTTTCTTTAAATTTATTTTACTGTCTATTTGCTGCTTATATTTAAATGTCTTACAAATTCGATATCCGCCAGAAGACTTAAGGCTCTAGGAAAATTAAAAATCTATTGGCGAAAACTTTGTTCTAAAATCCCTTATCCATATTAGCAATTCGACGATCACTGTCACCGAAAGAATGACAATTTGTCTAGAGTATCTTTATAAACCAATTAGCTTCTGCTGGGGCTTTAATCCCGTGAAAGTAAAAATAATATTTCAAGGCAACATACTGCCGAATTAAAAATTATCCTATATCTTAATTCAGGACATGGTTTACCCGTCTTCCAAATTTATTCTAAATGCGGTCAGCCACTAAAGCGTAACAGACATACACACATACAAATTTTCGTCTTTACAATATTCCTGTGCTTTGATTAATATATTAACAATGACTAGTAAAATCGTTTCAAACTTAAAGTTACTCAAAAAAACAACTCCATTCTGTTACATCTTCACACACAATAAAAAGTTTAAAAATAAATTGATTGATTGTTTTTGTACCAAATGTCTGCAGCCTTGGATATTACAGTCATAATATTGTATTTTAATCAAGGGCGTCGCCAGCTTATGGCAAAGGGGGGGGCAATGGGGCAATATTATGAATGATAAAAAATATGAACACCGAGAGCATGAAGCTTTACACTTTGGATGTCTTTGCTTCGATGACGATTTTTTTTTCAAGTGGGGAATCATCAGAATGAGTTCTCCCGCTTTCGTGTCAGACTTCGTTGCCTTCGATCTGGGAGGACACGGGCTCATCTCCCTGAGGCGCGCGTAGAATAGAACGCGTCTTTGAAGACTGGGCTTGGTCCGGGTTATTACCGGAGTGCCGGATGGCGAGCTACCCAGTGCTCGCCGTCCGCAAGTCCGCGCCTACGGTGGTCGGAAACTGGGATCGGGATCTCGGCGGCGGCGGCTTGAGGGCCGTTCCCTCGCGCGCTCGCGGTCAGCAGCCTCCTTCGCTAGCATTACTGCTTCGCAGGAGATGACCGCCCGCCACCCCTGCTCGCTCCGGACCATGGCCCATACCAGGGCCCGGCGCGGGAAGTCGCCACCGCCGATAGCCTCCACTCCCCAAGGCGGCACTCCGCCCAAGTGGGGCACACCTCTACCTTGTGCTCCACCGTGTCCTACGGGTGGTCCACATAGTGGCGACACCCGGGCGTACTTTCCTCCTTGATCCGATGCAGAAACCTCCCGAACTTACCGTGTCCGGTGAGGACCTGCGTCATACGGAACGAGAGGACGCCGTAACCTCTTTCCAACCACTCCTCAAAGAGGGGACTTACCACCGCAATGACGGGTTGCGACAGTCGCAGTCGCCATGCCACCCTGAGATCCCGCCGGAACTCTGTGCGCCATACCGCGACTTGTCGTGGCAGCGGAGTTTCGCCCCAGCGTTGTATCTCCACGCGCAAATCGTGCAAGGACTGTTGCTTCCAGATCCCACGAGGCGAGAGGGTTCAGTTTGGCCGCTGCCGGTCGCTTACCCAGCGACGGCGCCCGAACCGGCGCTCCGTAAAGGGCCATGGACCGAACGATCCCCGCGTAGAGCCTGCAGGAGCCGCTTCAGAGCAGCCCCAGTCCTGTCCAGTTTGGGAGCCAGACGTCGAAAATGCTTCTAGAAAGTCCACCGACTGTCGTGGACGCCCCCCCCCTACCAGTCTTTGGGAACCCGGTGGTGGCGCGGTCCAAGGGCCATAAAAGCACAAGGCCTCGGACTTGTGCAATGCCACCTTGAGTCCCAATTGCTGTATCCTGTCTACGATTGTCGCAACCCCGCGTGTCGTTGTTTCTTTCGCTGACTTTTTCCGCAACAGCTTCCTTAAATTTATAATTTCTTGAAATTTATAATATAGCTGCATAAGTATAATTTCTGAATTTATTCATAGTTAAGGAAGTCAATTGCTCGCACTTTAGTCGCTTTGCGGCTAGCTACATTTGATCTCTAGGGGGGGGCAGCTGCCCCCCCCCTGCCCCCCCTTGGCGACGCCCTTGATTTTAATCCCTATCAAATATCAATAGCTTCTAAGAAATGTACTCTAAAATGATTGAACAGTTAAATAATATGATTATTTATCAATCATTGGAAATCTAATGCATTTAAAAGGTTAATAGTGAACTGTGCTAGTTTTGTTAACGGCAGTTATTTGAATAATTGTGTATTTAGTGTGAGGAATGATGTCTTTTAAATGGTATAATTAGAATAAGCTAAGTACAATAATAAAGATTAACTCTGCAGGGGCCCTGCAGAGTCAAAACCTGCTGGGGATTGACTTCCGAAAGGGAAACCTGTTTTTAGAACACTAGGCAAAGAAGGAACATTGTATGGTTTTACGCAATAAAAGTCAAACACTTCTGTCGCTCGGCTCTAAAAAACGGGACAAGTCATTGAATGATTGCTTAAAAAAAGGAGAGGTGCCCCGGAGTCGTCACATTCCGCATGACGCAGATCCTCACCGGACATAGATCGTTTGAGAGGTTCCGGCACATACCTATTGCTATAGTCTTTTTTACATAGCATGAGTTGGGTGACAGCAGGACGAAAATATACATCTTTAAGATGAGAGAAAAGGATAGATAGCTAAATTGTATGAATCTGACAGCTGTCACCGAAACAATCCTATAACAAATTTAGTATAGTGGACCCTTCATGACGTTATAGTACGACTAGAGGGTGCTTTACAGGATAGAATGAAAAAATTTATAAATGTATTTATTATTTTATTAATTTCTGCCGCTCTGGATGCAATAACAGGGACTGTTCGACTTTTACCCACCTGTATTTCCTCAATAGCCATTTGCATTCTACAAACAAAATAGCAGTCTTTTTAATCCAAGAGTACTGGCCAATAAACCGGCACAGATATTTTTTTATTCATAACAATCATAACGAAACCAATCTACTTTTACTTTTGTCAGCCATATTTAATGCAAATCTAAAACTTATTTATTCCTAATTAAGCCACTATCAAAACGTTGTATCTATTACTGTTTTCAAAAATGACAGTCGCAATTTCGTATTTAGATAAATATAATGAGTTATTATAACCGCACTTACTTTTGCCAATGACCCACATTTCGAGAAGAAAACTCTTAAGTTGAAGCATTTAATAACTAAAGATAAAAGTAAATATTATTAAGATAAATGCAAATATTAGTGTAATATCGATTACAATCGTTTTATCAGCCAATCAAATAATTGTTAGCTCTTATTGTGTTGTGTTAAGGTCGATATTGTTTGAATAGAGATAATGAAATAGCTGGTAATGATACAGCGGCTAATCCACTTGTGATTTTGAAGAGATTTACGTTAGTTAAGAAAACAAATTGTTACGTGTATGAGCCAATCGCTACTGTGTCTTTGAGTATGTTAGAGGTCAAGAATAAATCTAACCTAGAAAAAAAAAGAATTTTGCATATTGTACTACATTGTTGGTATAAGTTTAGTTTCAAGGTGTGGCGTACGTAAAGATTCCCTAGCTAGTTCCTAGTTCACAGCTAGCTAGTATTCCTAGTTTTATACCCTGATACTAAAATGACATTACAACACAAAAGAACTGGCATCATTCCTATTGTAAGTTTGACATTAGTCAATTTAGTGTGTCAATTTAGTCTCAGGGTATAAAAAACAGACGATAGTCTAAATTGTTTTTTTTCGATATCTATACTAATATTCTGCCGCGCTAGCGATATCAGCAGTAAGTACGTTTTGCGTAGTTTTGAGTAATTGACGCGCAAAGTTTTTGTTACAAATTTTGTTTATATCAATTGTGATGGTTGAAACGTATAGCCCAAATAAAGCGCTTTTATATTCTTCACTCAATAAGGTTGTATATATATTTGAATAGTTTTAGATGACGAATTTCCTTTTATATTTAGTGTTAGTTGAAGAAACTGAAATAGAGCTGCCGTTATTTTAAACGAAATTTACTGGTTCCCGATAAGATATCAAAACAGGTGTCAGCACATCTGGTAGAGCTCATTGCGCTGATTCGGGATCAATATTTAACTCATTTTGTCAAAAATTTGACTTACTGCTAATATCGCTAGCGCGGCAGTATTATAAAGAGGTAAAATTTGTAAGTTTGTAGGTTTGTAAGTTTGTATGTAGCGGGTAATCTCTGGAACTACTGGTCCGATTTGAAAAATTCTTTCAGTGTTAGTTAGCCCATTTATCGAGGAATGCTATAGGCTATATATATATCATCACGCTACGACCCACGAGAGCGGAGCAGTAACGAAAAATGCGGATGAAACCGCAGGGGACAGCTAGTTATCAAATAACTTCTCTCATTCTGGGTCGAGTGATATCGGGAGTGTCAGACTTTTACTTCCTAAATTCTCCGGTTTCTCTTCAGTTTCCCTTTTCGATCCAGGCCCATAGTAACTAGTGCGCCTCACCATCGACGATTGCATCACTGTTTACCATCAGGTGGGATTGCAGTCAAGCACTAGTTTATAACAATTAAAAAAAACTTATTCGAACAATTCTGCAGCCCTAGCCAAGCTTACCTAATCTAATATTATAGAGTGCAATCACTTTTTTGAGGTGGGAAATAATCCAATATCTTCTCCCGATGTAAGGTAGAGCAAGAGAACATATCAGACGGATTTGGATGCAATTGGCACACGAGTAAATCGTGTTCAGTGTTGTGTTGTGTTCGTGGGTATTTATCCTGGGATTATGTACACAATAACTTATTATTACGCACATTCATGAATCCCCGACCGGTCGCATGAGACCGCGCTGTTATTGTGTTACTATTGTGTCTCGTTTTACGGATATGTGATAGGTTAATTTGACAATTCGAAGGCGAGCTTAACTCAACAATGAGTTTGATTTTTCTATTTTTACGCGAGTGAAGCCACTGGCACAAGCTTGAGGGCATTTCTAAGGTCATAATTAAATGTAACTCCATTCTATACAAGACGACAAAGCCCACCATCAACAAACTACCAAAATAATAATTTCAAAACAATTAAAAAACCACAGCAAACCAACAACAAAAATTACCAAACCAAGAACGATTAAAAGTAAAATTAAAATGAACTTGAAAACAAACACAATCTGCTGGGGTCATCAGAACCATCAATCACGCGGACCTTGTACTAGTACAATGGTTCATTGGATACTGTTCTATAATGCTTGCATAATCGCCAGAAATTGTGGTCTGATTTCTTAATAATATATGATACTGGTTGGTGGCCGCGACTTCGTTTGCGTTGCTTTTCTATCAACTATCAACATCAAGGATTGAGGGTTCGATTCCCGCACGAAACAAATGTTTGTATGGCCTACAGAGAGGTGTTACGGGTCTGGGTGTCTTCTATATGTAAGTTTACACGTTTGCGAACGTATCAACGGTACAAGAGTAATTCCTAGTTCGGGTCAACGTTTTAAAAAAAGAAACAGCCAAGCTAAGTGCACGTGAAGCAACGCAAAAAAAAATATACATACAGCAAATTATAGCCTATGTTATTCTGATGTATGAAGCTATATTATTGTAAAAATTCATTAAAATTCGTTCATTGGTTTTTGTGTTAAAGTGTAAGGCCTACTTTCCTCAGAGACATAGCATATTCGTCATTTTATGCCTGCGTGAAACCCACATACAAAACTTTGAAACTATGTTGACGAAGCTGCAACGAAACTACGGCACGACACTGCACGTAGGCTTCACGCAAGCGTACACCAAGCGTATAATGATGAACGCGCGTCTATGAAGCTACGTGTCCGTAGACAGTAGGCCTTACAAACATTCCTACATACAAACTTTCGGGTTTATAATATTAGTAGTAATAATAGGAAATTATCTATATTTTAGTCTCTGATTCTTTACCTTGAAACTAAGCTACTTTTAATAAGATGATTTTTAATTGAACTAAATCCAATTTGTTACGAAACTGTATATTCATTACTTCATGTTGTTTTTTAGGTTCATTAGTGTTACAAATTTTTTACAATGTTCAATTACGAATTAATCAAACAGATTGAAAACTGGATAGTTGAAAGGACTCTGAGAACATGCAATACTGCATGCAAATTAGTTAAATTAATTAACTTATCGCAATATATGGCCCGATGTAGTTAGGTACGTAGATTCTCACACACTTCATCTTATACTTGAAATTGCGTAAGACGGAGATCCGGGTGCAATGGAAGGAATGGACGGAAAGTTGGGTTAAAGGTAGTAAAAAGTATGTACAAATTATGGAATACGAAGTAAAATTCAGTGTTCCAGAATGTGGAATACAATATAAGATTTCGTGTTTGAGTAAGAACATAATAGAGCTCTTTATTATCAAAGTCATATTAATTAACTTGTGAAGAACGAAATAAATAAATATTATTATTAAAACAAAAAAAAATAACTGTTAAATAGGATTAATAATTATAACATCTCTAGAAGAACCTATGCTTTTCCAATTTTTTTATTCCCAGAAGTAACTTTTTATGAATTTAAAGGGTAGGTTAAAATCACAAAAAGTTAGTCTATAGTTGTTTCTGGACGTTTGTATAAACATGTTCTAATCGCGTGGCGACATAATAATATGTACTATATGCCGCTACAAAACCACTATCGAATTTACGACCAATACTAACTGTGGGTCTTCTGTTTGTCCAGTAGTGAATGGCACCTGGGCTGGGAGAGAAGTTCCCTGCACGGCGTCAGTTGGTACCACCTGCTACATCCTGACTGCTGCAAGGAGGCGCAGAGCAAGCATCGGTTAAGTGAGTATTTACCTTACAGCATATTTATAAGTAACCACAAATATTCCTGTTGAAAAGCATCATTGGTTAACCTTTTCTTTTGTAAAAGATTGGCCAACACCAATTTTGAGAAAGGCCAACCCCTTTTGGCTTTCAGTCTGAGTCAATGGTTTCCAACTTGTAGTCCACGGACCACTGATGATCCGCAAGAGCTAAATCTGGGCCACGAAATAATAAATCCATACTAATATAATAAATATGAAAGTAACTTGGTCCGTCTGTTACGCTTTCGCGGTTTACGCTTTACTACTGAACCGATTTTGATGAAATTTCGTACAGAGCTAGCTTGAACCCCTAGGATGGACATTAAACAACAAGCTATTTTTTTTCTGTCTAACTACATGACGCCGGTGTTTCCTACTTTTAACTGATAAGTAACTGCTACTAATTTTAGGTTTCTATCAGAAATATTGTTATCGATTTCCACTTTTACAAAAGTTTTTTTAGAAAATATTAAAATTTTATTCTTTATTTCTAAGTATAAAAACAACGAACTCAACTAAATTAATCCAATGAAATTAGTCAATCAGATGTTTCTGATTACCTCTAAGTGATGCAGCACTTGAATAGTGTTTTTAATTATTAATTATACTTGTGAATTCCCAGTGCCTTTAATGTTGGTGATTGTAAATAAAACCAACATCAAATTCAACATAGCCCCAGGTCAAAAAAAGTTTGGAAGCCACTGGTCTAAGTCGTAGATCCGGGTGAATAATAAAAACTGTTTTATAGAGCGCCATCTGACCTCCACTGTCCAATTATTGGGCAATATTTTTAAGGTTAGTCTAGTTTTAGACAGGCGAGGTTCTGACTACCTGTTATGGATTACATAGACAGCTAAATAGATCGAGGAGCTCGCGGCTAAGTACGAGCGGTCAATCTCCAAGGTTAAGCAAAGCTTGTGAAGGTCATCTTTGAATGGATGACCATATTAAGATACCGCAGTTCCTTCATGCGAAATCACATTAAACGGTTGGCCCCGGGTGAGCTTGGATGTCATTTCATCATCAATCATCTTTGACAATTGTTACGGATAGTTAAAAGACAGAATATATTTTTCAATAAGTAATTTAAACTAGTGCTTGACTGCGATCCCATTTGACAGTGATGCAATCGTTGATAGTAAAGCCACCAAGACTAAATATAAAAATGTTTTTTTTTCCAAGTTAATTTTTTTTTATAGATTAAACATCACTAATATATATACCTATCTATTATACAGTCCAAATACATCACTCTCCTGGTGCAGTCGAGTAAAGAAGGCAATATTTAAGACGATGGTGTCGACGATGAACCACACAAAAACTGGGAGGTTACAATGACGTGTTAAAATGTCAAGCTTGCGAGCAAGAAAGTAGAATGGAGCTATACACCCTATTACCTATATAGGTAGCCACACGGCTCGCATTAAGAACCCGTGGTAGGACCTCAATTCGACATGTCTCAAAAAACTTAAATAAAAAATCTAAAACGGTACAAACTTACGTAACTCAACAACAAAAAACGTAACATCTAGATACACATAGTGCTCCCAACGTAATTCCATAACACAACTCGTGCGCGAGCTGAACCCGTCAATCTCGGAGTAAACTGCACGCCTTAATAGATCTCTAAACGACTGCGCATGCGTCTATTGTTTGTGATTAATGATGTAGCCTCTTATGTCCTGGTGGACGAAAAGCGTGGGAACTTTTATTGTTTATGAGAAGGAAAAAAAATTGAGAGCAATATGGCGAAACTTTTGCTGTGCAAATATGGAACGTGATCGATATCAGAAATAGCCGTAAGAAGGTCATCATCAGCCGAAAGACGTTTTCTGTTGGTCATAGGGCTCCTTCAAGAGTCGTCACAATAATCGGCGTTGTGCTCTCTCGCACGGGACCCTAAAATTAAAACAAAGAAAGAACAGAAATGAGTTTTGACAATAGAAGTCGGGCACGTCCTCCCGTCAGTCAGCGCAGAGCGGGAGAAGTCATTTTGATGATTGACCATCTTAAAAAAAACCATCGGATTCCTGCGACTCCCACCACCTTGTATGAAGCCTTCTGACGCTGCGTTTTCCGGTACGTGGTCGCCACTCCAGAACTTTACATCCCCATCAACCATCTGTTCTACGAGCAATGTCTTCCCTGCCGCAAATATGTAAACATAACTTATGTGATTCGTTTAAAAGGCTAGTATATTTTGGTAAGTTGATAG
Organism: Mythimna separata; assembly: GCA_030763345.1. Lineage (NCBI taxonomy): Eukaryota > Metazoa > Arthropoda > Insecta > Lepidoptera > Noctuidae > Mythimna > Mythimna separata. Next base: position 1,275,061 of record JAKKIA010000033.1, on the reverse strand, counting down.
AGGTGAAAAATCAAACAAAGGTCTGCCTAGCCGCATCATGCCATAACCATAGATCAAAATTCTTAACTAAAAACTATGTAAAAGAAGCAGTGATTTTGACACTTTAAGATAGAGTTAACACATGGAGTACGCCAAGTATTGGAGAAGGCTATAACAGTTAAACACACCTACGTTGTGAAAGATGCCAATCGACTATCAGGCACATCACGTGCGATCACTCGATAACCTACGACAACACAAAAGCGTTTAACGCAAACTTATCTGCGACAACACACGTTGGAGAAAGTCGTCGACTTGACGCGACGGCGACGTGACGATCGTGTGTGAACCTTCCCTTACGTGAGCGATTATATCGACTAAATCGAGCACTCAACTAAATATTACCAAGCAAATCCCAACCCTATGCCTGAAATATAATGTTCCGTTTTCAAAATCCCGCACAAAACTCGTGACTTCGCGCTTGACTCAAACTTGGTAAATTCGAAATTGGAACACTTTCGGAGGATTCGCGCTAAGATGTTCATAAGTCAAATGTCAGGCAAATAGAGGATGCTGCAGCAATAAACTATCGACGAATAATGAAATACATGACGTACAAGTTATTCAGATGCAAATAACCCATAAAATCATATTCTGAGCACGGATATCATTCGTCGACGGTTTCAATATTATGTTAATGAAAATGGTAATTTAGTATTAAAATATGTAAATTTCTACAATCATTAGAATTTGAACTGAAACAGATCAACCGCTCAAAACATCAGTCGACTGAAATACTGAGCTCATAACTTACGTGTCGAACATTTAATCTAAATCTACGCCTATTCTAGTTAGAACGAGAATTAATTACTACAATTTACATTCATATCATTATGTCATTCGTTAAGGTGCGCGTAGGCAGAGGTTGTGAATACAGCTCGCAAATCAAACCCACTTTAGCCAAACATACCTGTATGTACTTGGGAATAAACATACTGGCAGTTTGCTGGTCTACAATCACAGCAGTCGTCAATCTCTTCCTCTAAAACCAACAGTCGAGATTGCACAAATGATCGGCTGGCATTAACCCTCATTACTCTCCTACAAACGTACATTCTTAGTTCGAAATTTGAAATAATTCATCTGTCACGTCGACATAAGACGTATATTCGAATGATGGATTCGATTTTCGAACTTTGTGGGATCGGAATCGTACTTGGCAATGCAACGTAGTCGAGTCATCACGCGAATGATTCGATAATCGGTAATGACAAGGACGGTTCTCTGCTTGTGCGGTGACCTTTGGAAATTATATTGGCTTTGGTTTAGCGGTAACTGCTTTGATTGCGTTTTATTATTAGTTTTTGTTGTTGATATATACTACGAATTGTATTGTTTCTTTGTTAGTATTCATTTAGGTCTTTGATAGTTGTTTTTTGTGTGTTTTAAATAAAAATAACTTCTTTAAGCTTTTAACCCTAGAGTGGGCGCGCTATGAGCATTTTGCCGCCCTCATCAAAAAAACCTTGATAATTCAAAAAACAATGGCCCAATAGGTTCGCGTCTTTCAGTAGCTGGCTCCACTTTCGTTCGCAACTCGTGCCTAAAAGCTGCACGCCATCAGTGTATGGGGTTTCACTACAGGAGGAGTTTATTACCATCAGGTATCGCCGGGCGGCATTTTGCTCACCACGCGCCCACTGACGTAGATGAAATTTGTGTCATTTTTTTTCGTAAAATTGTAACGTAGACAATATTGTATGGTGAATTTATTATAAAAACTAAGAAAAAAAGTGTTTTGATTTCAAGATTTAAAAGTATCTAACGAAAACTCAAAGAATACAGCTGGTATAAATGATCAAATAATTGATGCTATGCCGACAGTATGTGAAAGAGATCGCAATGTTCTAACTAAGCTATATGGCTGATTACCGTGTGGTCATATATAATACCATAATGTAGTCTATTGAGACGTCAAATATTTCTTTGAGAATCTAAATTTTCACTATGTACCTATAAAACAAGCTTTATCTTCGCGACTGCAAAAAGGATGTTGCAGACGCTCAAAATTACTGTGCAATGAAGATTGCAGATACCTTTGAGAAGACTATTTTGACAAAACACACCCAGTAGATGAAGAAAATAAACATTTTTGTTATGTTTTTCCAAATTTAATGAGTGTCATATAAGATAAAGCGAGATAAGGTAAAATATTCAGTTATAATATTGCGTTTTCAAAAATCTTTTATAAATCAAAGTTTATGTAATAAAGTTCAATAAATGAGTTGATTTCTCATTATTTATTTGTATTTCATTAAAATCCTGAAATAATAAATTAATTTAATAACTGCATTCCTACTTAGAATGGTCATAGAAAAAGGGCGGCAAAATGCTCCCCACGCGCCCACTGGCGTTACACGGGAAGACGCGCCCACTCTAGGGTTAAAGACGTAACGCAACGTATACCTACAGCCGAACGCAAAACGTACTGGGGTAATGGGTTGACTTCCAAAATCCTAGTCCTGAAACACAAAGAAAAAACATATTATAGAGAAAAGGACCACAGGTGGGTATTCTGGCTCTTAGTATTTAGAGAAGTTATTCGACAACTTACCACCTAAAAAAAGGACACTACGTTTGACCTGTGAGTTGGCTACATTATTGTTCATAACACATTAAACTAAAACCATTTAGTAAATCAAAACAAACAACAGTAGCAATTGCCACCGCACTCATAATGACCTAAGATTTACAACTCGGCCAATAATACATCAATTGCTTGCTTAACTGTCCTAAAAGGCCAATTCATATGTTTTACGAGGAATTCGGAATGCTTTATACCTATTAATATTCCTTCATCAAACGTTTATTACTACGAGTTATATTATATCTTGCCATAAGTTTAAGCTTTTCAAATATTGCAGGATACTTTAGAGGTATGTGGAACAGGGTAATGTCCCACATACATCCACTTTTTTAAGGTTTTGTGTTGACTTATTATTATTTAGGTTTCTGTGGTTTTGTGCCTGGCCCGATATTTGATTTCGGACTGTTGTATAGTTTCAAATTGCGTAAAGAACTCTAATCAATCTAGGATTTTGTAGTTTTAGTTCCTATCTGGCTAATAATGCCGCATAGATTCATAAGAGGTTCGAAATGTCAACAGAACACGCCGTAAGGTAATAGGAAATAGGTTCAAAATACTTTGACAATTTAAGGCGTTTTGGGATAAGGAGGATTTGAGTACTTGGAGCAGTTGAGCACTAGAAATCTATCTTACAACAAAATTGAAAATAGGGCTAGCTCTATGGTGCAGCGGGCGCGGGCGTGTTTAACTTTTACGGAATAAAATCCGCCTGTGTCGTTCAGTTATTGTTGCGTTCCAGGATCACGGTATCTTTACCTAAGTTTTTATGTTCACCTCTCCTTGAATTTTAACCTAAGTCCAGATTTGTTCTCTAAAGAATGGAAATAAAAACTATTTAGGTATATAATATATAGTGTTATTTTATCTTTAATGTGCTTTTCACTATTTGCGTCTAATCAGTATCATTGGTATTTGGTCGTACTGGTTAAATATATAAATGTTGGAATCGGGTTCCGACTTTATCTACGTAACGACTGTCCAAGATCTAGAAATTATTGCCAAAACCAATGCTTGACACATTCCGAGCCATAGGGTTATTATTTATGCAGTAATATATTCCTTTCATATGCTCAATCAAAATAATAATTTCTAAATCATACGTGAGAAATGATCTTACGCGTTCATGGTTCTGTATAGGCCCCTGAAGATCTTTTGGTCGCAAGCACAATTGCCGAGGGTAGGCTTCTGAGTTCGAGTCCTAGCAATTAAAAACGAGAGGCAATTATCTCTACGTATATAAAAGATTTTTTGTGTTTTGGGAATGGGGTGACATGAATATCATGTACAAAAAATTATCTGAATAAATATAATTCTCTGAATTACAAAACTGAAGAAAATTAATTTAATAAAATGGCTTGAAATAAGTGGTATCATATAAAGAATTTAGAACGTTTACCAGCTGTATTTTAATTGGTTTAGGTACTTGTTGACTTCATTTTGTGGTAATTTTTTATAGCAAAATGATTAGTCTTTTTTATAAATTGCACCTCTTCTTATCCTTTTGAGGGTACGAAATCATCAGGTTTAGTGAGAGGGAGTGTCAGACTTTTACTGACTAAAACCAACCCGTGTACCTTGAGTTGCACTTTGCATTCCAGAACCAAGATAATTCTTTCTAAGAATCCTGCAGCCCTGGTTCTAACGGACCCCTACAAATATTAATTTCACTGCGATCATTATCACAGCCATATTAAGCATTTATAACCATTCTTTGTCACAGCACTTGACAATTTATTACTCATTGCAATCAGATACAAAAGTCTAGCGTTCAATTAATTGTCACAGAGCAAGCAGAGATACTGTCCTTTGAAATATTTCATTTACATAATATTGCTTTTAATTTATTATTAGTTAGTCGCTGGTGTCACGTTGACATCGAAGAATTGCTTGTGTTTTTCTTAGACTAGAGACGTTTGATTTATTAATTAAATTAATATTAAACGTATTCATCATTTAATTTTGCTCTTGGACGATTTGTTGTAGAATCTGTCTAAATATAAGGCAAAATGCTGACTCACTCACTGATACATCATCGCTTAGCCCAAATCCTTGGCTGTGGAATGCTAAAATTTAGCACGGAGCGGAGGTTTCTTTAATGATGTATGCAAAGAATAAGAAAGGATTTTCCAAAATTCACTCCCAAGGGGATCCAAAGTTTTTATTGAAAATCCTACTTTCAAGAGGGCCAAGCCGCTGGCAGAAGTTAGTATTTAATATTCCTGTGGTAATCTGTAGTAAAAAGTCTCGGAAAACCAACAATTGAACTCTATTGAAGTTGGGTAGGTACATTACATGGCAAGATGCAGTTATATAAAGTGAAGTTCGAAAGTGACCGTGTGGCGTCCAAGGACGATATTATTGCCATCACGGTTAGAACTTCTAAAATTCAATGCCCAGCAATAGGTGAACTCAGGCTGTAGATGATTTAAAAAAAATATATGTAGTGGCATCACAATGCTGCATTGTAGCTGTTCAGGTGTTATTTACGAAATGTTAATCTTTCTACACTAGACAGTCTAGCTTTTCGACGCTTTCACATTTGAACTGAATTTTGAAGGCTTTGAGGGCAATTTTGAGGGCTCTTTTGAAAAAAACACCATGGTTATAATAAGTAACTAGATTCAGATCTGTTTACACTACTTATTAACTGATTACCTTTTTTGTATGGACAATCAGCATAATGAGTACCGTCTCATTCAGGGTAGAGCGAGAGAGAGTGTAAGATTGAGATTTTGATTGACTAAAACCCAGCCGTGTTGCGTCAGTTGTCCTTTCTGTCCCAGCGCTGCGGTAATTCTTTCGAATGGTTTTTCTAAAAAATCCAGTATTTATATATCTAGCGTAAAAACACACATAATAAATAATATGCAATTATGTAAGGATATGACAATTAAAACACGGATCCAGTAGAGGTAGCGAATGAATTAATTCATATACTAATTGTTAATAAATTAATACTAATATCAGGTATATTGTACTGTTACTCTCTCAGTCTTGAGTCTGTTAAGTGGCCGGATCTCTGACAGTAAATCACATGGGGACACTTTAAAGGGTGTGTGTATCGTCTGTTTTTTAAACCCTGAGAGACTGAGACTAAAATGACATTTCAACACAAAAGACGTGGCGTCATTCCTATAGTAAATTTGACATTACTTGTGTCAATTCTGTCTCAGGGTATAAAAAACAGACAGTAGTGACATCTATTACGCCACGTAGGAACTAACTAAAATTCGTTATCAGAATGACTTCTCCCGCTCTTGGGCGCTCTTACTGACTAAACCCCACCACGTGCCTTCGTTGCCTTCGATCTGGGGGACACGGGCTTAAAATCTCCTTGAGGCGCGCGTGGAACAGAACGTGCCGTTGACTACTAGCCTCGGTCCAGGCTATTACCAGACTGCTGGACGGTGAGCTACACCCTGGGGTTTGTCAGACTCTTACTGACTAAAGACACCCTGGTGTTCCCTCTTACACTTGCGTGGGGGGCTGCGGGTGCAGTTTGACTTCCGCTGCAAAAATCTATTCTTTAAATTTTAGAATATTAGAATATTATTCTAAAAAGTAACAAAATTACAGCTGGATAGGTACGTAGAACTTTTTTTTAATTCAACTAGGTATTTGTGAATAAATTGAACACAACTTATAACACATTTGTAACCTTATTTTTGAACTTGTAAAATATTGCATATACTCGTAAATACCTATCGAGAATTTTAAAACATCCTGTACTTAATACCTACAATGGCACCTAAGTGTAGGTATCAGTAATTCCTTTACTTGTTTAAGTTAGTAATTTATGTAAAAATAATAAACACTATAAATATTCTCGTTATTATAATAGGAACTCTTATTAATAGCCCTCTCGTATATTTTAGGAGTATCTAGATTTTCCATTTGAATAAATGTCCCACGGGTTGATAAATATTCCAATTACGATAATCAAATTAAAATCGATTTCCAAATATGGTGCATTTATGGTAATTAAACAACAAATATTAATATTGTTTGTTTACGATATCTAAAATGTTGTATACAGGGTGACGTTTATTTTATTGGCAATCTTTGGAGTGGGGGTTGGTGAAAGTATTTACCTATAAATGGATATACATATCCCTCAGTATGAAAGAGCAATCTTTGTTTTAATCGCGTAAAAATGTCAGCAACTAAGTACGTCAAACATTGACCAACCGATTTTATGCATATTCCAGAGTTATCTTTTCAGAGTTTATATGTCAGTCAGTCAGTTTCTCCTTTTATGCACATTTATAAATTAATTCCTTCACCAATCCGCACTACGATTTGATTCCTGCCCATTCCCTCTACAGAGTCACAAAAGTGGGAACATTACAAGGCCGATAATGCTAAAAGATGAATTACATTACTCAAGTCTTGTCGATTATAAAGCTAAAAAGTTATGAGTAAACATTGAGGTTTCACAAATTATTTCCTGCTCTTCAAACTGCAATGAATTAAAATACTGATCTCTACGCAACCTTTAATTGCAGCAAAAAGGTTAAACCAGTTTACTCAACTGTATCTTAAAATCATCTATTTAAGTCGATCGTGTCCAAATTAATAACGACCATTTGTATTACAAAACGATAAAAAGGGCTCGGCGATTAAATACCAATAAATAATCACGGATACTTACAATCGTTTAGTAATAAATAATAATCTCGAATAACTTTATAAGGGAAAGCTGTTCAAACATAATAAAACGCTACAGTAACTATAAACAAATAAAACTAACTAGCGATGATCACAACTCGTATTAGCATCGTTAGGTATCGATAAACACACAAATTGATTGCGTAAACATCGGTCATACGAATCGAGAATCGATTTATCTCCGAAATGATCGACAAACAAACGAGTATACCATTTATGACGATCGACGGACGCAAGAATCGGACGCCTTTTACGGCGATTCGTATGATCGGCCGGACCATTCCTGGCGCATGTAAATTACTATCATAACATCATTGTCAAAGTCAAACACCTTGTATAATCGTGGAGAACACTCAAGGTAATTTAAACTCTATCTACCTCTAATAAAGTTAAATATTAAACGTGATTGGTGTGTCCCTTGTTACTAAATGAAAGTGCATAAGACAGTGTTAGCCGCACCTCGATAATCTTTAAATTAACGACGTTCTAATTTTAGGGCTATTCAATTATGACCATTCACTCTGAGATTGTGTTTGTCTATTTGTCATTTCATTTCTTACAATCTTGTTTTTTTATTGAATGAATAACTGTCAACAGACAGAGATCTACTTGTGCACCTATGCTAGAAGTTTAGACTTTCTTCGATTACACTATAAATTTAAAGGATTTACCTCTAGAAAACTGACTTGTTAGATTGTTGATCGAAGCTTGTTAGGTAATCAAGTATTTCCTGGTAGGACTGTTAGTGTAAGAGGTAACTGAAAGATTACAGGTGGGTTTTAGTCCGAATTTTTTTTGACAATCCTTTTCACTCAACTAGAGCAGGAGCAATTGTTCAATGACTTTCGACACTCAAAAAAAAATAGAAAACATGCCTTCTGCTGATGAAATATATTCACAAATATATGGAACTTACATTGACAAGACACCCATTCAGCCAGTCCTTATGTTAATAAAAACAATAGGTCATGGTATCTCCTTCGACATCACAATATTTTTGTTACATTGATAACTAAAAGGTGTTGTTGACTACACTTGTACTCTACAAGTGCACATACAAAAAATATGTTAAGTAGTACTGTATTGTCTGACACAAAAGGTTAACAAGGTATCAATTTATCGAAGTGATGAGTCGAAGTAAAAAATGTGTTTGGAACACACAAGATGATGGAAACAAAAAATGGCACCCATTTGAATCCTTTGTAACGGTGATTGATTTGAAAATGCAAGAACGTATTCGTGTTTAGGAACTAGCTGCAGTGTCCTGCAACTTTGTCGTTATCAGCGTCGTCTCCTGGAATTAAACCAAGTTCTTACGGCGAAAAAATGACAATTAAGATAACATTAGTTATGTTCAATTTTGTACCGTAGTTTCAAATTACGGTATATCGTATATTATATTGAAACGTTTGAACGAAATCCTGTTTCCGCGGGTAAATGATATGTCTTATATCACTGAGCTGATCATAGAGTCCTGGATTCGACGCCCGGGTTAAAATTTCGGCTTTATTATTGAGATTTTTGCATTACTTTAAATGTATGCCTGTAACATGAAACCTAGAGTGAAGTATGGGGTTATCTGGTGGCTCCCTGAGCTACCAGGAAAATAGGGTGATAAGGAACCGCAAATATGCGGTATTACATCCGCATGTCTTCAAGGCCTCTAAGTACTCTTGGTACATAAGTTGGAACAGCAGGTCTTTGCTTCTCGTACTGGTGACACAGCTGCCCTTTATTGGCACCTAATAACCTTTGTCTTCCTTTTCAGAAAATACAAATGTGATGTATCTTTTGATTTCTTAAATACCCCCTTTCAGATGTGATTATCTTTACATTTCTCAAATACCCTCTTCTCTCTCCAACAGTAACCCAATCGGAACAAGAGCGGTCCTGCATCGCTCTGTTGAGGCTCCAGCGTCGCTCCGGCCAGTTCCTCTGGGTGCATGCCGTGCTGCAGCTCAAAGACAACCTGGAGAACTCGCAGAGACCCGTCATCGTGTGCACTAACCAGGTGTTAAGGTGAGTAGACAAGTTCAAGTACTTGTGGCATTGTAACCGTATAGTGGCTCAGGAACGGAGAATTTTTGAAAACGAAACCCACGGTCCTAGAACGAGGTGATGAGTCGTCAAAGAACTTTTCTCGCTCTATGATGGAACTGTAGGATATATCAGACTTTTATGGAAAAAAACACATAATTATATACTGTTTTAGTTCGCTTTTGTTTTCTAGGGGTATTAATTTTCATACTCCCCTCTTTAGGAGATAAAATGGACCATAACTTACCACGCGTGCCTGGTGTGTTCTAAGTTTCGGTTTTAAGAGAACTTGATTTCCTAATGATGTTTTTCATTTCGGTATTTTATAGCAGTACAGAAAAAATCCTGCTATTAAATGGCATTATTTGAGTAAAAACAAACCATCTAAATTAGCCCACGAATTCAACACAAGCGCTCAACTAAATATTTCATGAAATAACCCTACTCTCTCTGCCCATAGCCTACGGTACTAAATCACTAAATTATCCCTCAACTCACAAACATTGCCCGTAATAGCCCGTCCACATAGGATCTCTGATTGCCCACTAATACGTCAAAACGAGCGGCATTGCCCGATCAAGGGTGAAATCACTTCATTGGCCGTCTTGCGCAGGCGCAATTATCGTGTGCACTAACGTCAAATGAACAGCTTGTAACGACGGAGTAGGATGGTCACATGACGAGGAAACATTTGTTATATAATCTTTTATTTTCCACTTAGAATAGTAAGTATACTTTTAATACAAAAGAATCAATACATTTGATAAATTTAGGTTTTAATATAAAGGCGAAAGTTTGTATGTGGGAATTACAATATTTCTTCTCGCTCAAACGTCTGAATGGATTTAGAAAGACTCACGGGTAGACTCTACCATTACCTGGTATAGCACAATGATATATATATTTTTGTTACGCGGGCGAAGTCGCTGACAGGAGCTAGTGTTCAATAACGATCATAAAATATTTACAGACATTCTTAACTATTAATAAAACTCACTAACTAAATGGTTATTGGCTTAGTTTATAAATATAGATAAGCGGATTCTAAATTCACAGGTGGTTCTTAAAGTCACTTTTCTTCCACTTCTCGCTCCACTCTGACCTGGAGAAGAATTTAATGTTTTGGGGAAAAAAATATTAAGAACCTGTGTCTAAACTAATCACATGTTCATTTTTTTATGCTTAAAGCTTTACTTCATAGGGCTTACCAGCTTAAAGTTAATTCTAATAGGGCAACCTATTTGTAATAAATCAACTTCCTAGTCCAATGGGTGAGGCCACATAGCAATCATTTTACTTATTATCTTATCTAATATTTCTGCAGGCAATTTATCTACATTATTTCACCTCAAAATTGCAAATAATTACTAGTTTAACCAATCATAAAAGCGCATTACAGTTATTATTTTGGACTAAAGATCAAATTACATGTCTAATTATTAAATATATTTCCTAAAGTGCACAAAATATTACCATGATGTTATTATAATATATCAATAAATGTCTAAAGCTCAAGTAAATGCGAAACGTTGAATAAATCCGTACTAAAGTAACAAACACCATACTGCATAGCAATAAATAAAGCACTTTAAATCACATTTAATGTTCTCAGAGTAACACAAATAATTCTATCGCCGAATCGTAGCTCAAATTATATGGACAAAGAGTAGTAGATGAATGGAGTGACAACCCCTGCGGAAACAGCTTTCCTTCGAAAGTCGTCCATGCCAAAAATAATAATTTCTGTTCTACTTACACAACACAAAACTAACACATTAGTTTTAGTATTAGCTTTGTTGTTTCAGAGATGTAAACAGCCCTGAGGATAGTAGATGCCATTGATTCCCTATAGTTCTATAACACATTACTAACGACTTTAATGATGTACCGTTTTGATAGAAATTCATTTTCTAATGTTGTATAAACGTCTTGTTTTGAACTCTTGTCATAAATGAAACCTGCAGATTGGGAACAGGGCAGTAAATCCTGGCGTAATTTTCCTGGCGTACACGCGTTCTATCATATTATTTAAATTCAAACGTAGTGGGTATTCCATGTTCGCCCTACTCCGTGGCGTATTGAATAGCTGCATTCAACTCTATATAATAGATTGTATTGAGGTACTCAAGATGATCATAAAAGTCGTAACATATCTTCGACAGCTGTTCCAAAGAGTTATTACACAAAATATCTGTTACGTCATCAACAGAAAGGTATTAATTAAGTTAATAAATAGCGATGACTCGTCAAATATAGATTTCAGCACATTCAGTTGCGTACAACACTTTTGAACAGTAGAGTTTTTTTTTTGGGTATTTTATGCGACCTGATTTCGATTCTGACCTTTCGTAAAATAGAATGCAGGGAACTGTAGTAGTACTAAATACCCATTTATAGTGTGCTTTAGTAGCGAGAAAATGTGGCTCGACATATGAACTGAACTGAGAAATCCTGCATCATGCAATTACAGTTCTCCGCGCGATTTATAAATATACGTACTACAGCCCGAAATCAACTCTCGGGCAGTTACTTACACCACACTTAACACCCATCTGGTTGAAAAATCATCGCTTTTTAACGAAGGTTTATGAGACTTAACGCTCTGGACTGTATACCTCTAAACTCAAACATCTTTATAGAATTTACGAAAAATATGTACAATTTTTTTTTTTAATTTTATAAGCTAGTGCTTGACTGTGAATTTCAAGAAAACAAAATTTTCTAAACCCATCCTCTATTCTTTCTTCCCATTCTTATTAAAACACAGTCTTATCATCAAATTAAACCGTTCCATCACTAACAATATCATGTAAACCAATACTAAAACGGTATGATATTTATCGTCAAGTGGCCGGCGTTCAAACAACAAGCAATTATGTTTACGGCTGTGCGGTCCTGGACCGGTAATTATGAATTAAACCATAATTGAAGATAATTTTACAAGGTATTTTGTTTGCGTTCATCTCGACAACATTTTTTAAATTCCAAGATGCAGCGTGCAATATTTCCTTTTATAGGATGTGCTGAAGTGGCAAATAAATCTGACGGTTAGACAAGGTATATCCTTACATATTATAAAATAAACTTTTCTAACGCATTTGTCTGTCTGTTTGCGATAAACTCAAGAAGTACAGAACGGATTTTCAAGCGGTTTTCATCAATAGAGTGATTCATGCAGAAGGTTAGGCGTGTATACTCATGTATTAAAATCACCATCATCATTCGAAAGTCGTCCACTGTTGGACAAGGGTCTCCCACGAACGATCTTGTGCGTCTCGCATCCATAGGACTCCCACGACCCTATGGATTTTCACCTTTCAACGCTGCGTCTTGCGTTATGCCGTCACCACTCCAGAACTTTTTGACTCCAAGAGCAATATGTTCTGCAAGTAATATATCCTGTCTGCAGCTACTTTTCATTATGATTCTTTCGTCGGCAATTCTTCGGACTATGCCGCTGTTCTTAGTATACATGCATATTATAGTAAAGAATTTAAAAGATTTCTAACACCGGTGCAAAGCAGGGGCGGGTTGTTAGTACATAAATATAAATGGTTCTTTGACTATTATAGTTGAGGTCGTCGATGAAGGTGAGTTAATAGTTTAGAATGGACGACCACTATTATTTCCTATGTGCTGAGATCCTATGTCATTACGTAGCTATTTATATAAAAGCTACAAAACGAACGAAACAAAATAAAACAGAAAACTGAATAGCACAAAAGAAACATGTTCTGATCGAATTTGAGGAACCGTCTACCGATCCTTTATTTAGAAATGAGTTCGTAGACTGGCCCACGACTGCAAAATACCGACACGATAGAGAAGCTAAAAAGCAAACGAACAAGATAATAAAAGCTTCCTAGAACAATAACTCCAAGTGTATCTGAAAGTCTAAAGCTCGCGAACTAATTGAGCCCAAAGCCACACTATTAACCGGACCGATAATTCTGCCGGCCCACGGTACGCCGACTTTGAAAAATTACGGTCATAACTTAACGCGGTCACTTACAGACTTCCCTATTGAGATATCAATACTAGATGACGTCGTACGACGTACGCCTCTCGCGTAAACACGGCCCTTACTATTGTTCAACTCGAATTTGTTGGTAAAGAACGCCAAACGTTAAGTACAAAATGTAATAAGAGTCCTTGCGGAGAAGTCACGTGACAGGTGGCATGAAGTCATTTTTCTAAGCCTGCAGAAGGAAAAATAGAAGAAATTCTGGCGATAAAAGTAATGACAAAAATTTCAAAATGGACGCTCAAGAAATTCCACGTTTGAAATTAAAAAAAACCATAGGACATGTGGTTGAGAAATGAAGACTTCCTGACGGTAAAATTTGTACAAAAAAATTAAAAAAGGACTCTTTAAAAAAGCGTTACTTCACGTTACATTAAACTTCCAAAAACCATCATATTATCATTTTATAAACTATGGTAAATGACCATGTTTTCTTGCCAATCAATGAAAACATTAACTTACACAGTCATGTTTTCTAAATAAGAAGACAATCCATTTTATAAACTGCTCATGAGTCAAGCATAACTTTCCTATGCCTCGTTAATTGACGTTAATAGTCACAATCATAGCCTAGCAATTTTAGAAGGCCAATTATGTTTCATTTTGTTTACTTGTCTTGATTGGAATAGCCTACATTTGACCTACACTCTTCTAATGATACGCTACGTAACCATTTTCATTCAGAGCATTCGTTATTCTTTCTATTCTTTGATTTTTTGCTCGCGTGTCGAAATTCAAAGCTGTGTCATGGTAGGCAATGATACAAATCGGAACCACAGCGATAATAAATTAAATTTAACGATCGCACATGCTCAAGCGACAGTTTGCAAGATACGATTACCAAGACCACTTTCGCTGTATGTTCTCTGATCTCTCTAATCAATGGCTCTGTTCAAGTGTTGTTTTTGATGTTCCACGCTTATTATTTATCTACTCTGTTCTATGCAATCGAGTGTTAAAACTCGATCGAACATCTAGAGTTCGTAGTGAAGCTTCGCAGAGGATAAATATTGTAAGGGGGTGATTTATAGAGCCGGGGCGAGCCTCGCAAGCCGATCGGCCGGCCGATGTTACTATCGGGATGGCTTGAAATATGCCTGCAAAGGGCTATTGTTGTGATGTGAGAAACGGTGTTTAACAAGCGCCGGGTTTGATCGATGGACCCGGCGGATACAACCGTCCATATTTTATAGCACGAAAATACACGAAAACTGCTGCTAATTTTGTAAATTTGCGGGAGATTAATGGCCGGATTGGTATGAGTGAAGTTTTGAGTAGAAAGTTAATTTGGAAGACTGATCCTTTCCGAAATTCTTGGCTTATGATTTAGTGTCATCAATCTTAAATTCTTACATTATAGGTAAGCGGTCTAAACAATGCTAGCAAAAGCACGCGGTTTGATGCAAATACGAGTATATTCAGTAACGATGCGAATGATTTCCCTAGAAGCTCCTTCCATATTCAAAGGTGCTTACCATTAAAGGCGTAATTAAGATAACGTCTGACTTAACACTTTCCTAAACATTAAATTCAACACCATTCACAAACCGGATTAGGCATCTAGATAATAATCGGCGCGAACAAAGTCATTATGGCTCGGCCTACAGTGACAAGAGCGATTCATATTAGTCGTGGTAGGCGCTATTTAGATAGTAAATCTAAATTAATTTGAATGGGCGAGTGGGTGACAGTCCAGCTGACCTAAACAATCAGGCACAAAGGGCGGTGGCGCGGTCCTTAGCCACTTAGGTCTTTGAAGGAGTGGTGCATGTCATAAGCAGACATTCACGCGATAATAACAACTGAAGACCGTTTACTGTTAACCCTTTCGCGAGCATTGGTAAAATAATTGTCAAACCAAACCATTTTTAAAAGTTGCGTCAAAATATATGAAGTAATTAGGTGAAAACAAGGCATTTACTACAATTTTTTTTTTTTAATAAATAAATTGACTATTGGCAATTACTTTGCCAAATAAAAAATGACAAACGGGTATTGGCAAAAATATTGCTGTAGCTCAAAAAAACGGGGGGCAAGCAAGGGAAGAAATCTATCTGTATTGTTTTACAAATGTTTAGAATAAATAACAAATCGGAGGTATAAATAGATTTTCTAGCGAAAGGGTTAAAAGCACGAATTATATACGTGTACGTAGTTAGGTAGTTGAAAACGCAGGTTATGTTATGAAACTTTAAGAGCTTTGGCTTTTAAGCAATTAGTTAGACGGGTAAACAAATTGGACCTAAGTAGGCCTACTTAAGTCTAACATTTACTGATAAATAAGTATAATGGCTGTATTAAAAACGGAGTGCTTTGAAATTACTTAATTCTCAGGAAATGAAATCTATACTTCGATGCAAAAGAGCCAGCACCAAAATATAAATTATAAAAGGTTTTCCCATCAAAACGCCAGGGTGTTATTTCCAATTTCTTTTCTAAATGATACGAACTGTTGCAGCCATTCAATGTTCTTATCTTCTCGTTTACCTAGAAGCTTATGCTACTGGTTACATTCCCGTCACAGTGCTGACACATTACTCCTCAACTCTTCATACATCCATCAGACCAGTCAGTCGTCGTCCATCCTTCACCCCGTGCACTTGTGAGCAGCACTTATGTACCTACAATAATTCATGTAAAAGTTAAATAAAATACGCGCTTTAGTCGTGGAGTTGCGGATACCGGCCCTTTATAGCATACTACCTATTTACTATTTGTCACAGCAGCAGCAGTTAAATACAGTTAATTTGTTTGAGCAGTGATGGCCCAGTGGTAAGGAGCAGTGATCCTGTCTAACGAGCTATAGGTCTCGAGATCAAACCCAGCCAGGCACATTTTTCTACCTAGCCTTTTCCCAACTAAATTGGGGTCAGCTTCCAGTCAAGCCGGATTTAGCCAGGCACATTACTTTGTACAATATATTTCATCATCACTGCTTTCAAAAAAGTGAAGGAAAATATCATGGGGAAACCGGCATGTCTCAGAACCAAAACTTCGAAGACATGTGACATCCACCAATCCGTACTGGTTCCGCTAGGGAGTAGGCCGTAATCAATCCTAGAGAGGAGATCTTAATCCCAATAGTGGGAACATCATAAAGTGCTTATGCTTAGGTATGCTATGTTTCACACAACTAAAGTATTTATTTTTTCAAAAGTGTGAGTGTGGTTTCTGACATTGTGCCACTAATGTCAGAAACCGGTCTAGGTCACTCTTTTAAAGCGTAAAAGGGTTTAGTGCTAGGTAAGCCAGAAGGGTACATTGGCCAGGTATACCAGAACGCTTTATTCCACAAATTGCACCAAAAGTGGTCCGGTGGTGGCTATAAATCCGCCGTGCTCACAAGCTCAGTTGCATTGTTCGCGGGATTGCGTCATTTGTCACGTTTCTGCGCTGATGCTCTTGCGCAACCTACTCATGTTACTTCGTGCTCTCCACTGACAAATACTGTTGCTTTTAATAATGAGCCCGGCTTACGTGAATAACTGATTTAATGGCGTCCCGAGCTTTACTTTCCAGCCATTTTATATCGGTAACGAAAACATTTCACGGGTATTCATTGTGACTAGAGATTTCTTTAGTATATTTCTTGTAACAAAAACTCATGTTACTATTCCAGATTTAATTGGTTCATTACTTTGAGGTAGAAAAAATGTAACGTAAGAAGCGATTGACGCTTTTTTTTTGGTGAAGACACATCGCGTCGCGTAGGTATCGATAAAGAACCGTTTGTCGTTGTTTAGAAACTTCAGTCCATCAAAAGAAATATCGGTGTTGAAAGTCTACCTATGAACAAGTAATTTAACGCTTGTTTATACACACCTATGGCATGTACAAGTGATACGGTGAACGACAACAAATTGTCAACATGTCGGCCGCCTACGTCATGTCGACGAGATTTATGCGTTCAGGCTGCGCGGACGCACAAATTGGCGGGAAACTGAGAACATGGACGGATACGTTGATTTCCAACATTCCATTAACTCGGTTATGCATAACAAGCACCGGATTATGTAGACAATATAAAAAGTCTAACTAGAATGCTTGAACCTTGAAAATTATCTTTAAAGGATCTCGGTTAAATAGGATCTACGACATTTTATAGACGTTGGCAGATTTACATTAATATAATTAAAATACGTGTTCAAACTTATGATGCTAAGGAGCACGTAGGTACCTACCCAAATCATTTTCTGACTACACGTACCTACCTACTTTACCTAAGGACGTCAAACAACCATCAACTCGTCCTCTGCAATTTAAAAATAAAATGTTGTAAGTATCTATGTACACTAATTTTTGGGCATCAGTTATCATAAGTTAATTTTGGAGATAGGGCTGCAAGGTCATACCTGTTGCATTCATTTTTGTAAAAAAAATGTTGATAGTTTTCCGTGAGCACAAAAAAATACAAATATCGCAAAAACTTTTCCTACTATTTTGGAAGAAATTAAGTTGAATTAAGTAAATTAAATTCGAAAAGTATTAATTGCATATATTTTCAAATAAACATTAATTATCGGCACTTTTTTACTGTCAAGAAGTCATTTAGTCTATATGGAGAAGAATGTGCAAGAAACTCCATGTAGGTACAGTCTTTTAAATCATGTTAGGTATATAGGTACCTAGTATGTCTTGTTGCTACTATTGTGAGAACAATATAACAATATAGGTACCTACCTAAACAAAATAATAAAAAAACAATTCTAAATATAGAAATTAAATGATGATATCACAACTCAAAAAAAAAACAACTACAGTACGTGCAATATATCGTAGCAACACCACACGTACCAACAATGCACATCATTACACCGCCACACCATTTCAAATCAACCGTTTAACAGTCTATTTCAATCTAAAATAACTTATTATAACACAAATGAGCATAATATTAATGGGGACTAATGTGCATAACTTACCTACTGTTTCTCGCCAACGCGTTTAGCTCAGTACTAAGGCTTTTAGCATAAATAAAATGTTAAGACAAGCTGGCTATAAATCTTAAAAGGTCGTAAGGGTCAAGTTTATTAATGCAGAACGCGTGTAAACATAGGAATAACGTTTTGTCCCGACGCCATTTTGGTTCTGAAGCCTTCACAGCAGTATCTCTTTCCTTGCAGTGAATGTTATAGCGATTTGTCGCCGTCCGACACCAATCTACTATTTGATGTACTGTCGTCGTCATTGTCGTCAGCTCTACGGCTGTACTTTGGATAACTGATTTATAGTAGGTACCTACCTATCTATCTTGAATTTTCACAATGATCCCTATATTGCTTGTTTATTATTGGTAGGTTTGCGCTTGACCACTACCACAATTTTATTGATGGTAGGTACCTAAGCGATGAGGTAATGACAATGAAATAATTATTTTTCAAAAATATATCTACCGTATGAATATTACCCTAATTAGAATTAGGTATCTAGACACAGGACAAAGTAAATATCTCCCAACATCTTACCTAATTTAATTACAAACAGAGACAGAATAAATTGTCGTGCTTATACACAAACATTTGTCTAGGGTGGGAATCGAACTCGATAGCAGTCAGGGCCACTAACCACTAGTTAGGTCAGTCAAAGTGTATCTGTTTGAGACAATACTGAACCGATATTCGTAAAAATTTGGAAGGTACAGTTTTGTAGTGGTTCTGCTTCTAATTCTGGTAATTTATAACATGATCTATGAACACGGACACGGTTTTCTTGGCCAAAATTAAAGCCAACTACAAAATCATTACGGTATAGGCTCCAATCTCCATAATTTCCTCTAGCCCAATAAATAATTCAAACAGCAAACACAAAATAGTGTGTGGTCAGTCTAATAAACTTGCTCCGGCGTTATTTAATGAGGAACATAACTAATTATAAAACTATTTATCGCCATCAGTTAAGCTGCATTGAATATGCATCTCTTACTAATTCAGTCTCGCGAGTCTCACGCTATTATTTATTTCAAGCATTTTCTACCCACCTGTACCGATGTAGGTCCAGGGCTGAGTCCAACTATGTGACATTTCCCTGCATCCACTATCTCAAAGGTCGCAAACACAAACGCTAAGTGAACTCGCGCGAAAGGTTACATTAAGTACAAATTCAATACTGTGTATTCACCTTGCCTTACCGGCACAGTCATTACATGTCGTTTGTTTAAATGTTCCTCATTTTGTCGACAATCGGAGATGTGTGACGTAGATAACATACGTATATGTCATTTGTTAACCAGTAACGAACATACGATTGTTAACTTATTTTATCGGCAATACCTAGGTACGCTTATCTTACGACGCCACGATTGTAGATAAAAACAATTTAATTATTTAACAAAAGAACGTTGATTTGCTTTGTCAAAGCCTTTCCAAAGTGCTTGATAAAGAATGTTAACTACAGTCAGCAGAAAACGCTTCTATAATGGAAGCGATAAAATTCTCGCCGCTCGAAAATGCGGGTCTTTTATCGGAAAATCTCGGACAGCAAACTCTATTTTAAGTATTTGTGAGAGAGCCGCTAAACAACAGTGACTTGTTAAACACATTACAGGTCTAATATACTCTCGTTATCTGCGATTAGTGTAATGGAACATAGGCTCAACTACTTCGATACATAATTAATAGACAGTCGTAACGCATGGAGAAACGAACTCCACTCAATATAAACATTAAACTTTACTGCTCCTCTTTACCATTCTAGTAATGGTTAAAACTTGTAACAATGTCGTAGAAACTTACGCGAATTCTTTCCAGTTATATGCAATCACCATTTAAAAGTTATTTTAATTGTTTGCGTAGCTCATAACTTACTTACGATCTATTTCGAGTTCAAGGCTTCTTGCGCTTGAACAAGCTATTCTACTCAGATAGATATGGATGGTAGATTCAAGGGGAATATTTTATTAACAATGTTAGTAAAATATTTCACCAGCAGACAATATCTTTTATTGTTTTTCGTCTTTTGTTGAGATCCATGAAATTGTACCTAGGTAACACTTTTCTATGTTCTAACAAAGAGTTTTTTGTCAACAGTGAACAGGAGGCAGCAGTCATGAAAGCCAACCCTTGGCTGTACCACTACTATGCGGTACAATCCAAGCTACATTACGGACTGGCTTACGAAGCAGCGACTAGGATGTACGGACCCCCACCACCCGACATTCAAGTCTACCCTCCAACAATGCAGTACACGCCGACTCCGCCCGTCTGCATCAACGGCAACCAGCCAGTCATGATGCCCAACCCTGGCATCCAACCTCACATACCACACGTCCCACCACACATCGCACCCATGCACTACGCCTACGAAAGAACAGACAACGGACCTGTAGATTACTCAGTCTCGCTACAAGAAAACAGGTAAGATATTCTACTTTCTGATCTGATGGTCAACAATAGTTAATTATGCTAAAGGAATTAAGCTGTCCATGGCCATAACTCGATTAATTTCAAATTGTCAGTTCATCTAACAACATAATGTTTCAAGTATTAGGTATGACCTAGAAATGATCTTGCTAATTGCCCTATGACCTCATGCTGTCCATAAAATATGTCGTTTTAGGAATGCGCGTATAATTTAGTTTCATCTCGAAATTGTTTTCTTGATTATCCGTGACGATATTGCATAGTTAGCCCGATTGAAATTCCACATGTGTAACTTTAGTTTCCTATTTCAGGTACCACAATATACGGATAGAGGATACGAGGATCCAGCCCAATGCTAAACGGAAAGGAAAAAGTATAGACGATAAATCAAATACCCCAATAACAAATATGTCACCTCGATGCACACCTTCAACTATCACATCAGGAGGCGATACACTAATAGCAGTTTCAGCTGGGTCCATTGCCAGTAGAAGACCAGGATCCAAAAACTTTAACATAACAGAAACAGAAATGGTTGACCAATGGAACCCAAGTCCCACGTGGTCAGAGTCAGCGCTACAGAAGGTGCCCGACGTCTGTCACCAAGACCTGAGTCCTTATGTGACGACAACTCCTCCTACGCCGTCCGGGACACCTACAGCCTACACCCACAACTACAGTCATACCTTCGTGTTCGACTGGTCACCAGAGCAATATGTTCCTCATACTAACAATAGATGTAACACAATAACCACAGAAAGTTCCTATCAACAAACGTGGAATAGGAGTCAAAGGACAACGTTCGCCAATAGCGCGGAGAACTCGGTAGATGAAAACTCCAATCCTAATAGATTAAGTTTACCAATGAGGGTCAGTAATCCACCGCCAGCGTATAATGCATCTAGGGAAGACGTGCTTAGAAGGCAAATTGGTAAGTTACTGCATTTGAATTGAATGAGAATTTTAGTTATCGTATCTACTGTTGGAACCAATATTTCGTATCTTAAGATAGTTGGAATCTGTTTCGAAGTGCAGAGATTGTAGATACATAAATAAAGCAAGATAAATGCGCAGCAGCAATACTGCACTACCTACACCAGATAAAACATCAGAATAAAATATATTAACGTTCCCTTTTTCTTATTGTTCTAGATCGACCACATTCAGATTCGCCGGATGCCAAAAAGCCTGCGTTATAACTGTAGCTTAATTCCATGTAATTTCTTTGAATAGTTAAATAATAATTTGTTACCCTGTAATAATAAATTTTATTAATTATAGTAAAAGCTCTGGAACTCTCCTGTGATCTTTGTGTTTAATTATTTTTTGTATAATGATAGATTATTAATTTGTACATAAATATTGTCCGTCCTGGATTTTGTACAAAATATTAGAGCGTAATTATTGTTCACATACAATGTGATTTGTTTGTGTATACGAAATGTATTATTTTTTTGTAAATATTTATAGGTAGTGTACTAGTTTGGTAAATCGATGCCGTCCATTTTCTAGCCCCTTTTATTCCCAGTGCTATTCATAAATTATGCGCAAACGCAATATTGCTTCTGGTACCGTTCAACTACGAGGTTGCAAGTCCCTATTGAATAAAACAATAGCTAGTCTGGTTTTAGCTCGTCGCTCTAATTTCTCTTTCTGCCTTTAAATATAAAAAGTTAATAAAAGCAACGAACGAGCAAAGTAAAAGCTGAAGTTTCTAGTTTCATTTTGGAATGGTATTTGCCCATCTCTTAGTTTTGTTTTTAATTAATTTACGTAGGTATGTTTTGTAAGGTTATTCAACCAATCCTTCCTCTATATTCAATCAAAGACTCAAAGCCTAATCGATTTAGGATTTAATTTGGTTCTTATTCCGCTGAACGGTTTCATAATGCGCCAAAATACAAATCGAGTTAATTTCCTTTGATCAATTCTCTCCGAACAATTTCTATTTCCGTCCAGTATTGGAATTCGTAGAATTAAGAATATTGTACAAAATAGTCGTAAGTTTGTAAAATACGAAACAGGAACAACTATGTATTTGTAACAGGAGCAGTGCCTAGTATTAATTTATGATCACTATTTTGTTGATTGCGTTTTGCGAAGTAAAGATTATTATGACTTTGGATTTTTTGTTTGATTTTCCTTCTAACAGATTGAGGGGTTGATGAAATAAATAAAAACTTTGAATTCAATATTTGATTTTATTTTACATAATAAGCTATAATAATATAATTATAATGACAATTTAAATTGATATTACTGTATGTAAAATCGAATTAATCAGGTCTGAGGCGCATATTTCTCATGAGACATAGATCCCTAGCTGTATCTTTTCGGCCATAGGGCGTCGTTAAGTCATACAATCGGAGAATCAAACTTATGTTGAAACCATCGGGAAGACACTTTATCAGTGTTGGTACAAGTTCACTTGGCATTTTCTGCAGGACTAATGGAGCTCTATCCTGTCCACATTGCACAACATAAACAAGAAACTGTAGAATAAAGTCAGTTTGCGGAGTAACGTCGCCATTTTTTCCAGCCAATTGGGAGAAAGACGTGTACAATGTTTCTAGGGCGGATAGTAAAGGCTCTTTCAGCGAGATCCCAGAACCACTATGTCCTTGTGAGTAGTACATGCTGTCGGAAGAGTTGTCATTCAATCTCCGCACTTTGTTCGATGTACACATTTCCAAGTCCTCAGAATCGTCGTGACGACGCTTTCTGGTCGTCTGACCTTTAGTCAAGTTGCTGTGTTCTAGAGCAGCGTAAACGCAATAAACTGCCAGTTTTGCCAACACAGCACATTGCGGTTCAACGAGATCCTCACACAGTTTAGCGTTATACAAATATTGCGGTAAAACATGCAGCAACAGAGCCTCAGTACATTTTTCAATATCCAAATGAAACATAGCCAGAACAATGTCTATTGATCTATCAAGGTCTTCCTGATAGCGGAATTTAAGGGTTTCTTTGACTAAGTTAGTGACGAACCAAATAGGCCCAGTCGTATTCAGAAGACTTTCTACAGTATGTGTAGCATCAATGTGCAGGTATCCTCTCGATTTAATGTCTTCCCAAACTGCTTGCAGTTGCTCCAGAATGGGCTGCCTTGATATGATGTTATGGGTTAATGATAAGGCTTTCGACTTTGGCACTGAAGGTGGATGAATATCATATTGCATCTTTCTGATAATTTGACACATCAAAACAGTTCTTTCTTTGAAACTATCGATTTGTGTCAGCTCCACTTCACTGGGGGGTACCAAAAATTGCTGAACCATGTTGATTGGTTTCAAAAATGCATCTTGATGCACAACATTTATGTAAGAACACAGCCAAACAGATGCACAGACAGCCAATGATGCCATTTTCTGTCTCAAAGAATCCAACATACACTTGACATCTGCAGCTGTAAGAGATCCTTGTTCCCAAGCAAATAGGATTTCTTTTATCACTCCACTGACATTTATGCAAAGATCATGAGGTTTGATGTTTGTGTTTTTGAAATCAAATTCTGGAGCATTCAAATGATTGATGAATATTTCCACTAGCTGAGGATCACATTTTTGGAGAATCTGATCAGGAGACTTATGTACTCCCTGATAGACCATACATTCCTTCACCCATTTCTCAAAAAATGAGTCCCCATTTTCATCAAGGACTGCATCAGCGCCATAGTCTTGTACAATGGAGCATAGAATCAAAAATGAAATATCAAAAATGTAGACCTTAGATTGGGGGGCTCCCTTCTCATTGGCAGCAAGCAGAGCAAATTCATTGAACTTAATCAATCTAGAGACAAATATTTTCAACTTCCCTTCTACAGTGGCAACAGCTAGAATTGTGTCTAAAGTAGTCCCACCAACTACAATTTGGCACAGCATTGCATATAAAGATTCCTGAGTTTTGTGAAAATCTCCTCCCATTGTTTTCAAGATACCAGCTAGAGTTGGTTCAGCTCTTGTGATGAATGATGGGACTGATCCCTGAAGCCCAGTTGGCTCCAACTTTTGTAGTTTGACATCCTTATGTTCCCGCTTCTGTTTGAAGTATGCCAAGTGACTTTCTGACACTACATTCAACTTCACTAGAGGCTCTAATAGAGAAATCACGCTGTTGCAAGAGTTCTTTGTATCAACCACGTCTAGTAGTGGTGTTGATTGCAGCAACTTCTCAAATGCCTCGGCAATCTCAATAGAGTATTCACTATCTTTGGAAGTAGTACCACACATATTGTGTAAATAGTGAATGACTTGGGGTACTTTGAGGAAGGTAAAAGCCGCCCACAATGATTGCTTAGTAGCATCCTTGCTTGAATCATTTAGAGAGATAAAACATGCTCTAATCAGTTCACAATAGAGTCTAGACAGCGGGTACCCTTTGATCCTCTGTACCATGAGGAGCTGATTGGATAACTGTTGCATGTTAGCACTGGGGTTCGACAGCACATTAATAGCTATCAAAGCTTGCAAACAATGAGTTACAGGTTCCGCCTTAATGTTCAATGGTGCAATTTTATCAATATCCATATTGCATATCTTCTGTAAAGTCTCATGGATAGTGACCGGTGCTTTGAATTGAGTATTCATCATCATAAATGCCGTGATCTCCTGGCACTTCTTTGTAACCTCACTGTACTCATTAGGATCATTCTGCTTAGCTAAATAGAACATAGCAAGAAGGAAATCAGCGTTCATAATAGAATTCAACAGTGATGTTGATTTTTCCAATAGTTCTTGACTCTGAACCGGATTTGGTGATGGGTACTTGCTGAGACAATAATGGTACACTTGCAGTAACCATAGGATTATTGACGAAACTGCTAATGATAACACTTCCTCTTCCATTTTCCCGCGGCAAGTAATACCATCGAGGACACCTTCCAAAAACTCGAGAAGGCTCATAATGCAATGCGGTTTATGAAATGCATCGAATTTCGCTATTCGCTGTAGGACTGCGGCATATGATACAAGGTGAGACGCCAAAGAATGTTTCAAATAAGATATTACTAACTGGTTTGCGCCACAACCAACCATAGCTTGCTGAAGAATGCAGTCTGCTAGGTTATACAGGTCTCCGCTGACGCCTCTCGGGAGTATGGTCTTGATGTTGATGCCCCATTGTATATCCGTCCATCGTTCTCTCCAGGCTTTGAGGATAAGAGCCTTCAACGAGCTAGTTTTACTCGTCATTTTAGACGCGTCCATCTTCACCATATTTCTTCTAATATCTCACAGAAAACATAAGAATTTGGTTTTAATAACGATTGCGCACTATCATGTCCATTCTCTCTAATATTATACTATTCATTCAGAATATTATTATACGAAAATCATTAAATCACAAAATCTCTATTTTCACCGTAAATAAGCAACGTCAAGCCGTGTATCTGTATGTTTCCGATTTCAACTTCAAAACCATACTTCAGCTTTTCTCGCTCATTTTATTTGTTGTAAAACTATCGCATCTTGAGAACCAATCAAAAAACAACACAGAGTGCAAAGAGAACAGTCATGCGTTAACAGAACGTTTAGTTATTGCAAGCATTAGTTCTAACCCAGGAATCAAGCAATGTGAAGTTTTAATGATTTGTAACTTAGTTTCCAAGTAAAAACTTTACCAAAGCTATTTAATGATTATTTTTGGTTGTGGTTATACAAAACAAATCCTTCACAAACAACTAAAACTGGGATCAGCTGACGTTTACAAAATACATTAGTATCGAAACGTAACGTCACAACTTAAAGCACCCCTCGTGTTATTGTTTTGTTTACAAACTTATTCGAGTGCAGTTTAAATAAGAATTGAAGATGAGTTTCAGAAGTTATAAAGATAAAATTGAGGAGGGAGATACAGCAATCCTGTATCTAAGTAATAATCTATACGCAATAGATGTGCAACCTGAAATGAAAAATAAAAAGGGTGAATTGATTGAAAATGTGTATCAGACTCCTTTTGGCGCTCTTAAAGTGAAAACTCTTATTGGAGCTGAATATGGTTCCCGGGTAAGTTTAAAAATAATAATAATTAGCCTATCAATAAAAATTAAAAAACAATTACGATAGTATTTGGCTTACCCTCAAACATAATAAACTTCTAACCTCAACACCAACATAATGTCCTAGCCTGGTTGATAACACAAAAATGACGGCTGATTACTAGAACTACTTATGCATTTCTAGTTGAAGGGTATAGTAAGAAACCTACAAGTGTGATAAGACTGGTAGGTATAGATCAGAATGTTGGGCTATGTAAAAGATGGATTAAAAACATTACAAGTTGCGGATGATGAGAATGTTGAAATGGAAGTTTAATGTGACTGGATAATATTAGAAATGAATACATTAACCTATCACATACCCACAAAACGAGACACAATAGTAAAACAATAACAGTGTGGTCTCATGCAACCGGTTGGGGATTCATGAAATATTATGCTATTAAAAACATTTGCTTTACTTAGGTGGAGCTATCAAAAGGATGGGGTCATGTACTACAACCAACCCCGGAGCTCTGGTCGTTGACCCTGCCTCATCGCACACAGATCATCTACACTCCTGATATTAGCATGATAATGTTACAACTTGACTTAGTACCTGGATCTATTGTTCTTGAAGCTGGTAAGTTTAATTTAAAGTAGTAATTTTGTGTCCCAAATATTATCTATCTCAAATATATAATATTTTGTGTCCTAAAACCTCCAAGCCCCTTTTCTCTGTACAAACCATAACCCAACATAGTAAGAAAATTCATTTTAAATCTAAAAAAGAATCTTACTTTGGTTCTGTTGATTTTTTTACTGAATTTCGATATTTCAAAGATCATTATTTTAAATTAATAATTTTAGTTCTAGGAATCCTAAACACAATGAGCAATTTTCTTGTTTTTTTTTAACTTTGCTCTACACTAGAAATTATTCCAGTATTGTGGTTGCATTCACAGCTATAAATTCACATACTCAAGACACCCAAACCTGGAACCTATCTCTCTATAGGCTATACAAATATGTGTTCTGTGCGGGAATCAAACTCGCGATAAGAAATTAATTTGAAAAAAAAAACTAAAGTTTGCTAACGACATGCTAAGAAGAAGAAGATAAATATCATAAGAAGAAGATAAATATCATAAGAAGAAGATAAATATATAAGAAGATAGATATCTTCTTTTTCTCAGGAAGAACTACAATGGGCCCACATTAACCGCGTACACCGATCGGGGCGCGTCGTTAGACCCACGCCACGCGACACGATTCTACGTACAACATAGGAGTAGCCCACGAGTTTGTCGGTGTTATACATATTGTTCCCGCTTTATGACCTAACGTTAACTTTTCATTCAGGTACTGGTAGCGGATCCCTAACCCACGCTCTCATCAGAAGAGTTAGGCCTCACGGCCACGTTCACACATTTGACTTCCATGAGCACAGGAGTAAAGTGGCACAAGAGGAATTTATGGAACATGGCATAGCTGATTTTGTTACGGTGAGTAAAAAGGGTTATACAAAATATTCTTGTAAAAAATATCTGGATTTCCTTTGTTTTTTCGTCGGTAAATCAAAATTTGATTTAAAGCAGCATAAAAAAATAAAATTCCTATGTTACGTCACGACATAGCCCGAAGAATCGCCAAACTTTAGTGGCAGTGGGCAGGGCACATTGCTTGTAGAATAGATGGTCGATGGGGACGGAAGGTTCTGGAGTGGCGGCCACGTACCGACGTTATACGCAGCGTTCGAAGGCCTCCCACAAGGTGGACCGACGACCTGGCGAGGGTCGCGGGAATCCGATAGATGCGAGATGCACAGGACCGGTCGCTGTGACGACACTTGGGGAGGCCTATGTCCAGCAGTGGACGTCTTTCGGCTGAGATGATGATGTTACGTATGATTACTTAAAATAAATTTGAAAAATAAATATTCTAAACAATGGTTTTGAACTGGGACCTAGAATCAAGCCACCTAGATACTAAATCGGATTAGCTATGTAGCAGAAGTAGCAAATGCTATAGGCCTCGCGCATTGAGGTAGACTTTGTTTGGCCAAGTAAGAATGCTTGGCCAAACAAAGTCAAAGTCAAGATACTTGAATATGTCATATGAACTCTAAACACCAGTTTTTCCATAAACAAGCATACATTATTTAATTTTTATAAAAAGATTTAGGTGGCCCCTTCTTAGAATTTGCCCTCAGGCCTCACGACGGCTTATCCGGTACTGCCTAAATATCTGTTAGTACAACAAGTGTAACGCATTTCACGAAAGGCTTGTCAATCATAGGTATATTTATAGTTAGTCGTTATAATACTACCTAGCTGTCTGCCTTTGTTTCTCTGCTTGGATCTTTTTCACCACGCAATGGATTAAGCAAAAATTAAACCTTTAATTCAAACCAAATGCCTTTTTAGTGCGTAAGTAACAGAAAGTGCTTGCGGAAGTTTTTTGATGCAGTCGGCAACAAACAAGAAGGATTCATATAAATTATTCGATCCTGTACAAAGCTGGGCCGAGTCACAAGTATTAATGTTATTCCAAGCTCTTCATTTAGGTGACATTGTCATTTTATTACCCAACTAAACTAACTTCTAAAATTGTAGGCAAAACACAGAGATGTCTTGGCTGACGGTTTTGGTGAGGAATTGAATGGTAAAGCCGATGCAGTATTCCTTGACCTGCCCAGTCCTTGGGTTGGTGTGCCTCATGCTCTCGCCGCTATTAAGGACCAGGGTAAGTCGATATTTTGTGTTTTTTGGCCCTAAAATTTTCTTTGCCATTTGCCATATACCCACGTATCTTTTGTATTAATTCGGTCTTATTTTAATGTTGTTTGCCGTATGCGCAGAAACAACTTCTTCAATGTTAATATGGATTTGTGTTTACCTACTAAATAATTTAAGTACCAGGTCGGTATGTCTCCCTAGATACTGGATCTACTTATGTAGCCAGTCTTGCTCTGACTGGAGGCATTAATTTATAAAGACCACCACAGCAAAATCCAGTTAAGCAGACGACAACCTTATGCTATCACTCTCTGTTCTCTCATATTCTAAAGTCGTATTAACAACACAAAACCCAGCTGTATCGATTGACAATAATAAGCATGGCTATTCAAATCCGCGCGTACTCCCTTTTACTTCCAAGCGACAAAACCATTAAGATTCCAGCATCGACAGATCTAGTCCTCTATTTGTATAGAACGGACACAAGATCAAACAATTTATAAATGGTTGCCACGATAGACCGATAAGAAATCGTTTGTACGTAAGCGCAAAACTGCAGAGATCCTTATAAATCGACGAAAAGATAGCGATCTGATTCCACCGTGTCGATTATTCAGATCCCCTTGTAAGTTATTCGCGTCTATTCATTAATCTGGATAGTAGTGAACCAGATAACGAATTCTCAATCGATACATCGATTTGTGTCGATTTGAAAGTAGTTGAACTCCTACCATTCTGTAGGGCTATCAGTTAAACCACACACTGTGTACCCATGTACGTACTGAGTCAGAACCTGCTACAGATCCTTCAAGCAAAACTTTTAGGACAAAATTATTAAGACTTAGGAGCTCTTCCGATTAAAAATTTACACGGCAACTATTTCATAAGGATGCTGGAAAAGTACCAGACCTGAAATGGTGTTGAAAACCATCTGACAGCTTGGAATAATGTGTAGTAATCAAAAAATGAAAAGAAATAGACACAAGAAACGATGCCCTTTACCATGATCTAACTAGTGAAGCAACACAGGTCTTGCTTCATTCACTGTTGCCTAAAATCTGTCTTAAAAGACTTTTGCATCTCGCAGTGCAATCAAACTGAGATTTTGTGTTATTGAATTTTTGTTTTCCCGGCTTTTACTGTTATGATATGGTTTTGACACTCGTACTGGGGAAACAAACACTCATTTACACGCAAACTCAATTTGCCTTAACTGTGGGACTAGAGTCTTGCAGGCTTCTCGAGTCATCGACGGCACTTAGTGTACCACGCGCGACTCATAAAGATGAAATATCAGTAAAACCGTAGCCCAGCAGGCCCAAAGTCTACTAGAGCCATGGTTTGTTCGAAAGGAGATCCCGGGGTCTTTGGACCCAATGTAAGGACTTCTACTCCGATCTAGAGCAGTAGAAGGCTTTGGATGATTTCCCACCTAAAAAAAAGATTCTTGCAGGCTTGCAAGACCTATTTTGACAACACTAATCTTCGCGAGAGGCAGGTAGATTTAGGTCCAATAACATACATTTTTGCAAAAAAAATTAGAACAACTCTATAAATATTCCTACCACCGCCACACACGCATGACGCAGCCCTAAATTCATTAGTCTAATTGGTACGTAGCGGTTATAACATAAGTAAGCGTTAGATACGCATCGCGACCGATCCGGGCGACAAACCACACAATAACTGGGCTTATCCTTGAGAATGCTTTTAGCTGTCCATTGTCAACGGTTTAGGAGACACCGGTTAAAGACTGCTTGATCAATAGACCAATTTGGACGGCTTGAGTTTTTAGTGGGCCTTTTATTTTGGCTAGTTGTGTAATAGTAAAAGTGTTCGTGGGATATGTAGCGGTCGGAGCTTTTGGCGGGATTTTTTCGAGTACAGTTAGAATTGATAGAATACTATTTATTCGACACAGGTAATGCATTACAACTACAACAACACATAATAAAAAAAGTGTACAGGAAAGAGAGTTGCGCTGAGCGTGTCCGAATGGAAAGGGTCGCCGATTCAGCAATTGCTGTGACAGTCAGACCACACAGTTCAGAAGCTGTTTTAATTATTCACGAAACTATTCTTTCTATTGGTGATAACTGCATGAACATCCGTTCAG
This sequence comes from Mythimna separata, assembly GCA_030763345.1. Taxonomy (NCBI): domain Eukaryota; kingdom Metazoa; phylum Arthropoda; class Insecta; order Lepidoptera; family Noctuidae; genus Mythimna; species Mythimna separata. The sequence continues at coordinate 1,243,517 of JAKKIA010000033.1, read as the reverse complement.
TAGTTCGAGTTTATCACGTTCATACCCACAGACAGAATCGGTGGGGGATTTTGTTTTATAATTTTGTTTGGATACAGGCCTTTCTATGATTACTCACAGTAATCACATCCAATATACTTAAGTAACTTAATCTCCCTTTCTCTCAAAACGTACGGCCCTTTATTTTCCTAAATTAGTCTGATGAGCCGTTGCAAAGACTTCCTTACGCTATTATATGCTCAATAATGGCTAATGGTCTTAATAGGCATATTTGAAACTTATTACGAACTATGTAGATGGTTATATGTTGGGCATTCGATATATAAATGAGCAATATGTGGCTGAGGTAATGGGGATTGGGTAAGGGAATTATTTCGCTGTGTTTTGCTAGCTCCATACTTGTATAATGTAGGTATATTGAGCATAATAGTTTTAGAGTTTGATAGTCAGAAGTCAGTAAATCTGACTCCAGTCTTGCCATGAAGTACCCCGGTTAATGGGTTGTGGAGGTCTGGTAGGCAGCCGCTCCTCGTAAAATACTGGTATTCAGCTAAATCCGGCTTGACTGGAAGCCGACCCCAATATAGTTGGGAAAAGGCTAGGCAGATGATGAATAGTTTTAGAGTTTGGTACGACGGTTTTGGTCCGTCCACATTTAGGTCTAACGTGACTCAGCATAAGTTATTATTAACACACCGATAAACTTGGTTTAATAAGTTTGCTAAGGTTCAATCCCGAACGCGGTGAGGGATTTATATAATATAACTAACTCCCGATCACTGCGAGGGAGTTAATATATAATATAAGAATGAAGTAATGAATTCAAGCCGCCGCAAAAGATTAAGTGCTTTACATAATTTCTCTCTAATAAGTGTAATTGGCATTTTGTCGTTCTGGATAAATAAATAAACATACAAATACACTAGCTGTCCCTGCGGCTTTACCCGCATCTTTGGCTCCTACTCTGCTTCCCTGGATTGTAGGACAATGTTTTTTAGCCTGTAGCTTTCCTATTTTAAATTTAATTCTTCAATCTGAACCAGTAGTTCCTGAGATCAGCACGTGCAAACAATCAAACAAACTCCTCAGCTTATTTTATAGATATTAGTATAGATTGTCACCACTAAACATTTCAAACCCAATCGAAGCCTTTCAAAATCACGTCTAAACCCCCCGTAACTAACCGACTTTCGGTTCAAATTCTAACTTGTATACCTTTATTTATTACACGTCATTCGCTGTCCAAATATGTCCTATTAATAAATGGTCAGCCGTTCTTGAGATGTCTGTAACAATAGCTATAACAAATGTATGAGAAATGTTTCAACTATTCTCCCTTTAATGCTGGAACAAAGTCTTACTAAACTATTGTGTTAAGATAGTACCGTTATGACTGTGTTGACTGAAGAGTTCGTGGTTATAGTAATAACAGTCATTCGAGTCGATATCTAAAGTTAAGCAACGCTTGCCGAGGTCAATTTTTGGATGGGTGACCAATGACCATGACCATCTTTACATTTCAAGATTCCTCTGAGCACATTAAGCCGTTGGTCCCTCCTTTAACCTATCACATACGCGCAAAACGAGACACAATAGTAAGACAATAACCACGGTCGCATGAGACCGGTCGGGGATTCATGAACTAATTATTTATTATTATACTTGTGAGAACAGATGAAACGGGTTTACTACCATGAAAGAAATTCTTACTGTTTCTAATCACATTTTATTGTACGGGATTATCATTCGTCATCATTTCAGCCGAACGACGTCCATTGTTGGACATAGGTTTCCCCCAAGCGTCGCCATTACGTCCGGTCCTGTGCGTCTCGCATCCCTTGGGTGTCCCGTGACTCTCATTAGGATATTGGTCCACCTTGTGGAAGGCCTGCCAACGCTGCGTCTTCTTGTACCTACGTAGTAGCCACTCCAGAACCTTTTCGTTCTCATCGACCAACTTTTCTGCGAGGAATGTGCAATACTCATAAAGCTCATAATAGAACAGATGAAACGATTTTTTTAAGGCTAAAGTAGAGTTTAAGAAATACTCAACTTCAAATGTTTAAATAAGAAGTCGTTGGTACGTACCGTTGTATGTTGAATAAACTCGTCAGAAAATATCATGCGTTGTGATTTGTGATGATAATCTGTAAGGCTAATCTCTCAATCTTCGGTTTCGGTATGACACTGCTACTTTTAAGCGATCTTTGCAATGTTACTTATTCATATTTATGTACAACATATACTACTAGCTTCTGCAAGCGGCTTCACCCGCGTGTTAATAGGTTTCTCTATACAAACTTTAGACACTCTGTTTCATTACCTTAGAGGCTGAATTTTGAAACATCTTTTCTTAGTTCTTGCTTATATCATAAAAGAAAGCCTTGTGCAAAAGTTCACTCGTAACAGCAATTTCATGTGTGTGCTGATGTAACAGGTAATTTCTCTTTTTAAACACACATAAATTATAGAAAATTATCTATTATTATAATTATGTGAGCTAGCCGCTTTTTTGGCCTCGCACTACTTCCATACCAGTTTTTTATTATTTTATACAATTATGTGAGGCATGAATAACCGTTTTTCGTTCTTTCTTCCATATATTTTCTTTTTCTTCTCTTTTATTGCACCTACCACTAATTTTTTTTCTTGACGAAATCAATATGTCTTTAGGTGCCTACTATTCGGATTGCTTTCAAGTAAAACGAATACAAAACAACAACTGCTCATTGCACTTTATAAAACATCAAGAAAACTAGTAAAATATCTAAGAAATGCGTACAAACAAAATACTTTCACATGTAAAACCTTTTTTATTTACATTCGCATTAACCCCAAGATACACTTACCAATTTAAGGGCCTACAATCTAAACATTGAAACAGTTACAAATGTGAGGCCGCAAAGCATGACTCATATTCAGCCAAGAATAAGGCGGCCAACTTTGTAATAAGCCAAAGCGGGACACCCACCCCTATCCACAAGAAGACGAAGAGTGCCATTGAAATAACAAATTATTTTTCTAGGGAAACTACCTTATCATCTACCGAGCCTTTTCCCAACTACATTGGGGTCGTCTTCCAGTCAAGCCGGATTTAACTGAATACCAGTATTTTACAAGGAGCGGCTGCCTACCAGACCTCCACAACCCATTAACTGGGGTAACACGGTACTTCATGGCAAGACTGGTGTCAGATTAACTGGCTTCTGACTATCCGTAACGACTGCCAAAGATCCACAAATGACAGCCGGGACCTACGGCTTAACGTGCTTTCCGAGGCTCGGAGGAAACTCGTTATGTTAAGATGGTCACCCATCCACCGACCAACCTTGGCAAGCGCTGCTTAACCTTGAAGATCGACCTGTGTGACTGTTATTATCTAGCCACGAGTTCCTCTCTAGCTACGAGGTCCTCCTAGGGAAACTACCTAAGTACTACTAATTCGTATTTTTGATATGGAACACTATTATAGTATGCAAGCGAGACGATCGAAAAAGAATCTACAAAAAATAAATAGGAATGCGGGAAGTATTAGGCGATTCACGGGACCATTTAATTAAATAATGCAATACGGTATTACAACTGTGATTACGGGACGGTCCCGCACAATGCGGGACGGTTGGCCGTCTTAACCAAGAAATCCCTCTCCCGTGGTGGTCTTCAAGAGAACGGACGAAAGTCTAATAAGACAGGCCTTTAGCTCAACTGTCTGGCCTAGGACATTATCAGTTAGTGAAAAATAGTGCCCTTTGTGGAATTACTTGAAAGCAACGCGAGCACGAGTGGCGGAAAGTGACCTGTGCATTAAAAATGTTTGGTCTGTGTGTTTGTAGGGTTTAAGTGGTTTATAATTGAGTGTACTTTTTCTGTGTTTTTATGTTTTGAGATTATAGTTTGGTAGGCACTTTACCATAAGTGAATTCTGTTATGGAACCTACCTATAATTTATGTAGTTATGAAGGTATATTATTTAACTATACCTATAATTTAATTTGTTGGAATATATTACAAATATTCTTTTACGCTTACTTTATTGTAGCATCTTAGTATCATGCAATTTCTTCAAATGTCAAAATGGGCCTATTATTTTTTGGCAACTCTAGAGTTACTACTACTATGTCATGTAAGTTTTGCATTTACAGTGTGTCAGTGTTGATGGACCAATCCTATTAACCTATCACATACCCGCAAAACGAGACACAATAGTAAGACAATGACAGCGCGGTCTCATGAGATCGGTCGGGTATTCAAACGTTAAGATATCATTGATGAAATGATGATTGATGTCCTTTGACCAATAACTCACCGAATTATTATTATACTTGCTTTGTATAATCTCTCTTAAAAAATACTTTTCTACGTGATCATTCCCTTAAATTATTTTCCATTGCGACTTAAAGCTTATCAGTTTTGAACTTGTATAACTATTCATATCTGGACCAATTAACAAACTAAAACAAACTCTAATCTAATCTTAGCTGCATACCGATTGATTAATATGCGTTTGTATCGAATACTAATCGATGTTAAAGGTTTAGGTTGATTCAGGTTCTGCCATGACCTTATTATTGTGTTGATTGAATTATTGTTCGACGGCAGAGATAAATATGTTCCGTTGATTCTATGTTGTAAGGAATGACTAAGGAATCCACCTGTGCATTGGTGATGTCATAGTACACAAAGTTAGGGTAGCAGAGGTCAGACCGTGACCGTCGATCGCTGAGAACTAGGTATGGTTAAAAGTTTATCCTGTTCGTGTGATTCCTGTTAAAGTGTAAGATCATCTCATGTTGTGGTGTTGTGAGAATTAATCACTAACAGTGTTAAGAAAAAGTATCATCATTTATAGCATCATCTCAGTTTTTTTGCAATCTCAATGTTCATATACCAAAGTATTTAGGTTTTTAAAAGCCACACAAACACAAAAAGCCAAATGACGGCGCCCGTTCACGAATATGACGCGATGTATCAGTTAACCTGTTGTCAGTATTTTGGGGAGCTTATCTTCAAAAATAGTAGTAATATATTTTTTTGTGTATAAGGGGCTAAAGGCTTTTTGACAGTTGCGTAGGGCCACTTCGCATACAACTTTTTTTAAATTCCTCATGTGCTCGACTCCAGTCTTGCCATGAAGTACCTACCGTGTTACCCCAGTTAATGGGTTGTGGAGGTCTGGTAGGCAGCCGTTCCTCGTAAAATACTGGTATTCAGCTAAATCCGGCTTGACTGGAAGCCGACCCCAAAATAATTGGGAAAAGGCTAGGCAGATGTGATGTGCCCGACTTCGATCTCAATCTCGTCTATCAAAGAACCATAGATGACATCTGCCATATCTCTACGTACGTCAATAAATAAATTTCCGTTAAAAGATAATCTTTGAACATCTGATAACTGACTAGGAAGTCCTACACCTCCAAGTAATTTGTACCTTGACATTACATGAGAAAATACTAGGAATAAAGAAGATGTAATGATAAACTTGTTGTCGATGTAATTAAAGGTTTCCTAGTCGCTGCTGACAGTCGTAACTCATGTGACGTCACTTGTGTAGTACGAGTAAGTGCTAGTGCTTCCGCGTGGTTCGATTGTAGGCAGAAGGATGTGGTGATTATTTGCTTTGTGTTTTTTAGGGATTTGTAGCTTGGTTGGTACCTTATAGGATCCTGTTTTTCCCTCTGCCCGTCTGTCAACACCCCCTTTCTCAGGATCCCATTAGAGGTATTAAGTTGAAATTGTACTCGTACACTATAATATTTCCTGTGTATTTAGTTAAACTCCAAGATCGCATTTTAAAAAGGAAAGGTAATTTTTTTTGAAAAATAAAACTACTATCATAATTTTGCCCTTGTCCCATGTGAGTTGGGGTCGACGTAATTCTTAAGAAAATAGAACAAGTAAAAATTTTAAAATGTTTGCAATGCTACCAAAAAAAAATTTGATTCTTCATTCACTGTAAAAAATAATGAAATCACTACCTAAGCTTGGTCTAAGTTAAGAAAACTTATTTGTTCTTTTACTCAACTCTAACTCTCCTATCGTATTCTAGAAGAGATGTCTTCAGAAATAAGCATCATCTTTTTGTTCAAAAATCTATCTTTGAAACAATTTTTTCTGTTTCCTTCTACTTGTCTGTTTATTACAATAAATAAATACCTAGTTCTCCTGAATCCAAAGTAATATTGAATTCTCACGCACTTTGACATATCAATGAATCATCAAATATTCCAAAACTGGTTTCCATTTATATGTATATTATTATTATGCAGCGAACAGACAGTTAATAAACACCCCTGTAGCAAATCTTATCGTATCACTCGTGATAAATTTATTTGCTGACAAGTTTCATTTGCTAAACCAACTCTACTGATAAACATCAAGGAACAGTGCACACTTCATTCAGTCATTTACTGATAAAACTGACATACCTTTCGGAGGCCTACTACGACCAATCAACACGAATTAGTAGCTGTCAACCGAAATCAAAATGGCCGTCCGCGACCAATTAGAAAAAAGACAGTTGAAGTTCGTTCCAAATTTAAATCGAACGTGTTCTTTTATAGGAACTAACGCAATAGTAAAATTGAATAGAACGTAATTTCGAGTCCAATCTTGTGTCCAAATTCATAGTATGCCCCCTGAACTTCAATCAAATTCATATGGCGCGATACAGATCTTATATCCTTGTTACTTTCCTACCAGACGTGTTGTACAAGAAATAACTGTGTGACATAACTTGTCCCCTTAGGCGTTGCTCACACAATGCCTTTTGACAACCTCATAAATTCAAACAGCACTCGCAAACTACAACTCTAAACCTTACAACACAAGATTGAAACTTGACTGACGGATCATTTTCGGAACGAAGTATTAGATTGGCGCGTGCCTTAAAACACCAACTTATACATGCTGTTGCTAAAATATATTCGGCAATAAGTTCGTTTGGTATATAGATGTTGTTTTATAGTAAATTTAAGTTTGCAAACAGTTGCGTTACTAAATCAAATTGCAGTCAATTAAGATAAAGCGGCGGGACCGACAGCTATGGACAATAGACCATATGACTAATACAGCGTTTTGTTTGGCTAACTGAATTACAACTTAGCCGGTTGTAGTGAATAGAATTCCTATTTATATTAGAGGTGTTATGTACTGGTTGACGGACACGGTGAGTATATTCGTATACTCGTAATTTGAGAGTATATTTTTGTTTCCGCGCAGAACTATAAATAAACACAATAGGTTTTTACTTCACGATCAATTGTAACTAAGTGTGTAGGTAATTGTCACCTGCATAAACAGCCATTTTTTGCGGAATTGTTTATGAAAGAACACAGGTGGGTTTTAGTTAGTAAAAGTCTGATAGTCCCTATCGTTCCACGACGATTGATGATTTCCTATGATTTCCTTAACAAAAAGAGGTATAGATACTTAGATATAATTTTGCTACGCGAAACATATTTAGCATTATTTTTGTTTTTTAAACTATATCTCAAAATCTCTCTTTCTCTCTTTTTCAATGACATCATTTAATGACTTATTCTGCTCTCCGTGTCAGATTGTGACAGTTTAACCTACATTTTAACAATGCTAGGCAAAGGCTCCCCCAAATCCTAGTATTCTTTTCCCCAGGCGCGACGAATTAACTCTTGCGGTAGTCCTTTTTACCATCTCTTTCCAGGTCAGCATCAACCTCAAGCACCTATTTTGTGGAGACTTCGAGTGTGCCGAGTGGTCACTAATGGGCGGGTCATGTCATTCGCTATGGATGCTGATGATGTGACCCGCCCAATCCCATTTTAGCTTAGCAGCCTTTTTTGCTACTTTTTTAACTCATTTTATGTATTACAAAAATTCTGTTAGTTTTGACCATTTATCATATATAAGTCGAGGTTTCATCAGAATCTGCCCGTCAACCATTCTCTACCCTTTGTATTTCCAGACGTTTTATCCATCTCATCATCTGTCTAGCCTTTTCCCAACTATATTGGGGTCGGCTTCCAGTCAAGCCGGATTTAGCTGAATACCAGTATTTTACGAGAAGCGGCTGCCTACCAGACCTCCACAACCCATTAACTGGGGTAACACGGTACTTCATGGCAAGACTGGAGTCAGATTTACTGGCTTCTGACTATCCGCAACGACTGCCAAAGATCTACAAATGACAGCCGGGACATACGGCTTAACGTGCTTTCCGAGGCACGGAGGAAACATTTATTTATTAAAAAAAAAACTATTTACAGGCACTTTTTTAATTGTCTAAAAGTCAACCAGAAAAATAAAGCTAATTGCACATTCCAAAACGTAGATCTCTATGACTCTATGGAGACGAATTTGTAAGAAAATCCTTGGAGACTTTTTAAACTCATTTTATGTATTACAAAAATTCTGTTAGTTTTAACCATTTATCGTATAAGTCGAAGTTTCATCAGAATCTGCCCGTCAACCATTCTCTACCCTTAGTATTTCCAGACGTTTTATCCATGTGATATCGGGTAATACCTAGCAAATATGGAGATTGATGCTCACCGTCACAATATTTTTTTTTACGTGGGGAATCATCAAAATGACTTCTCCCGCTCTGGGCGGAGCGGGAGGGTGTGTCAGACTTTTACTGACTAAAACCCACTCCTGTTCCTTCTTTGCCCTAATTCCGGGGATCTCTTTCGTCAAGCCAGGCCCCAAAAGGCACAATATCTATTTCAATTTTAATTCCAATGTAAACATTGATCAGTCATCTTTTGAATTGAGATGTATTTAGGTTTATGTTGATTTCGGTTCTAAAGGAATTATTGCAAGTTGTTATAGATAATTTTCTGTGTAATTTTAATATCTTTATGACATGTTTCGTCACGTTCCCATCGTTGCTTATTAGAAGTTATAATATTAACTATAGCTTTTGCTAGCAGCTTTGCCTGCGTGAAGTACAGAAATTGTTTGATAAAAAAAACAACGAAAATTCTAGGATAAAAAGTTTTATTTGCTTGACCTAGGTTTTGTTGGTCAATGGTGCTCTTTAGCCTCACGCAGATTTATATTCTACTTTTTCTAAATATTTTTTCTCTGTATCTTTCAATTTTCATAACTTGTGTTAGGCACGAATAAAGAATGTTCATTCTTGTTTACTTCTATAACATGGACCTTGGAGAAATTGACCAAATTTCATGCAGCTTGGATGGAATGTCATGAAAATTGTACTAAAGTAAAATGTCTAAGTAGTGTCTAAAGAGTCTTTAGTGTGTGTGTGTGTAAATGGTTTTGGGTACGGGCAAGCTCGGCGTAATTTGGCTATAACTTTTTTTTTTATTTTCACGCAACACATTGGTACACAGGCGGACTTGATGCCTTATGTTCTCCATCAGTCAACCTAGGGTTAATCTGTAGTATACTTCTTTTTATTTATTTATTTATTTAAACTTCATGCAACATGATGGTACAAAGTCGGACTTAATGCCTTAGGCATTCTCTACCAGTCAACCAAGGGTAGTGGAGAGAAAACATGGCAGGTGCATAAAAAAAAATATACTAATAACTAAATATAGGTAAAATAAACATAGGTACATATATTATATTAATATAACTTTTTCTCTTTTTTTTCTTTTTTTTTATGTGTCGTGTTGTAACAAACAAGCAGACAGAGCTTCTTTCTAACTTCTAATATTAAGTTAGGATACATAGGTGCAAAATGGTTCGCAATAAACTTTATACCTAGCTCTTATTAGGGCAATGTTGTCAGTAGTACAGAAAACATGCCATAAATTGCTTTATACACAAATTGCGCAATAACTTTACATCGTAGGTGTTTTGTACCGAACTTGTACGATTTTACGGGTCTCCGTCATTGTGTTGGAATTTGTAGCAATTGAATATTCTATATTTATCTAGGTATAGCTACACTTGTCCAAAAATTATTTTAAAATGATGTCTTAAAAAAAATCTGTTCAAGAATATTTTTTTAAATCGATTTCTTTTGTAGAATGTAAAGTCTTCTCTTTATGCACCACGTAACTGGAATACCTAATGCATATTCTTATACTTACACCTTTAATTACAAAATTCAGTTACAAACATACTTCAAGTGCTGAAATACTTAAAGTTAGAATGTGTGTAACAAATTAAATATTGTTGAAGTCAATTTACCAGCTAATTCTAAACATACTACTTTCAGAATGTGTGGTTATTTTGTTACACGTAATACGAGTATATTCAAATAATTTTAGAAAATCTTATTAACTACTCAATGTAAATTAATTTAGTGATCATAAATTAATTTACATTGATTATTATACTAATTTGGCTACTATAATTCAATTGTCATAAACCATTAAAGCATTATAATAATACTGCTTATAAAGCAAATAATGGAACCTAATGTTCGCTCTCCGAAAATGGTCCTATCACACCTAATCTTATCTTATTGTACTCCTAAACAATTATTACGGTATTTAAATTAAATGATAATAGTTGCACGGATGCTGTAAGCTGATTGGTCAGTAAATAGCCCCATAAATCTAGCATATAATAATAAATAATGAGTGTATCTATTCTATACTAATATTATGAAGACGTTAGGTGGTTATATTGTTTGTTTGTTCGCTGATATGTTAAAATAGACCATTATTTTTTATCACCATCCAAAGTTGATCGCTTACACACAAGAAAACATCAGCTTTTTTAAGGTGAGAAATCATTTAATGTATTTTCCACTCTAGGGAAGGAATTGGAGGGTGTATCAAACTTTTACTGACTATAACCACACCTGTGTTCCTTTTGCCTTGCGTCCCAGGACTACCGGTTTCCCTTTCGGAAGTAAACCCATGGCCTCAAAGAAAATATTAGCTGTTTCTTACATTTGACCAGTTATTTGAATTACTTTATATAAGTTAATTGTTAAGTAAATTGTGTATTTGTCTGCCTAATAATATTCCCGCTGCTACAAAAACCGAATATAGAAAAGATACATCTAAAGTAAGCTTTGTTTTTAGTTGGGAAGTCATTAAGTAGTTTATGAAGTAAGCTTCTCTTAAATCCATAAAAAAACTGGAGTCAGTAAAATAGGCCACAGAAGCGAAACCGCGCCACGAGCTAGTACAATCAGTGAAATAGGTAAATAATATAAGATCGGGTTTGCATGCTACGTTGACATGTTAATTCTCGTTCATTTAAATATCATAAAGACAATATATATTGTCTGTCCGTCGGCTTGTGTGATATTCTGTTTTATGGTACTTGCATTGATAATTATGTTGTTAAATATGATACAGTTTATGTAGAAGTATGGAATGTTGCGAATGGACCCAACCCTGTGAATGTATTGTTTCCAAAACCTGGTCTTACATAGACGGTTCTTGTTTGAACCAACGGATTTATGGTATTATAATGCACATACCATAAATAGATATTTCTGTACGGTGCACGGACTGTATTGTGATGGTAGTTGCATAAAATGAAAAAAAAAAATGTTCGTCTATCTGTCTCTTTCTCTGCCTGCTTGTCCGTCTGTCACCAGGCTCATGAACCGTGATAGTAAGACAGGTGAAATTTTTATTAGTCTGTTCCCGGTATAACAATAAATATTAAAAAACCCAACTATAACAATAAATACTAAAAAACCGAATAAAACTAATATTTAAGGGGGTTCCGAAGGGGGCAATTGATAGAGTCTTGAAATATATTTTCACTTTCCAAAATTCCTTGATTGCTTTCTAACTCCCTTGTTATGTCATATTCATAGTCCAACCATACAACACAAAATACAGTTCATCATCATCTTAACATATACGCAACCCAACATAATATTAACGCCTCACCAATCCAATTATAACAAGAACTTAAGTTCATTACTCACACGTAGTACGCGCTACGTCTGTATAGACGTAGAGCGTACTACGTGTGAGTAATGAACGAAGCACAGCTCACAAGCTTGGCTGAATTGGGCTGAACCACTGAACTTCACTCGAAAAAATCCCACCATTTTACAATTAAGTGGTATTTTCAATGTACCTATGTTTATTTTAGTGTGCGTCCATTTAGGGCGGAATAAATATGTTTTCTTTCTTCTTCTTTCTTTCAAAAACTGATCATTATTTTTTAACTCCCTTGTAAAATAAGATGTCGTATTATTATATCGTTGTATACATAGTGCAACCTATCAGTGTAAAAAACAGTTCATCTTTAATGTGTACTCGTATATATGCAACCTTATTTACGTCTCACCAATCCAATTATAACAAGAACTTAAGTTCATTACTCACACGTAGTACGCGCTACGTCTATACATACGAAGCACAGCTCTCTGAAACTGGTCTCGAATGTGGATCAAAGCACATAATAACAATTAATAATAATTAAAACAACCACTAAACTACACACGAAAAAATCCCGCCCAAAAAGTACCTAATGATGGGTCATTACTTTTTAACCCCCTTTGCGACATAAGATGTTGTATTCATAGTCCAAACCATACTCGTATAACACAAAATACAGTTCATCATCATCTTAACATATACGTAACCTTATTAACTAATATTAACGCTTCACCAATCCAATTATAACAAGAACTTAAGTTCATTACTCACACGTAGTAAGCGCTACGTCTATACATACGAAGCACAGCTCTCTGAAACTGGTCTCAATGTGGATCAAAGCACAATGTCAACAGCTGGTCGAACTTTAAGCTTTACATGCGGCGAACTGGCTTTTAGTTAAGTTTAGATAAACGAGGGAAATAGTTTGTTTTAGATTTCGGTTTTGTTGGCGTTTGTTTGGTGTGTGTTTTGGTTCTTTGGGGACTTGGTTTAGATTAGGTTAATTATTTACTGTAGTATAAAATTGTCGCATGGGAACATTGAGACAAATTTCAAAAAATATCCTATGTGCTATTCCTGGACATGTGTGATACATTTCATCGAAATACGTTCAACGTACCGTTCGAGCGTGAAGGAGCAACAAATATACACACTCGATGCCCACACACAGACTTGCAAACTTTCATTTTTATAATATTAGTGTAATGTTTTTTTGGTTTTCAGTACAATAACTGTAGCAATATAGTTAACAATTTAAATTGTCACTTACGGGATATCATCATCATCATCTTGTTGTTTTGAGATTGTGTTGTTGTTGTGACAATTTAAATTGTGAAATAAACCGTGATAGCCTGATTGACTTGTTTACTTCTACGTAAGCATAGTCCATCGTCGACCACATCATCACTTGCCCATCATGTGAGATAGTGGTCACGCGCGAACAATACGTTTTCAAATAGTCATGCAGTCAGTCAAAAACCAATCAGGCATCTTGCCTTTATTTATTTCGTTAAATAAGTAGTGCTTGCATATTCTGAGTTTGACCCTTATTTCGAAACCACAAACAATCAATTACTTAACAAATGGCTTATCAGAGCCGGCCCTAATCCCAAGCCCTTATCACAAAGCTACGAGTAATTTAACCAACCGTGAAAACACCAATTAAATTGTTACAAATAACAACAATAAATCGACAATTTTCTCCATACAATTTATTTCCCAATTTGCGTACAAACTGCACAATTTTAAAGTTGTTAACGACAACCGTGAAACAACATAATAGGCTTTAACTTACTTAATTAATTCTTGGTTGGTGTTGCCACCACAAATTAAAATTTAAGATACATTATATTGATTTATATGCAGTAATGACATTGCGAATAGTTATAATAATATGTTTGGTAATTGGTGTGGGCAATGGCCACGCCTCCAGAGCCTTGTATGGGCTAGCCTAAACACTAGGCGCGGTGTCGATGGTAGAATTAATCTGCCGGTAATAAAATTTATGGCAACACTGTCATTAGTGTCAAATGACGCCATTTTTTCTAGAGCTGTTGTTAGCTAAAATTCACACCAAGTGTTGCTTAATGTGGGCGGTGTAACAAAAACGTAAGATACAAGTGATGAAGTGAAGAAGTCTGACCAGTATCTCACCTGATGGTAAGCGATGATGTGGTCGACGACGGAGTACGCTTGCCTCATCATCATCATCTCAGCCGAAAGACGTCCACTGCTGGACATAGGCCTCCTCCAAGCGTCGCGTCGCCTCAGCGGCCGGTCCTGTGCGTCTCGCATCTTATCGGATTCCCGCGACCCTTGCCAGTTCGTCGGTCCACCTTGTGGGACGCTTGCCTAGAAGTCACTTATTCCTATGCTCTCCGAAGCTCGGCGATCTTGATGTTTTGAAGTGATCACCTATCTACTGACTTACCACGGAAAGAGTTGCTTAACCTTAGGTATCGATCTATACTGCTGTTACCCTAATAGGTAATGTGGGGCCATGGATTGGATTCCGAAAGGGAAGGTCGTGATCCCAGAACGAAGGCAACGAACGAATAGGGTGGGGTTTAGTCAGTAAAAGTCAGTCACGAAGAGCAAGAGAAGTCATTCTGATGATTCCCTAAATGAAAAAAAAAACCTAGTAGGTAATAATAATAAAAAATTAATTATAATCTTTATTATTTCGTATATGTACGATCAGCCAAAGTTCCGCAAGCTCGCCTTAAGGACGGTAATTGCGTAGCAAAGCTCATGGTTCGATCGCTCGATTCATGTTTTGTCACTAGCAGCGACTGCATAGGAATATTTTCCTAACTGAGCATGCGTAATTTTTGTTGGTATGTTACCCACAGTTTCATTTCTTCTAATAAGAGCATTCGTTTTATAACTGTTTTTTACGCAACAGCGAAAACAGAGTTACGTTTTACAGAAGCATTATGGTTTCCTACAAGTAAACATTTATTATTATCCCTGTTTATGTTATTGCAGACTATAAAACATGAATTCTAGTAAATAATTGCATCACTTTCACGAAATACGAATCGTCTCACATAAATCTAGTACTAAAGTCGATCCTGTGAGCGATGCAACATCTCGTTCGCTAATTAGTTATCGCAATAATGATCTATGGCCAAGTTTTGATGGCTATAGTGAAACTGTAAAGTTTCTTGTTTATGCCTTCAACGTTAGACGGCAAATCTTGCGAAACTTCATCAATTAAATGTCAAGTTGTCTATTCTTATTGAGCTCAAAAGTGTATCTTTTTTTATGTCAGTTACTTCTCTACTTAGGTATCTCAGTTCGTCAAATTTCAGCACAGAGTTTAAGCGTGATTATCACAATTATTTCCTAAAAAAACATTTCTTTGGTTATTATAGTTTATACTTAATTGTAAGTTACGATGCTACGACATATGGCCTATGATGCAACGACATGTAGCCTACGATGCTGCGAAATATAACCTATGACGCTACGACATGTGGCCTATGATGCTACGACATATGGTCTACGATGCTACGACATGTGGTAGGTATACAATGCTACGACATGTAAGGTATGTTACTAAGACAAAGAGCCCACAATGCTACGATATGTATTGTACATGTAGCCCATTATACTACGATATGTAGTCTACATGTAGCCCATGATGCTTCGATATGTATTCTCCATGTAGCCTATTATGTTACGATATGTAGCCTACGATGCTACAACATGCTGAGTTTTTGTTTCAACACTACCCACCAAGCTTCTCAAAATGTGCAGCTGAATACTCATGACGAAATTCTTCATCACCTTCTTTTTAAAAGCACAACTTTCGTCCTAAACAAAGAAAAGCACACAAACACTAAAATTAATAAGTTTAATACGAAATTAAGTCAGACATTAGGCGTGCCTTTCTCTCTGACCCCTTACCTTGACTCGCCGCGCCCTGCGGCTTGCATTCCGGTCACACGTCACAGCCCGCGCACTATATTTGTTTTCTATAGATTACATTGTTATAATTATCTGGTGTTACTAGTACACTTGTGATTGAAGCCTCTGGCTTTGATTGCCGTCAATGGTAGTATGAGTTATGGAGATATGTTGGTCTGATATCGGACTTGTATGGGCGTATAAGTAATTGAATGTTTCGGATGTTTGAAAATTGTGCAAGTGTGCCAATACTCTCTAATCTTTTGATTATGATTTCAAATTGGAGAGCAAAAGTTTCCTCCAAAGCATTCCAGATTTCCCTGTGTGTAGCCTTCAGGAAAATCCGGGGCCCTGGAATGAAGGCAAAGAAGGAACAAAGGAGTAGAGAGCAGGAGATTTCACTCTGTTGATTTCCCACCTAAAAATAAAAGCCTATTCCGCCCAATGTTGCACAAGTGCGGCTAAGTGGCCATTATAGCATTTCCTAGGTAGTCAGCAACACCTATTTTCTAGCTTTCATAATTATTTTAATGATTTTCAAACAATTACTCTTTGCATCCAATGGACGTATTTCAATGCCTTTCAGTATCGGAATAAAAGTCTTATACTTTGAAGTAGGAGTGCGTATGTAACATTCTGAGTCCCAATTGTGGGAACATTACAAGGCCGATAATGCCTAATGCATTCTCCATGCTAGCTTAAAATATATTGGACCATGCAGGTATAAGCTTCCTAGCTTGCATTCCTTTCAAAAATCAAAATTATTATCATTGTTTCAGCCGAAAGCCACTGCAAGACATAGGTCTCCCTCGAGTTTCGCCCCAACGACAGCTCCGTTGCGTCTTGCATCCATCAGTTCCCCCGATTCTCACCAGGCCATGGGTCCACAAAATTACCAAGAAATTTTTACTTCTTGGCAATTGTGCGTAGAGCCCCTACGCCCTAATGCCTATGCAAGTTTCTGCACTCTGACTCGCAAACCCCTTAATGATGCGGTCATCTAGGAGAGGTCCCCCTACGCAATGTCCACTGGGGGGTCTATCAAATTGATCTAGCTAGTACCCACGCAACCACGCTCATACAATTCAAATAGCCGATCATAATCTATCATTTTGCATACGATTACGAAACGCAATCAATATTTGACGTAATACATAACGTTTAATTGAAAGAAAAGAACTACAGTTGATCTTATCACAGTTTTAATTAATTAGCTTAGCGTCTAAATGATTGGCAAATGGCTGTTTTCTTGTCATGTTATTAAACGTTTTTAATGAACAATCGAATGACTAGATACTCGATTCGATATTGTATCGATTCAGATCTAACCGGCCAGCCTGAAAGCGTGATATCTAAATCAAATAAATTAACAACTACAAACAAGCTTGAAGCCGGATACATAATTTAAAAATAATAAATCAGTTTTTAATCAAACTTCATTAGTGGTGTTATTTGTATTTTGTTATAGTGGCTATTGCACGAGATAGAATTTCGAAATTAAAGGACACTATCCGTTGCTGCGTTTGTTCGGTTAAATATAAAGGGTGGTGTAGAAGACCGGTATTGGAATTCGCGATATGAATTTTCATGATTCGATTTCGAACGCACAACCACGCTCGGGTCACGTTGAAATGATTTAGTTTCAATATTCACAAACGTCGGTGTAAACGCGGCTGTCGACCACCGCTTAATTTATACCGATTGGCCCTTGTTTATTATTACTGTTTATGTAATAAAGCTAGTGATTTCGCAAGAGAATTTATTTTAATGCTAAGCTGTGTGTAAGTTAATATATGGGTATTTTTCTCGTTAAACCATTACGGTCTTTGTTTGTTGAGTTATAATGTTCGGGCTGATTGAGTGACCGATTGACTCGCAAGGATACGTCATGTGTCTCGTTAGTTGAATTGCCGGTCAATTATATATGTGATAAAAACCGTAATGCTCTTACCAGGATGTGGACAACAATGAGTATTATTAATATCAATAATGACTTTATTATTTACAATATTTACTCGTAAATTAAATCTAAGTTCTTTATCGTATTGCTTTACGTCAGTTATGTGAGTAAAATAAATATTATTTAGCCTATACTTTTTAACTGCAGAGCAAAGGCCTGTCCTGATCCCCGTTTTTGAAAGCAACATGGAGTTTCGAGTCATTAAAAAAAACAAGTCTTGGCTTTCCTGGTACCTATTACTTCTTAATGAAGCCTCCTTCATTATTTTAGATTATAATTGTGTTGTGAACGAGAATTAATTTATTAACAAAATTATAATATATTTTATTTTATTTTTAATGCAATATGACTGCAGTAAATTAAAACATTGAAACGCAACACCATTGGTAATACCTACTTAGCAGATGTACCATCTATAACAACAAACTTCATCCAACCGCATGCATAATTGCTTTAATCGAAGACAAACCTTACAAAGCTTCCATGCATGTATAAAAAATCGCCTACTTATAAATCCCACAGATTAACGCATAAACTAAAATTTTATTAAGTGCCTAGACTAATGGTTCGCATTAAAATCATTTATGTGTGCAATTAATACGCTGGGCTGGATATTTCCCTGCGTTAGTTCCAGCCCTTAGGCAGTGTGCCCGCGGTGTTCTATGGCAAATGGGTTAAGACACGCTACACCCGTTCTTGTGTACTAAGCGTTATTTGTATGAGAACTTTACTATATTAAGAACTAGTAGTCTCCTGCGGTTTCACCTGCGTCTTTGGTTACTACTATGCTCCTTGTGTAGCGTGATGCCTTTCTCGAATGGGCTTTTTTTCAAAGTGGTCATCAAATCTTCCAATGCCTTCACCCGCTTAGTGGGAAGACGTGTCAAACTTTTACTGAGTAAAACCTCACCTATTTTCTTTCTTTACATTGCGTTCCAGAACCCCGGGTTTCTCTTTCAGAAGACAACCCATGGTCCCATTCTCGAATGGACTACCCACAACTAAAATATTTTTTCAATTCGAACTAGAAGTTCCTGAGATTAGCACGCTCAAACATACTCTTCAGTTTTACTAGTATAGTATTAAATATAGATTACTCTGCCAACCGTATTGCCCATGTCATTGTTTAAAAACATCACAAAAGAACGTTTTTCCTTGACAAAAATTTGTATTCATTATTTGGGTTCAGCGGTTTAGGTTTCAAAATTTAATAAACAAACAGGCAGACAGAGCTCTCCCAGGACTGCAAAATTGTTCAGAAGAGCTACCGTGGTCTTAGAAGACCAAGGGCAACTGAAGGAACACCGTTGGGTTTTAGTACCTAAATAAAATACTGACACTCCCTATAGTTCCACCTGGAGAGTGAGAATTTGTTTGATGATTCTCCATTAAAAAAAAACAGCCAAAGCTATTTTCGCGTTTTTAATATACACAAGTATGGTTTTAAAGAACGAATGAATTGTATCTCTCCAACAAACCAAAATGGTTGCAGAAATTTACGACCACAATTTTATTAAGATTTTACATTTACACAGAATGGGCATTAAATATTTTATTGGTCCACAATTCAAGGAAAAGTTGTTTATCTAATTCTATTTATTTACAATTTAAACTTGTATTTATTATGCAATTTGTCGAGATATGTAATTAATGAACATAAATTACAGCTGCAGGTCATGCGAATACTAAACTGTTTAGTGAATTATTATGAATTCCGACAAAAAAGGTTGCCCAGCCTTTGAATGAATATCTTTAATGTTTAAAGGTTCGAACACAAAGGTAAGAATTTTCCAAGATGCATGTCTGTTTCCGAAAAAAAACAAAAACAGTCTATGCCAATGGGACCCAAAATTTTTGACCGGCCACCACTTTAATTTCGTTCATCAAGGACCACAATCCTGAAGAAAGATTTACTATATTTTTAATACCAAAAAAATATATTTACATCGTCATAAATTCAAAAGTTATGGCATCCCTATTCTTTGAAATCAAAAGTAACGAGCATTTTCATAATAACACAATATTTGCGATAAAAAATTTAAATCTGTTCGCCAGTAATGCGATTAATTAAAAACTTTGAAATTTTTTAAACCTTACGTGGAAATGAAATGTTGGCTCATGCGGACCACAAGTTACACGGTACGGTTACACGGCACAAGGTACCTTGTGCCGTGACCATGACCTTATCTACCTTACCAGTCAGGCTCTACAGGTTGACTTCCTTCATCTCCTGAACCAGTCGCTCCACCTTCAGCTTCTTCTCCATTACGTCATTTTCTAACACTCATACCTGTGGATAATGTAGGTTAGACTATCTATATGATCCCGAACTACTGTGACCATGATCATCATAGTCACAGTAGTCCGGGAACCACTGCTTTATGCGAAATAAATTTGAGCGTTCCATGTAAATGTGTACGCACCCTAACATAGTAACATCGTGGCAATATAGCTCCAAGCTAAATAATAAAACATGCATCTATCCTGTTCGGTACTGCTTTAAGTATTGTTTATCACGAGAGGCATATTAGTAGCCAAATGCCTTCACACTTTACTAATACTACTATTTGGAGTCTAAACTGTTCCTGTGTTTCGGCTAGATTTAGGATAAACATGTTTACATTGTCTTCGATATTACTTCTCATCTAATGTCTCACTTTACTACGTGATGAAACTTGCCTCACGCACTTTCTTGAAACGCTCGTAACATCATATTATTGGCTCTTCATTACTCCACCATAAGTGGCTTCTAAACGGTCCCTTATACCATATTTCGAACGTCCCACTAATTCATTTTGTACCGAGGAACTGTCAATTACCAACAATGCAGTATTAACTACGCTTCTCTCTTATCTACGTATCGTAGTAAATGTCGCGAGCAAAATACTGTTCGTTTGTTGAACTCCTTAATTATCAGCCGATGGGATGTATTGCATCCTTAAAGGCTTAATTACGTACGCTAAAGGTTCCTAAGGCTGAACGCGATTGACGCAGTTTCTATGGCTATCCGCGAATGCGTGCGACTATCGATTAGACTCTGTAATTCGAGCAATAATTCCCTATTGAACTGTTACCTCGGCTAGTTAAATGAGTTTATATCTCTGCCTAGAACGTTCCCACTTGTTTGCGTTTAAGTTTCGTACTTTATAATACAGCCTGGATAAATGGGGTTTTAGAAGCTCTTTACGTTTGTGAATTCTCTGAGAATCGTAATTTATTCAGACGCTGCTCTATATTATAATATAATTATAGTAGGACGTTTATTCGTTTATAGGTTTTAAGTGCCTATTATGAACTGAATCAAATGCAGATTAAAGCGGGCCCGCTTTACTTGACCCGTGAGTTAAACGGAAACGTTATATAATAAACATTAATCTAGACTAAAAGCTAGGCTACAGTAAATATTGGGCTTGACTAAAATTAGCGTGCATAAACTCGTAAAACAATGTTAGTATTTAACGGTTGTGGTTCATCGAAAATGTATGCAAATTGCGAACTTGTCGAATTAGCATCGTTCTCATACATTGTGGTATCATCCCCGTAACGGGGACGCGTGTCTAACGTCGCATAATAACACGTCCGCTCGCATCGCCGACCGTTGCGCGACTAATCAATTGGCGTGCCGCGTGATGTCTTCATCAGCCGCCTGGGGGCGTAACGCCCTGCGCTTGCGCACCTAACATAGCTTTTGAGCTTTCCGCACCAATATGGTGCTTCTATTGTAATTTCATGCGCTCGTGAAAATATTGCATAATGTGTGAGACGATGTTATAAATATTATTAGAATAGGGCAACTTCTTTTAAAGCGTTTTTATCAATTTTAAGTATTTTTGTGTCTTAGTATAAACTTCTAAAATATGAAATATCCTAATCAAAGTCTTTCAAATGGCATTAAGGCATTGACAAGAGCTTTTTCTTGAAATCAAATCACGTATACCCTACCATGCCCTGATAAAACACCGTAACTTCAACACCAAAGAACCTCATGACGTCACACCGTTCCACTAAACAAAGGCCTCCCAGTGACAAATAACAAGCATTGAACCGGCGAACAAAAACAAGTCTAAGTTCCACCTGTGAGTGTTAGGGTTCGCGCGTGGGAACCCTTCCCTAATTACCCAGGTCCAGATAACGAGTCTAATTCGCGGGCTGCGTGCGCCGCGCATTCGCACGCATTGTTTTCAGTAATTGCCAACCCTGTACAATTTGCTGCTTCTCCGCGCTGTGATTCCTTTAAGTGGCTACACTCAATTGCTAAATAAATCCCATGCCTACTTATGTGGCTTAACCGATACTATTTCTTATACATTGTTAAATGTTAATGGGATGGAATGTTGGTTCGACGATATGGGCTAAATAAGCTGATTTATTGGCGGTGTTTCAGCGAGATTAGATATTATTTATAAGATTAACCTTTTCACTGGAGTGGTTGTGAAATCGACGCTGTGTAGTTCAAACGAGGCATCATTGTTGTATCTGTTGTTGAAATGAGCAATGTTATTGTTGTGCGATATTTTTCAGTAATCATGCATTTAGTTTTTTAATCGTATAAATAAAAGTTGGTCTAATTGTCAAGACTACGTACAGTTTTAAATAAACCGTTTAAACCCAAAATCCATGCTTTAAAATAAATGAAATTTAATTAAATCAAAATCAAAACCATGGTCCACAACTTTGTGCGTGTGTTTATGAAGTCATGTATCATAGTACCTAACTGTTATACTTTTGGGGTTAAATGCTCTGAAAATAATGTTGAAATTCTTATTTACTAAAATATACTTTCTACAAGATCTTGAAAGTATTATAGTTTATAGGCGCAGAAATATCTTAGAGAGAAGTATGAGTAAAAAAAAATATTCTGATTCCAATTCTCTATACTCGAACTGAAAATGAGAAGGAATCTTCTCGTTTTTGCTCAGTCAATTCAAAATTTTCTAATGTTTATATACTTATTCTTGTAAATATGTCAATATAGGTATATCGACAATTTGACATTCTATTTCTAAAAAAAACATTTCATGTAAAGCCTCAAAAAGTTACTCACTACAATCTATACAAAATCATTTCTAATCATAAAACATTTAAAATCCGTTTTGCATCTATCGTCAACAACGTTAGAACGTTTGCAGAGGGTCAATTAAGATAGAATTGGTTTAGACTTGTGTTACTTCCTACGCTGTACATAAGTCCATTTTTTGCTAATGTTTTAATAACTTGAACTTTGCGGGTTTTCTATGCTATTTTTTTGTGACACAACGTACTCTGTGCTTCTTAATACTGTATAGAAAAGAAATCAGCTGTTCAGTACATTTAGTTCATAACAAAAGGTCAACATATACTGAACTGCTGATTTCAGGTTTGGTCCCATAGTAAAAGTTGTTTGTTATCATGAGTACAATCATGTGTCTAAGTATCGACCACTAATTACTAGTCACCCTATATATGAA
The DNA here is from genome assembly GCA_030763345.1 of Mythimna separata. NCBI lineage: Eukaryota > Metazoa > Arthropoda > Insecta > Lepidoptera > Noctuidae > Mythimna > Mythimna separata. The sequence goes on along the minus strand of JAKKIA010000033.1, from coordinate 1,220,415 downwards.
CGATGGGCCGAGACTTCGATACGTGAACCTATAAATTCTAATTCTTTACTAATTACTAAAGAATTCACTTTCGCCTACACTGACAAATTAATGTTCCAAATAAAGTGAACCAATTAAATCTGTGTGATCGAACCAATACAACCATTACAAGTATCGTGTATCACTTGACTTAATAGCTGTACGAATAGATATTGGAATTTCCTCAGAAAACCGGTATTTAACTAAAACCTATTAATAATCAATTAAGAACACATCTATTCGTTATAAATCATACAGCCGCTAAAGCAAAACATCAATATAAATTACAAGTAAATAAGCGTTTCCAAAACTAGGATGCGAATAAATTTAATCGTTGGAAAAGTGGAGCTAAGAAGTTTTTGACAGGGTTTCTTTGAGTGAAGTTCAGTGGCTGTTTTAATCTATACTTAATATAATAAAGAGATAAAGTTTGTTTTTTTGTTTGTATGAGGTAATCTGTGGAAGTACTGATCAGATTGCTAAAATTTTTTAACCAATAGAAAGCTGCTGAGTTCCTGAGTGACATAGGCTATATTTTATGTACGCGGGCGAAGCTGCGGGCTAAAGCTAGTTATTCACAAATTGTTCCTAGTTGACATTGTGTTTCTAAATTGATTTAATTTGGTATTTCAAGAGTCTACAGAAATAAATAATATGTAGGACTATTGAAACTGGCGCGATCTCGGTAAAATATATACGGTATCGTATGTGCTCCAGGACATGGTCTAGGTACCCGTGTATCAAATGTCATCCAAAACCGTTTAGCCGTTCTAGCGTGAAAAAGTAACAAGTAAGCTACACACACAATCTCAAACTTTTTTTTGATACCTCCGTAAAGACTGGCATTGAAAGAGACCTATACTGGCTATACTCAGGGGTGGGTGAAGCCGGGCTGTAGTTGATGATGAATGATGATTATTGATAAGTACCTCACTGAAGCTTGCCGAGGCGGCTGACTCGATACTTTAGCGCCCTGCACACGTACAGTTCGGACTGCGGGAAACGCCACGCGCCGTTCCATCCCGCGCTCCGAACTGTACGTGTAGATGTACGGGTCTAACAGTCCGATCTGGCACATCGATGCGAACGCATGTCTCACAGTTTTACGCGCGCATCACGTATAAACGTAAATTACAAAGAATGGCGGTTTGGAGCGTCCAAGCTATCACAGAGTTCATTCGTTTGTTCCGTGAACATCCGTGTCTCTGGAAGATAAAAAGTAAGGAGTATAGTAACGTGACGCGGACAGCGAGCACTGGGTAGGGGTTTAGTCAGTAAGAGCCTGACACACCCTCCCGCTCCGCCCAAGAGTGGGAGAAGTCATTCAGATGATTCCCCTACCCGAAAAAAAAACTACAGTTCTGGTACGTAAAAGGGAACTAAAGGTACACACATTAGAGTTTCTTAAAAGAGTGACAATTTCGTTCCACTCACAGTGGGAGAAATAATTTGATAAAGCAAAACCATCTTTCAACAGCTTCAAATGAACTAAAAACTCACATTTTTAGATCATAAAATTTTTAAACCTCTTATGATTCCCCTACAATAAAAAAAGAGGTGCATTTCGCAAAGAATTGAAGAAAGTAACGGAGACACGGAACAAAAACTTTTAAAAGTTATAACGTTCCACGCGCCATTCCAAACTGCAGTCCAAACTCTTGAAAATCAATTTACACGCACAGTTCGGAACGTCTGTCTAGATATGTAAGTTTCGTCCGCAGTCCAAACCGTGAATGCATTTTTAACCGTAATCAGTAAAACAGTTTGATCCGCAGTCCAAACCGTACAGATCTAACCGCGGTTTGGAACGCAGTCCAAGATGCGCGGTTCGAACTGTACGTGTGCAGGGCGCTATTCGCTGCCAAATACTACAAACACATTACAAAGTATTAGAATGCGAATACAAAATCTAAAGAAAAACCAGCTGACAGTAATTACCCAGTAAAAAGCCTAAATACATTTAAAATTTACGCTGGCTGTATGCAAAAGCTTCGCGGAACCAAAACATAAAACTGCAACTTAAATCAGACGCACTTGGCGCGTAAACGCAGCTGCCATTATTAATTTGAATCGAGAACATCGGTAAATAAATCGATTCGCGAGGCGAGTAAAGTGAATCGATTCAATTCGTGCCTCGAGTTTTTAATAAGGCATCTATTAAGTTGACGAACGTGTGAATGAGTTTTATTGCCTTATCTGTTGGTAAGTGAGGCGGGAGGCTTTGGCACGTCTTTTAATGATTTACTGCAGGTTCCAGGCTAACGTAGGCGTGTACACTGTACAGCTCCGAACAGATATGTAATGTTCGCTTTATTAATATTCATTTTACACCAGTTTGAAAACATTGATGTTTTTAGTATTGAAGTATTTCTTGTTCTTGCCCGTTTGTGGTAATTTGTTCAAAGACCGTGTCTCCTAATGGTCTAGTTAATATTTATTAGTACGATTAAGATTTATAGCTGTTGACATACTAACCTTGATGTAGAACTGGTACATAGAAATAAAAGCAGATATTTAAAAAATAACATTAACCAATGAAAATCGAAGTTAAATCTCAGATTTTCGACAAAGCTTTGATTCATCGCAAAAACACTTCGTCTGACCTAGACATAGACCTAGCTTATTTTGGAACAACATATTTCAAGTTAAAATAGACAAAAAACCATTTCGAACGTTAGTCTTTATATTATGACTAGTCTCTACCAGCGGCTTCGCTCGCGTGTAAGTAGAAAATTATCCAAAGGAAACGTAATCCCGGAATAAAAAGTAATCTGTGTGCTTCTTTGGGCCATAGTCAACTCGTACACCAAATCGATTTCATCCAAATCCGTTGATCCTTTTGAGCCTGAAGGAGTAACAAACATACACACATTCAAACTTTCGTCTTTATAAGACTAGTGTGATCGTGAGCCTGTACGGTCCGACTACAGTCTACAGGTCAAGGTTCTGGCTTTCTGCGATTTTAGGACAGTCCATTGAGAAGTTCAGCTCAACCGCAGTTTCTCAAGATTTTGAATAATGAAATTTTATTCCAAAATTGTTTAAAGTTTTTAAAAAAATACGCACCTATTTACTGGAACAAGTTTACTGAAATATTCGAATGAGTGACAGAATTACCGAATGCTAACAGAATGTTAATGGTAAAAAAAATCAGGTGTTATCTCTCTTTTCGGAAACACTACCTTCTTATCAAGCAATGCGTTGAATGAACCAGCAAGATACTGAACCATGTTTGTCAATATAATGACGATAGACGAGTGGCGAAGTGCCCTATTAACTTAATTCGATTAATACACCAAATACCCATAAACCCAAGACCTATTCCTGTTTTCGCACAAGCCAAGCCATCGACCTTCCACAACAAAAAAAAAAACCAACGCTACTTTTCTAATTACATCACCCTACCCCGTTTAAGCGTACACGCACATTCTCCATTCATTGCGTATAATCGTATAAGGTAGCGACATGTCGCAGCGACACGCGACACGGGCGCGCGCTGTCGCGTTGTCGCCTTGTCGCTACCGTACACTGCGTACGCGCACCTTGATATATGGCCGAGTTTTAGTGTGGTTAGAAGCGTGCGTTTCGTTGGCTAATTTAAGTTGCTAAACATAGAAATTTACCTGCGCACTTGGCTTGAAGAGACGAATTCGTTTTTTTTGCAGTGAAATTTCCTGATTCTTTGTCAGAGTATTTCGTGATAGTTACAACCTGGATATTTTTAAGTCAAAGTGAACAGGCTACCTTTAAGCTAGCGTGCTCCATTTTCAACAACATCCTCGCTTTTCATCACGTGCGATTGTGGTCATACGCAAGCCTAAATCTTCTTCTTGATTCGATGGTAAGCTCGTTATACTTTTTGGGCCTAGTAAGTGGCCATGTTTATAGCTGCATCAGTGGCGCTCATTAGATCCTCTAGAGTGCAGTGTAGGGGCACTGAGGGCACTCCAACTATTAATAATAAAAAGTATCTACCTATGACAAACTAAGTTCGGTTTTGAGATGGTACTGCATATGTAGTTTGCGACTCGGCCTCGCCGTCTACGTTGTTACCTATCATTCCATCAAAGAGCTATTTGGCGAAGGTCTGTTTTCTGACTAAAGGCTCATTTCTTTCACCAATTATTTATATTTCCAGTGACAATTCTAATGTTTGTTGAAAAACAATCTTCTAATTATAATTAAACTAACAAATACCTTCCCGCCCTAATAAAGCACAGTCTTTCCCCACAAAACCTTCCCAGAAGAACATTCAAACGATATTGATGAGAGCATACAGATTTCCAGAAATAAATAGCGCAGTATTTATAAGGTTAAAGCAACGAGAGATCCGGCGTACGATTGCGACTCTTGTATCACTTGTAAAATACTTTATTGCTATAGTAGGCGGGTTCAGAAGTGACCGCTGAGCACCTTTGGCATTTATGACCAGTATTTTAACCCATTATTTCTAATATGAAATTACTTCCAACGATTGGTATGCGATTTGTCGCAGATATGGTAAACAGGTGTCCTAGATTTTATGCTGTATCCTAACTTTGACACTTAACGGACTAAGGATTAATTATTTGTTTTGCAGCTAGAGGTTAATTACATTATGGATATTTACATACAATGAAATCAGTGACACGAAATCGCTAGCCGTGGACATTATAGACATTGGTATAATGTAATTGTTATATTTATATTGTCAATTCGCTTGACAGGTATTATGGTTATGACAATATCCGTAATGACCCTTCGCTAGGTTTCTAGGACGTTCTCAGGCTTTGTTTTCCGGTTAGGTTATTTTAAATAAATAAATGGTTAAAATATGTAATATATGTTTTATGATCAGAAAAGCAACTATCTATTGAGCTCATCGGGAAGTTAAAAAACAACCAGACTATCATAAAGTCATAATGCGTGAAAAATAAAAATAAAGAAACACTCTTGACTAATTAAAACTAACTAAATCTAATTTAAAATATGTTGACGAAAATCTCCTCCGCATCACTGTTGAGTTGACCGGTAATATGCCCAAACGACTGGCGATATTGCCATTCTGTATGGCGTAATTTACACATGGCTAATACGTTTTCAGTCTGCCTCCGAATTTAAGAACGTCCGCATTCCAATCTCAGATCTAATACATCAAAAGCACTTGTAATTTAATGATGTCAATGATAATATAGTGATTAACAAGCACAAGTTTTTTGATACAATAATTGGCCTTCTGCTTCCTTCTGAAACTGAACATCTACGACAAAACTATTGTCCCGAACACACATCTGAAAGTACTTGGGTTGCAGGAGTGGGACAGAGTTAGCGTTTGGTTCGTTTTAGTATTTATAGCAGCGCCTCCCCGTTAGCTTTATCTATATCGCGGCGGTGCGCTATGCGGCTATCGTGCGCCGAGCCATCGCGGATACATACGAACTGAATTTTGGTGCGAATTACGACATTTATAAATGCTTTTTCAGATTCTGGTTTTGATAGTTTTATTTGAAATGTTTGTATGAATTACGGGTTGTTGGTCGCTAGTGCAGAAAGCCAGCCCCCAGGTATTTTCCGTTACCTTCCCTATTGCCATATCCTTCAACCGATTCGAAACTCAGTTCGGGCATCGATAATCGAGAAGAAATAATAGTAATAGTTATGGGACACATATTTCCTGGTAACCAGTTCACTAAAGCCTCCCAAAACTACAGCCTATACCCGATCTTTGTTTTCCATATGTCGCAATAGTTTCCCACCAGCCGGGGGTAATCTTTGGGTGTACTACCGTAGAGCCAAAGATTATCCCTGTACTCGCGTCTAAGGATTATCATCGGCTGGTAGCACGTTCCAAAAGAAATGTGTCCAAGAGACCTCTTCAAGTTAGGTTCGACCACTCGTACGTCTTCCAGAGGTCCAGGACTCCAGGGTCCTTAGATATAGTCAAACAAATGATATCAAAAAATCCAAATGAGCGATAGACTTCTAAGTCCTTACCTTAAGTCGTAGATGTAATAATGGGTCGAAAACGTCTTTGCCGCATTTGCTTTGACCCCTAAACCAATCTTGGCTCAATCAGTCATTAAGTCAGTCTGATTGGTGGTCATTATATTATTCAAGTAAATGCTAATGCATAGCCATAGCACAACTGCGATGTTAGTTTTAGAAAATTTGAGAGTTTTTATTGGAAAATAATGTCTTTGTGCAACTGACAATGCTGGAGCCTGCTAATCTATAAAATGCTAAAGTAACAATATTGGTTACCAAACGTACCTATTTGGAAAAAGTTGGCTCACAGGTAGGTTATGTTCTATGTTTGGACATAATTTACCTACTTCAAATCCTAACATTTAGATATATCCTTGGGTTAGTTTTTGACATTCACGCGGTTTAAGCCCTTGGCAGCAGCTAGTAACAAAATAGAAGCTTTTAAAAGTGTCAACAATTAATAGACCGAAAAAAAATCGAAACCTGAAAATAATATTAATTAATGCCCTCCAAAGAATCGGACAGTGTGTGTCGTACTTGCGAGCTAATGATACACTGATTAACAATATTCGGGTCCGATAGCAGTGAGTTACTCGCGGGGGGCGGGGCAAGGGACCGCCGCGATGTTAGATTGCGCTCTCGCCGATTTATACCAGCCTCTCCGTATTAACTGATATCGCCCACTAAATATGCCATTATTATATGCGAAACAAATAATGCTCTCTCACATTTACGATCCCGATTGCGCTTTTTACTTATTTATTGCTGAGAATGGAATTTGAAGGCGGTTAAGATAATAACAATATTTTCTGTTACATCTCTCGGATTGGTGCTGCTGATTGTGTTTTTGATGTTTAAGTACCAGTTAATCTGACAGATGTAAACGTTAACGTTTACTATGTAAATCTTGAAGCAGAAGATAAATGCGAAAATATTAGTAATACATTTAATTTTTTGATGCGCGTTTCGCTTGACCACTATCTTGCCTGATGGTAAGCAGTGATGTAGTTGATGTTGGAACACATTTGCCTATAATTGTCATATTCATTCTACACTTAAAGAACTCTAGGTTGAAAACACAGACTGGCAAAAAATTCTACTCTATCAACAATGAATGTCTTTCCAAAACTTTATGTGTGTGTGAGTGGTAGATACAGTCACAAATATGAAATAAGAGTGAAGAATGAACAAAGTATTTATGATCGTGTTGCACTGACTCCATTTACCACAGGCGATGAATAGGAAGATGATAATGACACCATGGTAGATGACAAAGGAACTATTGAAAACAATGCACCTAAAATATCTGCTGTTACAGCTCCAATATTTCCAAACAGTAAACTTTAAAACTAGAAATTGAAGAAAAACAATGTTAGAGAAGCGACCTATGGAATTAATACAGTCAAGATGTTATTGCTCTGATAGCAAATTGGAATTCTATTATAGTCTAGCTTGAATTCTGTTACTTATTTTCTTATCCAACATCGTACAATTGCATAGCACTTAGCATTTCATATTGTAACTTTACTGAGTGAAGCGTTCACTGTTTTTGTTATAATTTCTCTTCGAGCTTTGATAGCTGCGTTTTGTTGATGTTCTCGTGTTTCTTGTTTCTCAGACGTTTTCCTTTTGACGTCAATCGCTACCTGTACGTGTATATCATTAATATCATTACCAGTATTGGCTGTTAATGTGACAGTTTCAGAAGAAGTTTGGCTTTGTGATGTTGTTTCTGACAATATTGATTATGTTCCTGGTCGTCATGCGTTTAATTTATTTCTCAAACTCATTTCGCATAGCAAATTTTTGCATCGAGCCGAATTCCTGTATATGATATTGTCCAAACTCCTAACTGGTCAATAGAAATTTTAACAGATTGAAACATGCTTGTTTCAAGATTTAAAAAAAAATAGTCCAAAACCACTATTAGCCGCAAATTGACAATCAAAAGACAAAATAAAAGATTTTTAGGCAAAACTACTTACTATTGACTAAGATTTGGAGTTAAAAGTAATTTCGCCTATATTTTTTCAGTTTAAAGTTAAAAAGTAACTTTTAACTGGGTAAGAGTTTGGACTTTGACATACCTATACATATTTCTGTCAAACTTTACTATGTTATTTTAAAAGAAATTATTTCAATATCGTAGGTGCATTCACGAATATTTTAAACTCATATACTCGTATACAAGACCCGGAACTTCTATCTGAAGGCTATGCAAATATTTGTTCTGTGCGGGATTCTAACCTGCGACACGCAGCACCACTGCGCTAGCCGTGAAACTGTTAATAATAAGATTACATATTATTTCGTATTTCTTTTGATTAACTATCCATATCAACTTCCAGAAGGATATGCAGACAAATGTTATCACACATTAATCCAGAAAACGATTCGCTAATTATGTCGCATTCTCGTAGATTGGCTATCAGCTCTATCACACATGTCCCACCCTTTGTTAAAAACGGAATAAAGCCAATTTATAAATTCGTCTCCAACACGAACATCATTAATTATGTTGCTGGCTGGGTGGCTGAGAAAAACTTACTCCACTCATTTTGCTATCAATACCATCGTGTATTGTCCCTTTTGCTCTTCCAATTGTATCATCGTTTTGCTTAACTGCTTCGTGACTTATGTCTTTTTCTGTCTCTTTCAGTTTTAAACCTTGTGCTTTTCATGTTACAGTTGAGTTTACAGTGTCTTCTTTGCAAAATTTAACTTTTTCGGAAATGAACCGATATTAGCGTCCCTTTCTATTGTTTTGTTCGCCAGCCTCCCCGGCGTTAATGGTGTTATCTGGACCCTCGAACGCAGGCACCTCTCCGTATATTTCTTTATCTTGTCCACTCTGTTGGCGGTTACCAACATTTTGTTTTTTATTCATTTGCTAATTTCGAAAATGAGAAGGCGTTCGCGATCACATCTTCCAGTGATCGTAGATTTAGGCTTGCGCGCATTAATAAAATTAACGAATGTTTTTTAAATTAATTGAACGCATCGTACTTGGAATTTTATTATCCGCCATCGGATGCCTTCTTGGTATTAGTCGTTAAAAATGTAAATTGTATTTGATTATATTTTGTTTAATTCACTCAGATGCTCTGTCGTGGTTGCTGCCTATGTTTGAGACCTATCAAGTGTGAGTCATCGATGAGGAGTAGTTGTGTAAAACTACATGCTCTAATCACCATCATTCAGCCATAATAATACGAGCTGCAATCTATAATTTAGCATACGTGTTTCATTATCATTACCGTTATTACAACTTAACCTCAAAACTATTCGAGCTCAAGCTACAGCTTTATCTTACAATGTTGAGAGTAAATGAATATCATATCGCAAACAAACATGACAGAACAATCCTTACCACTTCCCATGATTGTTTACATTAAATTACAACATTGGGTTTATAGGTGGTATGTTGATAATAGTACGGGTTGTCGGCGCGCGCGCTGCCTCGGGCGGAGGCGGGGCCGACGCATGCGCGGGCCACCCCGGCGACGACGCCCCATGCCGCACGGCCGAAACATTTCGCCTATGTACGAATTGTTGGAAAAATACCGGGATATATGTAGCTGAAAAATCGTTTAATAATCTTCGGGGGTGTGGACTTCGTTTGCCGAGAAAATTTTGAAAAATTGTAGGCCAGAGGGCCTTTTTAACTGCCTGAAGTACTGTCGTACGAATCGAGTTGGTTGTTTTGGTTTTAAAGCTTCAAAGTCTATCATTTGTCGTACTTTAGAGATGTGTAATCGGATGATATTCTTAAAAGATTTTCGTAAATTAAACTGGACTTAGTTCTAACGGTTTGTCAAAGAGTCCTTATGTCTTAGCCATCATGTTTTTAAGAATTTCATGTTAAAAGAGCTCCATGGTTTTAAGCACCAAAGCTTATCCCAGTAGTAACACGACCTCGACTTATGAGACGTAGTTCGTGGATTCAAACCTGGACAAGCACTTTACTTTATTAATCGCGTATTCATTTCGTATGAAAACGTCCTGAGGAAACTGGTATTTCCTGCAACCAAAAATTCGAAGACCAAATTCGGTGACATCCTGCACTGAGCTCGCTTGGTGAATTACCGCCCATTCCATCTTCTTAAAAGAAGGCTTGAATACTAGCAGTGGATGGGTGCATTGTAAGGCTGACTATTCTTTAAGCATGTCCTAAATGTAACTCATCATAAAATCTTACACATTCGAGCTAGCTTTGCGCTAACCACTTCAATTACGCTTCCTTTGTCCGCCATTACACAAAAACGCAACCACAACTAACCATTACAACACAAAGCGACGCACTATCGACGCAGCTTAATTCCAATCGGATCATTGAAAGAACAATACGGTATGCGCACGAGTGGATTGCCAGGCGACCTCATTACGCGTGCGCTACACATGTGATTTCACCGCGTTATCTTTACTAATACATCAATGGCTTGTCCAGTATTGTTAGTGACGCGACAAGGGGCTATTGTGATGTGTTGCTCTGCTTCAAGGGTAGTGATGGGATTTTGTAATCGATATTTGGGGAATTGAGGTTTTTGCCATTTCAGTCTCTCAACCTATATTTCATGTGTCTAAATCGCATAATGGTCTTACTAATAAGGCATAAGGCGTGCAGCTGAAATCCGTATCCGGTCTTTCCACGGTAGAACACTTAATCCAAAATAATGCGAGTTTTCGTAGATTTCATACAAAATTGGTTATAAATACCTACAGCGACATTACAGAAAATACGATACTCAAAGAAACTAATAAATAGTTATTATATAAAAAAGAATACCGGACCTTTAATTTAAAGTTTGTTTGAACTTATAATTCTAAATCAATCCGAAGATTTACTGTTCAAAGTAACCCGTTTTAAGAAACAGCAATTTTACATAATATAAAAATCTATTATTTGTTTTACTTAAAATTGCGGGAAATATTTTATCTATTTTAAACCAGTCAGTCAATCTACTTCCTATACATTTTTATACTTACTTCACAGGAAATGTCAATACATATTGCAGATAACAATTTGACATAAATGTCATGAAGTCTCTTTTACACAATCCCCTGCGTTGGTTGCCTTGCAGACTATCGACACGGTCCATCACTAAACCGTCGAATGGGGGTACTTGTAACACAAAGCCCTTGTTACGTAACGCCTAGTGTAGCAGTCTGCCTAGACTTGTGTCGATACCTTCAGTTCTAGACATGACATTTAGATCATTTTACATCTCTGTCCATAGTATTTACGATGGTACAAATTACTGCTCTCAACGTTTGAGTACAGTGTTTAGAGTTTCTATTCTGTCTCTTCTGTGTGGATCCGCTTTGTTTTGGTTTAGTGTTTTGTTTTTGGTTAAGATATTTATTGTTATTTGCTTAAGCCATCCTTACAGCTCTCTGTATGTTAGAAATCTATGGGACTTCAACTTAGAAATCTTAGGCTGCTGGATTGTTCGAAAGAGTTACCGTGGTCCTGAAACTCCCGTTATTTGATAGATTTCCCAATGATTTCTAAGTGTTCACCTACAACATATTTAAAAGGAAAGCTTGTGCAAAATTTCACGTTCCTAGACCCAGTGGTTTCCATTGTGCACTGGAGTGACAGTCAGTCAGTCAGTTCTCTTTTTATACAGGAATAGAATCATCATCATGATTTCGTCATCGTCATCTTACTGCCCTTGTCCCGTCTTATTTGGGATCGAAGCAACACGTTTTTTGACCATTCTGTCCTGTCACCCGTCATGCTATCACTAACTTCTTTTTCTTGCATATAGTGATAGAATACATATTAGCTTCCCTTTCTTTGTCCAAGTGACGATTACACGACTAAAGGTACTAACAACAATAACATTTAAAAACAAAACACTCAATTAACAAGGAAATAACCTTCACACTTTAAAACCGCCGTAATCTCAACTCCCAATCATTCGTTTATAAGATTAGATTTCATAATCACCCATTTGAGACCGCCTAAAGGCAGTAATTAGTTGAGAGAGACAAAGGGGTCGTTACTAAGCGGCAGTGACACTGCCTGCCCGCCACACCGATTTATCAATTAGGTGACACGGCTCTGTCTTGACCCTAAGGGGCCTTACATTGTTTTATGAGACCCCATTTAAAATATCTTTATCCTAATTCTGGTTCTAAAATGGCTAAACTGATTGGCTTTGTGTTTAGGTTTAACTGTAAAGGGTAGTTGGTAGGGCTGTCATATGACTATGGGTACCAGTTCCCTTTCGGCGGTATATTTTGAAAGAGTTAGATTAGTCATACCAGAAGACGCAGCGTTAGAAGGCCTCCCACAAGGTGGACCGACGACCTGGCGAGGGTCGCGGGAAACCGATGGATGCGAGACGCACAGGACCGGTCGTTGTGGCGACGTTTGGGGGAGGTCTATGTCCAGCAGTGGACGTCTTTCGGCTGAGATGATGATGACGATGAGATTAGTCATTATTCCTAGAAAAAAGTTGATATTTCACCCATTTGAGACCGCCTAAAGGCAGTAATTAGTTAAAAGAGACAAAGGGGTCGTTACTAAGCGGCAGTGACACTGCCTGCCTGCCACACCGATTTATCAATTAGGTGACACGGCTCTGTCTTGACCCTAAGGGGCCTTACATTGTTTTATGAGACCCCATTTAAAATATCTTTATCCTAATTCTAGCTCTAAAATGGCTAAACTGATTAGCTTTGTGTTTAGGTTTAACTGTAAAGGGTAGTTGGTAGGGTTGTCAAACGACTTTAGCACTAGTTCCCTCTTGGTGGCATATTTCGAGAGAGTTAGATTAGTCATTATTGAAAAAACAAAGTACATAGTATTAAAATTTTTATAAAAGATTAGCCCTGGCAGATATTGCTCAGCCCGAAAGAATTAAGAACCCAAAGATCCAATTGTATTTTCAAATCGTTCAGGAGGGTCAAGCTGTTCAGGAGGAATCAGGTGACAAAAACACGTACAGAAGACCTGAGTTACTGTATTTTTGCTGTAAATACTAAGTTAGCTATTTTAAGTTTTATCTTTATGGTAATTTACTGCGCCCTTATAGCTTAGGGTCATGTACCGGTTGAGTAAGACTTGTCTTTAACTTCATATGTATACATTGTGTGTAAAAAGAGTCACCGTGGCCTTGAAACTTAAAAATCAACTGAAAGAATACGACTGGAGTTTAGTCAGTTAAAGTCTTGACCTACAACCAGAACAGGAGGAGTTAGTTATTTAATCATTTGTCACCACAAAATACGAAACCCCATGAAATAGTTCGATGAATTATTTTGCTGCCGCAATATAAAATGCTTTAAAAATGATAGCTTAATCAAAATCGCACCTCAGTCCATGATCTATAAAAAGCTTTGGTCAATACTCAATTCTAAAACTGCTTTTTTCTTTTTCCCTAAAAGAAAACAGCATCGGTTAACCGCACTATCAACACGACCTTATCTGCTATACCATATCAATATCTCTAACTAAAAAAAATTGCCCAGTCTAGTCAAGTCGTGGTGGTGTAATATGATTAATCAGTAGTCTAGTCTAGTTAAATGACCCAAACAACAAATTCAGCCTAAAATCCAAAGTTAACCACCAAAATAGCTGCCCAAATCCTAAATTGCAAAACAATTACTTAACCAACAGAGGTGTACTAAGCAGCACTGACAAGCCCGTCCTCGGCAATCTGTCAATTAGGCGACATTCCTGTGCCCTGACCCACAGGCGGCGCAAGCGCACCGAGGATGACTAACGGCTGTGTTCACTTCACCCTTTACCTTGCCGTACCTTACATAGACTGGTATTAAACTTTGTGTATTTGCTGTTTCGTGGCGTGTTTAAAGACCTATGTTATAGCTATGTTACTCGTATATAAGCTGTATAAGTGTGTCTATACTTTTCTGCGTCGATGTATTGGTGAATCGTTCATATGGCTGAACGTTTCGGTCAGTTAGCACTTCGGGTACTAGGTAACTTTTTGTGGTGTAAGTAATCATCGAATGACGTCTCCCGCTCTAGAGTGAAAGGGGCGAGTGTGTCAGACTTTTACTGACTAAAACCACACCTGTATTCCTCCAGTGCCTCTGTCTTCCTGGCGGTACGCAGAATTGCGAAACCAGGGCGTTTCTCCCACGATTGCTACCATGAAGACACGGCGGTGCTCCGCCCAAGCGGGGCACACCTCTACCGTGTTCTCTGGGTAGTCATCACATGGTGACATCCGGACGCTTACAGCACGAATCACATGCAGGAACCTCCTGAAATAACCGTGTCCGGTGGGGACCTGTGTCATGCGGAAAGTGAAACCGCCATGACGCCTCTCCAGCCACTCTTCCGCCTTGCATGTGACGTGCTCAGCACTGGGTTGCAACAGTCGCTATCGCCATATAGCCATGAGATCCCTCCTGAACTCTGTCTGCCACGCCGACTACCTATTAGTGGCACAGTTAAACTTGTGATAAACCAAATGGTCAAGTTATTTGATAATTAATTATACCTGGAAAGATATAAATATAAAGTTTTATAGATTTTGACGTGCTCTTTTTAAATTTTCACTTTTTCGTAAACAATGCACTTAAAATATATTTTTGATTATATCTCTTTTCCGTCATATCTCTTGCATCATCCAAAGGTTGACTGGTAGATAATGTCTAAGGCATTAAGTCAGCTTCTGCACCTTTATGGGCATAAAGTATTGAATAAATAAAATTAATGAAAGCACTCATTTTCAAAATTAATTAAATGAGTATCTTGTTTGCTTCGAAATGGATTATATTATCGATTGATAGTTTATCTCACAATCTCTTTATGTGACTTAGAATTTCTTACAAAAGGACCGTAAAATTAATTTTAAATAAAGGGCAGTTGGTTCCACTACAAATATTCGACAAATCTAGGTTTCTCAGGTGCCAGGTGCAGTAAAAAGGTTAACGAGCGTTAAGTTATTTTCCAATAAATCTCAATACAATCTCTAACATTTCCCACGATAAAACTAAAATCCTGACAGCCCTACCAATGAAATCTTAGAAGACATTAACTTTCAAATACCCACTAAATACTAATAAGATAAACAGCCTTCATTTATCTACAAACAACTAATCAAATCGTCATCAGTGATTAATTAACTTTAATTGAACACTTGGAATCATGTAACTAAGATAACTCGATACTCGGGGCTCGCACTATCAAGTCGAGTCGAGTCGAGTCGAAGCGACTACGTGACTCGCGATGCATTAAGATAGTGTATTACATATTTCACCACCTATACGACCTCAGCTAGGAACCTTTGCAGCGACAGTTTGCTGACTGTGCCACAAAAATGTTGAAAGTAAAAATGTTGCGAAAATATTATGTGATTTGGATCTGTGTAGAGCGTGTGAAAGATCTTATTTTTTGACAGACGTTTACCCTTCCTTGGCATGTTTTCAAATGTCTCTTTTTCCAAGGCACGAAGTTTATAAATTCTGCACGCAAAAAATATAATTGTACTGTACAAAAGCTTATTCACCTTTATGCTTCAATTAAGCCCTGCAATGTAAACTATTGCCATTTTTCCATTCCACAAACTGTGGCGTAGTGTGTCAAGGCTCGAAGATTATCCTCTATAATGGCTTCATTACGTCCCACTAAGCGTCTCTAACTACATTATGTTAATAGAGCACGTTATTCCATCCAGACACGCGATACACATTTTAAAAATGGAACAATTTTAAATTCGCCCCCCGCAGTGAAGCGCCCGGGCCGCTCAGATTGGCAGAGTGAGTGACGTTCGCTGTCCTTACTGGCCGATAAGATTTGACAGATAAGAGTAAAGCGGGCCACATAAAAGACGATGTGTCTCTTCCTGAGCATTTTGGACTTGTAAAAATTTCCAAACGGTATTGCGGTAACAAAAAGGGTACATTATCTTGTTCTTGGTCGGTCATCTCGTATCTATCACATGGGAATGAAAACATCTGTCGACATTTTGTTATGTCTGGATCTTTTTTACGTGCGCGCGCGCTTTATGAAGTGGTTCGGAACCAAGACAAGACGTCTTGGTTTTGTTTGGATTGTGTAATAGCGAGGTCGATCGCCCCTGCTCGGTTTCAAACATTGTTATAAGCCGGAACGGGTCCTGACGTGGAGCAGCCGAGAGATCCCTCTGGACGTTATCGAGTCCTACCATTGTGATTCGAGTTAACACGATCGGGAGATGCTCGATAGTGTAGGGTACGACTCAGTCATTACTATCTTATATCTACGATGCACTATTGAATGTTAACCGTTATGAGGTCATTGGAATATTTTAACTTACGATCTATCTGAAAAAAAGTATTAAATCTTGCTTTCTGTACTGTTTATATCCTTTCTTATATTCAGAGTGTTATATTCGCATTAGCGAAAAAGTTCTTCAAATAAAGATTAAAAAATTAATTCCTTATACTCCTACAATAGTAAACTTGGTTCAATACAATTACTAATATCGAGTAATTATTTCTGAACTATTTCTGACCACACCTAGAGTGCCACTTATTATTCTCGTAAATGTCAAGTTTAATTATATTGTAAGGCTTTAATTTACAATATAATTGGCAGGATCTGCCTTAAAAAGAGCTCAGCGCTGAGCTTTAAATTACAAATCTCGTGAATATGCATTTAATACATATTTACTAATAGTCAATTTGTTTCCTTACGATACCACCTCCTACGCATTAAATCATAACATATTTACTGAGCAAAATTGTATTTTATATAAAAAAATTGCTTCTTGGTAAATAAAGCGTGGTTGAGCGATTAGCTCCTGCGCTTCGTGTCACGGGTTCAATTACCGCACGGAACAAAATTTTGTATGGCCTACATCTGTAGGCTGTAGGTTCGTTATTCTGGAGGTCTTGTGTATTAGACTTTATATGTTTGTGAACGCTATCACGATACAGAAGTAATTCCTAGTGTAGGGCAACGTTTTTCCAAAAACAAAAAATGAATGAACACAAGTAAATCCACAGTTCAGATCCAAATCAATTATGATTTTGCAACGATGTATATACTTTTCTGATCTGTATTGATTAATATTATGAATCAGTGTAAAAATATATAAAACTAGCCTGTGCCAGTGCCTTTGCCCGCGTGTAAGTAGAAAATATAATTATAGGCTAGGTATGTCACTCAGTAATAAGATAAATTAATTATCATTCTGCTGATGAAAGAATTTATAAAATTGGTCCATTAGTTTTTGAATTTATTCATTACAAACAAAAATACAAATCTTTTATCTTGCGCTTGCGTGCACTTAACGTGATCCATTGTACGACCTAAAATGTACTGTTAAGGTATGGCCTATATAGGCTTTATAGCTCCATCCCTCTTTCTCGCTCGAACGACTGACATTTTAACACGGCATGGTAATGTCCTGTTAAATATTTTTTCCCTAATATTTGACAGCGTTTTAACATTTAAACTATTAAAATTCCAGGCGGCAGATTCTGCTCGTTCTCCCCCTGCATCGAGCAGGTCCAGCGAACCTGCCTAGCGCTTCAGGAGTACGGCTTCCAGGAGATCTCCACCATGGAAGTGCTGCAGACCGAGATCAAGGTCTCCAGGAGAACGGTGCCAGTTAGGGATCTGTCCTTTTTGAAACAGAAGGTAAGGTTTTATTTCAATTTATTGCGTGAAATGTAATGGAGTGGAGAATCCGTCTTTCTTCATCTGAGGATGGGTTCCGTGTTTTGAAAGAATGTTCGCATTTCGAGAGTCACATACTCTGGATTACATTTATATTGTGGCTTATAAATAGTTATCCATAGTAATTATATTATTATGCATGCGGAATTAAGTCATCTGTGTATCTGTTTGTTACCTCTTCACGACTTAACAAATTTAGAAGAAACTTTGCTTATTTTTTTGTTACTTTAGTAAAATATATGGATTCGTACATAGGATATTTATTATCCTTAGGGTACACAGAAGTGTGTACCCTAAGCAATATTTTCAACATTCACAAGATTAAAGTGGTTGGTCGAATCCAACAACTTGTTGGCAACTCATCAAAAATGGAAGTAAATAACTTATATTGGATGAGTTCCCAACAAGTTTGTGATCATTTTTAATTTCATGATATGGTATCTTATTTGTGTGTTTAGCTTTAATTTTACTGATCTAAATTCTTACATATTCTTTATATATTTCTCTTGAATACCGAAACTTTTGGGTTGATCTGTAAGCTCAAACGCCAAATAATTGTGACTAGCCTCCTGAGTAAAAGACATCAACGCACAGTTTCACTGCATTCATGGCAGTTTGTTTCAGTCACACAAATACTTTTAATTTCCTCTACATTTTTACAAATTCTGACATCAATTTTTATGAAGATAAGATTGCGATTCTACTTTAAATGATTTTTTCAGTATGAGTACCTACCTGTATGAACCTTTAGGTAAATATATTTATATCTTTAACAATGAGCATTGAGTTCCTTGGTCAGTATTCGTCTAGCTCAACTTTGTCTTTATTTTTTATTGTACACATAAATTTTACAAAAATAAAAATAGAACAGATGATGTACCACAGGCGAGCTGTACTTAATTTTATATCCTAGCAGTACACCACAGACTACCCCCTTCAATAGTTTCAGTTCTTACAGTCCATCCTAAGGTGGTCCGATAAATATAGCTATCAGCAATAAGACCATCATTACACCCATAGATTTCTCTAAAATTGGTATACAATAAACTTAACTCTACCACAAAAGTATTGCAACAAACAAAGCATATCTCAGCACTATCTCCCATCGGCTCTTAATTCGCTAATGGCGAGATCTGGGCCAGTCGACTGACCCAGGCTGGCACATTAGACGACTGACTTACGACTCCTCAACACACGCCGGGGATCGATCAGGGCTAACGAGGAGGTAATTGACAGTATCACTTGGTACTCGTACTGGCTGAGTGTACTTGTACCGGTTTAAGGCCGTTCTAATAATTGTGTGCTGAGGTTTAGGCCTTAACTTTGGGTTTGAGTGTGTTTTGGTTCATAGAATTTTGGATAGGTATAGTGTACCTTCTACAAAATAAAAAACAAAAACTTAAACTTTTTGCTATGTGCTCTTTACTCTCTTCTTGTCAGTCACTATTGTTGTATTATAAAGCAAATAGCAAAGTTGTTCAAATTAAAAAAAAAAAATTATTTATCGTTCCAACATATAGTATAGTTAGAGTGAATAGGCTCTTATAGGATAGTGCGTCTCACATTCAACGATTGCATCAATGCTTACCACCAGGGATCGCAGTCAAGTACTAACTTAGACTATAAAAAAAAATACAAGTAATATAAGATTTTCACATTCTGTCTCGAAGCTTAAACCAACCGGGTTCAAACGGCTGAACGGATTTGACCCACGAATAGACTATGTTCTTGAATAGCATAAAGAATACTTTTTATTCCGAGAGTATCTTCCTGACCTTGTCCCATATTACTTGGGGTCAGTGCAGTACGTTATTTTTTCATCAATATTTCTCTTCTGTCATCCATCATGCTATCACTAATATCCGGGATCAAAACTCTCGAGACCGCTAGTATTATTATTGTACGGTGCGATCCCGACAGACGTTATCCTGTCCGAAAGCTGGGTTTTCGTTATAATAAAATAACAATTGAGAACTTGAGCGATACCTTTCGGGTTCAATTGTATTTTCAAACCATCCAGAGACCTACTTAAATATACACACAAAATTTAATCTAAATCAGTCAAACTGTTCAAGAGGACTTAGGTGACAAACACACGTACAGAAGAATTATCTATAAATAAAATATGATATAGTTTTGCACGCCAAAAGTATAGGCAGTCCACTTTGCAAACCTTCTTTACCTCATTTACGCAAATAAATGATTCCGATTTGATTTCAATGGAAAATTCTTCTTCAATATACCCGCAGAACAGTTGCCTTCATTATTTTCAGCCTCACAGAACTTTATTACATAATCAGGTCTTTAATTTTAGGTCGTTCAAAGGGTGTTCCTTAAATGGGAGCACGTCCTAAATTGAATGGGGTTCGTGTATGAATGGGGTTAGTGCGGATACCACGGATCCGGAGCCGATTCGGCGGATAATTGGATCTACGCGGATACGTAGCGCGTAGTGCTGAATAAATGCGGTCATAAGTCTTAATGGTTGGGCATTGAAGCTGGCGATTTCAATCCAGTACCGTAGGGACCACGAATAATTTCTGAAAAAGAAACCCGTAGTCCTAGAAAGGGCTAACATTAAGGGCAACTGAACGACACAGTTGTGGTTTTAGTAATAGACACGCCCTTCCCGGACCCACAGCTACCCCTTCAAGCAAAAACATTAAATGGATTTCGTACAGAACTCTGTCTGTTACGCTTTTACAGTTAAATTACTAAACTAATTTTGATGCAATTTGGTACGGAGTAGGCTGAAAACCCCAAAAAGTGTAGTTTTTAATTGATTTCGA